>JAKSZT010054138.1:11114439-11275524 GCA_026826555.1 Tolypeutes matacus | reverse complement strand
AAAAAAAAAAAAGAAATTTTTAAAAGACCTAATTAATTGGAAGAACATACCATGCTCAAGGATTGGAAGACTAAATATCATTAAGATGTGAATTCTACCCAAATTGATATACACATTTAACATAATCCCAATTAAAATTCCACCAACATTTTTTAAACAAATGGAAAACACAATTATTATTTCTTTGGAAGGGTAAGTGTCCCAAATAGGAAGAAACATCTTAAAAAAGAAAAGTGACGTTGGAAGACCCTCATTTCCGGACTTTAAATATTACCTAGCTACAGTGGTAAAAACAGCATGGTATTGGCATAGAGATAGTCACATAAACCAATGGAATCGAATTGATGGTTCAGAAACAGACCCTCACATCTATGGTCAAGTGATTTTGACAAGCCTGTCAAACCCACCCAGCTGGGGCAGAACAATCTATTCAACAAATGGTGCTGGGAGAACTGGATATCCATAGCCAAAAGAAAGAGGACCCCTATCTCACACCTTATACAAAAATTAACTCAAAATGGATCGAAGACCTAAATATTAAAGCAAGAACCATAAAGCTCCTAGGAGAAAATTTAGGAAAAATTCTTCAAGACCTTGTGGTAGGTGGTGCATTCTTAAACCTTACATAGAAGGCATGAGCAATGAAAGAAAACATGGATAAATTGGACCTCCTCAAACTTAAACACTTTTGTGATTCAAAGGACTTCATTAAGAAGGTGAAAAGACAGCCCACTTAATGGGAGAAAATATTTGGAAACCACATATCCAATAATGGTTTGATTTCCATTCTATATAAAGAGATCATACAACTCAACAATAAAAGAGCAAAAAATCCAATTAAAAATGGGCAAAAGATTTAAATAGACATTTCTTGAAAGAGGAAATACAAATGGCCAAAAAGCACATGAAAAAATGTTCCATGTCATTAGCTATTAGGGAAATGCAAATCAAAATGACAACGAGATATCATCTTACACCACACAGAGTGGCCATTATTAAAAAAAAACAGAAAACAATAAGTGCTGGAAAGGATGTGGAGAAATAGGAACACTCCTTCACTGTTGGTGAGATTGTAAAATGGTACAGCCTCTGTGGAAAACAGTTTGCTGTTTCCTCAGGAAGCTAAATATAGAACTGCCATATGATCCAGCAATTCCTCTACTAGAATATATCTAGAAGAACTAAAAACTGTGACATGAACAGATATCTGCACCCCGATGTTCATAGCAGCATTATTCACATTTGCCAAAAGATGGAAACAATCCAAGTGTCCATCAACCAATGAATGGATAAACAAAATGTGAAATATATATATACGATGGAATACTGTGCTGCAGTAAGAAGAAATGAAATTGGGACATGTGTGACAACATGGATGACTCTTGAAGACATTATGCTAAGTGAAGTAAGCCAGACACAAAAGGACAAATATTGCATGGTCTCATTAATATGAACTAAATATGAAGAATAAACGTGGAGTTAAAACCTAGAGTATAGTTTATTAAGAGATAAGAGGAGGGTTGAGAAGAAATACTGATGCTTAATGTATGTAGAAGTTTTAATTAACTTGACTGTAAAAGTGTGAAAATGGATAGAGTTGATGGTAACATATTATAGTGAGTAGCAGCTGGTTTATAAATGGACTGTGACTAAAAAGAGTAGTCTAGGGATGTGAATGTCAAGTGAAAGAAAGCTAGAGAATAATCTAGGGACTGAATAACACAGTGAACCCAGAAGTGGATGAGAATTGTGGTTGATGGTATAGATGCAAGAGTGTCCTTTTGTGAGCTAGAACCGATAGACGTTACTATTGCAAGGATGGTGGGAATGTAGAGACGCATGGGAAAAATACAATTGGTGTGACCTATGGACTGTGGTTAACAGCAATTGTAACATTCTTGCATCAGTGCCAAAGATATACTGTGTTGATAATGGGGGGTGGTATGGAAAAAGTGTGTCAAATATATGCTATAGACCATGGTTGGTGGTAATAGTCTGATGATATTATCTCATAATCTGTAACAAATATTCCACCATGGTGTGGTGTATTGGTGAAGGGGTGTTGTATGGGAATTCTACACATGTGCATGATTGTTTTGTAAGTTCACAACCTCTGTAAAAAAAAAAAAATATATATATATATATATTTTTTAAATAATAGGGTGTGTTGGGGGAAAAATACACCAAATGTAAGATATGGACTATAGTTATTAGTAATATTTTGACGATGCCTGGCATAGTAGGTACTTGATGATTAATGATGACTGATTAGACATGGAAGGCACAGGTCCTGCTTTCAAGATTTTACAGTCCAGTGTACTGCAGGCACACTATACAACTTAGTTTGTTAAGAGCTACTGTAGAGATACAAATAGTACGAGGGGAACCAGGGATAGGCTAATCCAGATATTGAATAAACAACTAGCCTATGCTTAAAGATTGGTAGTGTCATGGGCCCACTACTTAGAGTGTATTTATCTTGAGGGTATTATGTCATGGTGTGGATTCATAATGTTTGGGTTTTTAAAAAATCAACTAAAAATGTATTTTTCACATGATCTACCATTAAGTAACATCATGCTAATTTCATACTTAAGACTAAGTTGAGTCATCACATTTGGTAGAAAAGTAAGGCTGTGTTTTTTTTTTAATCTGGAGTTCATATGAAATTTTGTTCATCATTCACCCAGCAGTCATATTTCCCTTTTACTGTGTTAGCAGAATTCCATTTTCCTTCAGTTATCCTCCCACAGGGAATGTGATCTTATCCCTACCTTGGGGATAAATCTTCGTAAGTGAAAAACAATCAGTTGCTGGTTTATTGGTGGGCATGTAACTCATTTATTGATAATGAGACATGAGTGGAGCCCAGCTGGAAGCCTTCTGGGGCAAGCCTTCTCATTCTGAAAACAAACACATGAAGGGAAAGCAATTATTCTGGAGTAAATTGAGTTTACATGTGATGCTTGGAGATACAGCAGCCATCTTATGGCAGTACGGAGAGCTAACCTGAAAACAATCTCCGCAGGTTGAATATGGCAAAGCCAAAAGATAAAGAGAACCTTATTCCTAGATGACTTGTTATAAGAGATAACTTTCTTTAATGTTTAAGCCATATTAAGTTGAAATTTTTGTTACTTGCAACTAAAATCATACTGACTGATATACTGGGATTAACTGACAGACTGAACGAAAAGCAGAGAATAATTTTGAGAGGACTAATGCTGGCGATTTGGAAGACACCCATAAAATGGGCCTTTTCCATTTCCACAATGACCAGGCACCACATGCAGTGGTGAAGAAGTAAAAACAGTACAGTTGTGATCAAACACTATCCAGTTGTCCTCTAGAATGGGATATTTTATACAGAATCTTTTGAAAAAAGATGCAAAATTGAGCAATCAACATTACAAAATATGCTCAAGATGGAATTTAAATAAGCACTTCCTTGTATATCCTGAGGTGTGGCAATAAAAACGGGCCACAGAGTTAATTACTTCTTGATTTACATTGACAAGTATGTGCAGGTGTTTCCTAGGACTGCTATAACAAATTACCACAAACTTGGTAGCTTAAAACGAATTTCTTTCTCTCACAGTTACCAAGACCAGATGTCTGAAATCAGTTTCACTGGGCATAAATTAAGATGTTGGCATGGCTACACTCTCACCAGAGGTTCTAGGGGATAATCCATTTCTTATTTCTTCCAGCTTCTGGTGGCTTCCAGTATTCCTTGGCTTGTGACTGCATCACTGCAATATCTCCCTTGTAATCATATTGCCTCTTCATCTTCTGTTATACCTCCCTCTGCCACTTATAATGACACATGTGAGTGCGTTTAAGGCACACCTGTATAATATTAACTTAATCATATCTGCAAAGACCTGTTTTCCAAATAAAGTAACACGTCCAGGTTCCAGAGATAAGGACCCCATATATTTTGAGGCCATTATCTAGACTACTACTCTAGGCATCTGTACTCCTTTTTTATCTCTTTCTTGGGTCTTCTACCTGATTGCTTTCTCTCCAAGATGTTCTCAGGCGTGAAGGTCAATTTGCTGTTTCTCTGACAGGCAATATGGTTAGCAAAGAGCAAGTGCATGTTTTAAAGGGGAATACTTGCAGAGAAGGTAGAAAGTTTTTTCTTGGGTAGAAAGTTTTTGCTTGGGAACAGCATTCTTCTAGGAGAGTTATGTAATGGAAAAAACATTGAACTCAGACTCATAAGATTTGATTTCTTAAAGAGTATTTTATATCCCTCTCATTTCCTTGAGATCTGTCAATCTCATGCATGCTAACTTGAAAACTGTCCCTTCACTTCTCTTAGCCTAAGTTTCTTCTTCTGCAAAATTAACTAATCTCTTCCAGCTTCAGTATTTCAGGATTCCATGGTGCTGAAAATGATGGGTGTGCTTTGCAGCAAGTCTTCTTTTCCCCTAACCATTGTAGGAGATTCACTTACCTCTTTTTCTTTCTAGGTACATCAGTTTCTGTGTGCCCTCCCATATTTGTGCCCTGTAAGTATGGGAACCAAAGTGGACTCACTGTGCTGTGTTGGAGCCACAAGCCAAGACATTACTAACAAAATTGGCCAGGATTAATGACACCTGGGGATCCTCACAGACTCAAGTCTAAATCTACTCTATAGAGGCTCGTTCACAACCCAGGGAAAAGGGGACTTCCCCTGAATAAACAGCCCCTGCTGATTAAGAAATCATGGAACCAAACTACAAATCTTAAGGGAAAAGTTATTGCTAATGAAATCAGAAACCTCAATGGACAAAATATGTAGCAAACTAAATAGATGTGAAGGATTAGTGAACTGGAGGATAGATCTGACAAACCACCCAGAATGAAGAGAAGTAAAAATACTACTTAAAATTACAAAATTATCTGGAAAAAGGACACCATAAATAAAGTTAAAAGAAAATCTATAGTTTGGAAGATGATACAATCCATAAAACCAATGAAGGATTAGATTGTGTTGTTTAGCAATATGGGGAACATGAACGAGAAATATGGTATAGGAGCAGATTTGTGGGTAGGTAGAAATCAAGAGTTTGATTTTGGTCAAGTTAAACTTGAGATATTATGTTATAGATTAGAAATATCTATATAGATATATATTATAGATATCAGATGTAGATATCATGTAGGTAGCTAGATATAGACACCTGAAGTTCAGTGTAGAGGTCCAGGTTAGAGATATACATTTGTAGTATTGGGCACATGGAAAAGGATGGGTTTAGATACACACATACATAAAGGACTCAGACTCCAGGTGGTGGGTTTTGGAGGAAGACTACTGAACTGAAGCAAACTACCTTAGAAGGAATTTACCATAAAGGAAGATTGAGTTTGGCCTGGTAAAGTTACTAACGAGGATTAAAAGTAAAAAATTGGACAAAATTGATTTAAGTAGCCCAAAATAAAAGAATGACTCAAATTCACTGTATTGATATAGGATATAACAGACTCACCTGCCCAGTAGAACACATGCTTTGTTCTCAAACAGTCATACAATCTTGGCAAAAGTTGATCATTTATTAAGCCACAAAAAAACCCAGTAAGTTACAAATAGAAATAGTACAGATTACATTCTCTGTCAACAAGAAATAAAATGTGAAAATGCATAACAAAAAATATAAATGCATTTCTAAAAATCTTTTGAGATAAGAAAACAAAATCTCCAATACAGAACATTTTAAAAATAATAGTGTTGAGATCAGTACATATGAGAATTTATGGGATGAGGCCAAAGCCATACCACAGGAGAGTTCACCAAAGCCATTTGACATCAAAGTCTCTACTATCATATTTCAAGAACTTAATGAGAATTTTCTTTTTCGTTTGACTTGTCCTGCTTAAGCACTGGCTAGGGAACAGAGATAACCCCCTGCCACTTCTCGCCTGCCTGGTTGTTGTGGCAGTTGCTGCTATTGGGACAGATGCCACCGATGCCACTCCAGTTGATGCTGTATGTATTGATGCTTTATGTACTACTAGCGCTGCTGAATGCGGTGGCTGACGGGAAGCAGCGCTCTCCTCCCGCCCTGCTGTTATCGTTAACTGCAGCCTGGGGGATGCTCTGTTGTTTATTGGTTGTTTTTGCCACTGTGAAGAGCTGTCTCATAGAGAGACAGATTAATGTGCAGATTAACCGTGAATATTTTAGCCCCCCTACCAATCCATTTTCCACACTGCTGCCAGGATCATCTCAAGCTGAGCATGTCACTTCCTGGTTTAACATTCTTCCTTGCTTTCCCTTTCTCTCTAGCATAAAATCCAAATCCTTTAACTAAGCATACAAGGCTCAATATGCTACAGTGTTTTGCATAATATTCTCTAACCGTTCTACCACTCATCTCCCTTACACAGAACTCTTTGCTCTCCTTCTACCAAACCACTTATTTTTATCTCCTCTGCTTAGAATGATAGATATTTTAATTATTAGGCAGAGATTATCAGATTAAGTTACAAGAAATATGGGGAAAATATTTGTCAGGAACATGACAATGAGTTAATACCTTAAAATAGAGTTTCTACAAATTAGTAGGGAACACAGAAGAAACCATAGGAAAATGGACAAAAAGCATGAAAAGATAAATTAACAGATGAGACAACACATCATTTATAAGCAGCCAAGGTATAAGGAAAAATACTTTCCTGAGTAGTCAAAGAAATACAAATTAAAATGCCATATTTCCCTTTATTTCAAATAATGATTTAAAAATAACACCAGTAAAGTGTCTTGTTCTACCAAAGTCAGCATATTAGAATGATTTTCTGACAGATGAAAGAAAGGTGCCTTGAAAAAGGAGCACCTTTTCCTACTTTGTACCAGGATGCTCTGGTTGCTAGTGGCGGCTTTGTATATAGGTCTTCCTATATCCCACGTAATTTTCTAAGAACTTTACTTGTATTCATTCCTTTAATTGTCACAGCAAACCCTTTGAGACAAGTACCGTTATTTCCTGTGTTTTACAGATGAAAAAACTGAAGCCCAGAAAACGTAAATAACTTGTAAAAGATCCAACAACTAATTAAGGATGGAGCCAAATCCAGACTCTGGCAGTCTGGTGGAATGTTATCTCTTTTAACTTCTGTGCTATACTGCTTCATGGATGTTTGTGGATTTGAGTGTGTGTGTGTGTGTGTGTATGTGTGTGAATGTACATGTGTATGTGTCTGTTTCCATATATATCTCATTGATACAGTCAAGTTATATACATTGCTACCATTAATGAACTCATATTATATGCCAAGCATTTTATAGCAATTCTATGAGGTAGCTACTGCTACCTTCATTATGCAGTTGAGGAAAATGAGGACTAGAGAGTTTATGTAAAATGCCCATCATCATTCAGATGGTATGTGGCAGTCAGAATTTTAATCAGGTGTATTATAATTCAAGGCCTCATGCTTTTCACTATTATGTAATTCTGGTGCACAGATATTAACATGTATGCAGATATTTATCAGTCCTGATTACAATGCTCCCCTAACCCAAATCATCCACAGGCTTCCGACCATACTTAGAATGAAATCCAAATTTCCGCATGGAGGCCTGCAGGGCTCTTCATGTCCTGGCTCTAGCCTGCTGCTTTCCTTTTCTGCACTCCAGCTGCACGTGCCTCCTTGCTATACCTTGACCACACCTGGTATGCATCCACCTTAGGGCCAATGCTTGTGCTTTCCCCTCTGCCTCAATTGCTTTTGCCCCAGATATTTGCCTGGCTCACTCCTTCACTTCCTTCAGGGATCTACTCCACTCTTACCTTATCACAAAAGCCGTCTCTGACCACCATGTCTATAATTGTGACCTTCAATGTTCTCTGCATTCTTATTCAGCTTTATCTTTCTTCATACCATGTATCACTACTGGACATTAACATATAAACCTACTTGCTTATTTTCTTTATTCCTCAACAGACTATATGTCCTAGGAAACCAAAACTTTGCTTTGTTCACTATTGTATTCTCAGAATTTAAATCAGGGGTTGGCAAACTTTTCTGTAAAGAGCCAGGTATTAAATATTTTAGGCTTTTGAAGCCATACGGTCTCTACTGCAACTACTTGACTCTGCCATGGTAGCACGAATGTATCCATAGATAATACATAAATGAATGAATGTGAAAATGAGAAGGCTGTGTTCCAATAAAACTTTATTTACAAAATCAGGCAGTGGGTTGGATTTGGCATGCAGGCCATAGTTTGCTGACCCTTGGTCTCAAATGCTACCTGATTGGCACTCAATACATATTTTTTGAATGAATAAATTTCTGTGTCTACATAAAACATGCACACATTTACACATCTATGTGTTGTGAGTTTGTGCATATGTGTGTGCATGAGCACAAAAAGGAGACTGGAAAGAATCACATAAAAATATCCCAGTAGTTACCTCTAGGGAGTGGGATTATGGCTTTTTTATTTCTCCTTCATGTTTTTCTATATTCTCTAAATTTCTAATGAAATTTTTGTTTTTTCAACTTTTTAAATTAAGGTACAATTTACGTGCAGAAAAATGGACTGATAAAATAATTTTTGCAAATTGAACACACCTATGTAACGAGCGCCCAGATAAAGAAATAGGAGAGTATCAGTACCCTGGGAGGCCCTCTTGCACTCCCCTTCAATCATTAGGGCACCCGCTATCCTGACTTCTAACAGCATAGATTAGTTTTACCTGTCTGTGTTCTTTATATAAATGTCAATCGGAGGGCTTGTACTCTTTTGTTTCTGGCTTATTTCACTCAACATTATGACTGTGAGTTTTATCCATACTGAGGCGTGTAGTTGTGGTTCATCTATTCTTGTTGCTCTATGGTATTCTATTGTGTGAATTTATAGCAGTAGTTACTCATGCTGTGTATTATACATGGGATATTAATTTGCATGTGTTCTTTTCATATTTTCCCTTTTCCCCTGCTCCATCCAGGAATCCAGGATCCCACCCTTAGTATTTCTTAAGGTCAGACATTTTTATAGGACTAAAGACAGAAGCACTCCACAGTTAATGGCTACCTTTGTCTTTCTTAAAGCCTATGCCCATTCAGAAGGACAAAGAAAGGAGGCAGGAGGGGGATTGGCAGTGTTTGAAAAAGGGAAGAGTCTCTCAAGTTTGGGAAGAAACAGAGAGAGTGGCCTGCTAGTTCACTCTCCCAAAGAGACCTGAGAGCCACATGCAACTTAATTTCAGGGCCCTAAGAATACGGCAAGTCCCCAGAAGGAATGGTTGTTTGGAGCAACTAAGGAGGCTGGGGGCATGTTTTTATCTTAGCATGGAAGGAGAGAATGTGTGTACATGAAGAGATCACTGTGGACATAAAAACAGTGACATCAAAGGCGATGACATGGAATGGAGATAGAGGTCTTTTGCCTGTTTTGGAGGCATCACAGAAGACTCCTATATTCTGGTTCAGCCCGAAGAAGGTAGGGGTTCTCAGTAAAGAAGGACATTTAATTTCCCAGCAGACTGACATGATGGGGGCTCAAGGTGAGTTCTAACTTGATCTAAAAAATAAACTTTCCCTGTATGCATTATTTTTTTTTCCTTTTCTTTCCTGTATACATTATGATCAATTTAAGTACTTCCTGAGCCCCTTTAGAACAATATTCCCATTTTATTTTGAAATTATCTTATTATAAAATCAAGATCAGCTGCTGAGTTTTCTGGTAGGCATGGATCCTAGGTGTGGGATTCAGAATACATATCATGACAGAGAGATGAAATTGCTATTCATCCTTTTTTGTGAGGTGATGTTCTACACTGTTTCCCAAGGCAAATCATGGAAAGGGCACATGTTAGTTTTTCTCCTCTCCCCAATCCAACTCAGTTGGAAATTCCTTATAGATACTGGTAATGGTTTATCAGTCTTACTGTGTAGTACTGTTGTTACTTTCTCCTGCTTCTTCCGTGTTACTATTCAGGCTGACTGGGAGAGGCTGCCTCTTGATTTGTTATCCAGATAACATTTTGAACTGAACATAAGCTAGATTTCTTGACATATTGTTTTAAGTTTCTCATGTTACCTTTTTCCTGGAAATATACCTTTGCTAGCAAAATAGGTGCTCATGTTCTCCAAATTAGTTTTCTAGGTCCCCTAGTGATGATTTGAGAGAAAAAAAGATGTAGTCAAAGGAAATCTTATATCCTTAGATGCTTTATTATCAGACAGAAAAAACGGTAATAAATTAGTTAATCATTTAACTCAAGAAGCTAAAAAATAGCAACAAGCAGAAAAATATATTCAATGCTGGGTAATTTTATAACAAAAATATTCAGTAGCCTGGTTAAATGAATTCAAGAGCTGTTTTTTTTTTCAACATGATTGACTATAAAAGCTCTAGTAACACCAATCCAGAAACAGTGAAAACAATTTCAGAAATACGAATTAATAAGATGTCAGATCTCTCAAAATTAACTACAAATTTTATATAATTCCAATTACAACTCCAATAGTATTTTATAGAACTTGGCAAAATGATTTCAAAGTCCCCTAGTAAAGCAGTCATTTGAAATTAGCCAATAAAACCTCATAATAAATGATGACTTCTATTAAAACCTCATAATAAATGATGACTTCTATTAACAGATATTTAAAAATAACATAATAAAATCATCCTGAAGGTTTGGTGCTTAGGTAGAAACAGGCAGAGAAATCACCTTAAAAGAGTAACAAATAGAGAAAGAGCCAAGTATTTATGATGGTTTCATCTAGATGAAGGTGGCATTTTATATTGTTGGATTATTCAACAAATTATTTTGTGATAACCCTCTCTCTATTAGAAATAGCTATCTTATGCCAGTGCTGGCAAACTCAAATGCCTTCAGGAGCCAGTCAGATAATAGGTACAACTAAATATTTGAATCAAAAGGGGTAAAGAATATTTATTTGAAAGAATAGAAAGTTTGGATAAAGCTGCCTACATGTGAACAAGATGAATATATATTCATGGAAACTATGCAAACATAAATCACCTGAGTATGAAAAAACACTAGTCTCCAATAGAACATTCCCAGCAAGCATTTCTCACTATAAAATTAAATAAGAACATGAATCCAGCAAAGCAAATTCTCAAAGCAAGATGATAAAACGTCAGAATGAGTTGAAAAAGCTGGAAAGGTATGTACAAAAATAAATTGAGGAATATAGATATAAAAATAATTATATTATATAAATATCAAAGGACAGAATAACCATGGCTGAAAATCAAATTACTATCACAGAACAAAAGTTGATATAGTCACACAATAAGCAGAGGAAACATTTATTGTCTGTCAATTATCATCGGTTTTCCGTCTCTATTGGGCAATACCCATCATAAGACAAATATGCCAAAATAACATGAACAAAACAAACAACCAAATGAAAAGTCCTCCTTTGACCCCACTATTTCTAATATTTGTTGAACTCTTCTCCTCCCATCCCTTCCTGGACACACTCTTGTCAGACTTTTGACTCTACCACTCCGCCAAAACAGGTCTTGTCAAGTTCACCTCTGACCTCCACTTTCTCTAGTCTGCTATATCTGCCTATCTGACTTTGTTTCTTGGAACTATAATATGTATCTCAAATTTAACACGTCCAAAACAGGAAAACAGAACTGTTTGGTTTCTAAACCTGCTCTTTCCTCAGAGTTCCCCATCTTCCTTAGTGGAACCCCACATTCATCCATTCACCTGGATCACAAAACTTGGAATTATCCTTGATAATTTTCTCATACTCCACATCCAATCTCTTGTTAAATCCATAGACTCTCACTTAAAAGTATATCTGAAATCTGCAACTTTATCTCCTACCATGCTTACTTTCAATTATTTTAGTCCGGACACAACTGGCCACCTTGCTGTTTCTGAAACACTTCAAGCAAGTGTCCTTAGGGCCTTTGCATTGGCTGTTTGTTCTGCCTGAAATGCTCTTGGCCCCCGATATTTACACTTCCTTCAAGTCTGTTCAAATAGCACCGTCTTTAGCTATCATGTTGTGGTAGGTTGAATTATGTACCACCAGAAATGCATCTTTTTAATCAGCATTTCCTGTGGATGTGAACCCATTGTAAATAGGACCTCTTGAAGATGTTGATTTTAGCTAAGGCGTGGCCCAACAGGATGAGAGGGCCTTAATAAACAGAAGAAATTCAGACATAAGAAAGCCAGGGGGGAGAGCTGGAAGCCAGAAGTCAAGGAACAGGAAGAGGAGAGAGAACTTTGCCGTGTGTTCTCCGTGTGACCTAAATGCCAGATTGCCAGCTAGCGAGAAAGCTACTGACCCAGGGAGGAAGCATGCCTTCTAGCCTCCAAAACAATTCCTGTTTAAGTCAACCTATCAAGTAGTATTTGTGATTGCAGCCTCGCAATACTAAAACCCCATATATAATTAGGACCCACTCCTCATTATTCTATACTCCCTTACTCTGCTTCATTTTATCTTAGGATTTATCACCATAGGGATTATTACAGTTACTGTGTTTCTTCATTAGAAATAGTGAATTTTGTTGAGTTGCAGAGATTTTGTTTAGTTTACTATGATCTTTTATGTAGTATATCGTGTATCTGTTGTCTTTTCATTTCTAATTAGATGATCATATCATAGTCAGATTTTTAGTTTTTTATTTCTTCCCTTCAATTTCTATACTTATTTATTTTCTTTCCTTATAGAATTGGAATATATAAGGAATATATAGATATATTTCCTTATATCAAATAATATATTACACAGTAGCACTGATAATGAACATGTGTTATGTCTCTTTTCTTAAATGGATTACATATAATGTTTCTTCATTAAATATAATGTTTGCCATAGGTTTTTGGTACATCATTTTTACCAAATTAGGGAAGTTTCTATGATTTAATAGATTGCTAAGAATTTTGCTTTTTAGATAGATAGGTTTGAACTTTATCCATTTTTTTCCTACACTGAGAGCAACGTATGATTTTTTCCCCTTCAGTCTATTAATGTTTTTAATTAGTTATTTTCTATATTTGAGATCATTATTTTACTCTTGGGTAAATCCTATTCAATCATCATGGATTGTATTCATCTTACACTGTGGAATTTGGTTTCCTCATATTTTATTTAAAATCTTTGCATCTGCATTCATAAATGAAAGGGACTGATACTTTCCTTTCATTTTATGGTCATATTGTTTTAGAATCAAAATTAGAGATGCTTACTAATATTCAGTTGGCAGCTTTACTTTATTTCTATTTCCTGAGGAAAAACTGTATATAAGTGGAAATAACTATTCTTTGAAACTTTGCTATAACTCACCTGTAAAACGACCATATTCTCAGCCTGGGCATTACAATTTTTTAAACTTTATTTTTAAAGAAGTTTTAGATTACAGAAAAATTACATCGAAAATATAGGGGATTCCTGTATAGCCCACCCCCTCCCCCCTCACATTTTCTCCTATTAATAGCATTAGTGTGGCACATTTGTTACAACTGATGAACACATATTGAAGCATTACTACTAACCATGGTCTATAGTTTACATTATGGTTTACACTTTACATCATACAATTTTATAGGATTTGACCAAACATATAATGGCCTATATCCGTCATTGCAATATCATGCAATACAATTCCAATGCCCTAAAAATGCCCTATATTCCACCTATTCTTTCCTCTCCCTCCCCTCAGAACCTCTGGAAGCCACTATCTTTATATCAATGTTACAAGTTCTTCCCTTACTATAATAATAAGTCTACTTTGGTCCATGTTTGTAATCCCCCCTTATGTTTGTTCATTCCTCGATCTTGAGAATTTTGGGATGGTGATGCCTGCTCTGCTTTGGATTGAGAGGGAGCTTAGATCTTATGGGGCAGATGAAAGGACCTGTTTTGCTTGCAGTTGTAGATATTCTTTGCTTTATGGGATGGGGTTGTCTATCATCATTTTGTTAGTTGTCTTGGGCAAGTCCAGTGAACTGGAGAATAGATGTTGGCTGCAACTCTGCTGAGATTCAGGGCTCACCCAGCATATGAACAGACCGAAGATTTAAGTCTCTGGGTCATATATTTAATGGGTGTAGTGCTAATTATAGGTTCAAATAAAAGGGGTAGAAGAATCATGTGTGGGGAAATTATAAATGAGTCTATCTCTGTTACACTGGGGAAATAGGTTATCATATATTCCACGGTAAGGCCTACAGATGGGGTGCTGATTCCCATGGGGTTGTGTGCCTTGCCTATAATGTCCAGATGTCTCTAGAGCCCTTGGGAGCACTCCTGTTTGAGGCTTTGTTTACTGTGGCAGTTAATGGGGATTAAATTTTAGGGGAGTTCTTTTACTACCATTTTAATTAATTAATGGATACTGATCTTCTTAAATATTTTCTTCCTTTTTAAATCCATATTTATATTTTCTATTTTATAGTAATTTATACGTTTATTCTAGGTGTTTATTTTTATCATTCTTTTTACGGGCTTGTATTTGTAATTGTTTTCTCTTTTACTTTTTTCTTTATATTTTATCATGTTTTTTGTAGGAGTCAGGCTTGCTAGAAATCTGTTCATTTAATTAATCTTTTCAGAGAACCTGTTTCCCCTTTAGTTAATATTCTCTATCATTTTAAATTTATCTTTGTGATTAATTCCTGTCCTTTTCTTTATTATTTCCTGTATTTTTCCCTATCTGGATTTGCTCTGTTGCTCTTTTTTCCAATTACCTAAGTTGAATGCTTATCTCATATTTAAAAAAAGTTTCTTGTTTTGTAGTATTTTTAAAGTAATACATGTATAGAAATATAGAAAACATAGACAGGAATAAAATAAAAGATTAAAATTTACAACCCAGAGGTAATCATTGTTACATTGTGAGAAATTTTACATACGTCTATCATATATATGTTATATATGTAGATAGGTAAATATAGAGATAGATCGGTGGTCAGGTAAATAGAGAAATAGATAGATAGGTAGAGTCATGTTTACTCTGTACACCTTTTCCCCAAACAAGGAAATATTGTCTCCCAACTTTGAAAGTTTTAAAACCTAGTGAAAGCTTAAATAATACTATGAACACCATATTTAACTTTCATCAATCTTTAACAACTATTAACATACATTTTGGAACATTTGAGAGAGAGAGATTTTCTTTGATAAACCATTAGAAATTGTTTCACCAAGTACTTCAACTTATATCTCCTAAGATCGATATCTCCTACCCAACCACAAAATATTATCACCTCTAAGGAATTTTACATTAATGTAATATTAACAAGTGTACAGTCCTTGTTCAGATTTCCCCAGTTGTCCCCCAAATTTCCTTTACAGCTCTTTCGTATGTTGATCCAGACTCCAAAGAGCATGCATTACATAGGGTTGTCACATCTCTTTGGTCATTTTTTAAATTATAGGACACACCCCATCTTTTGTGTCTTTCATGTAACTAACATTTTCATGACTCCAGTACAGTCGCATTGATGACTGCCCATAAAATGGATTTGTCTGATTATTTCCTCATGATGACTTACAGGTTAAACATTGCTGGCAAGAACACTACATAGATAATGTTGTATACTTTCCATTGTACTACATTGCATCACATCACAACAGGAAATATCTGACACCAGTTTGTCACTACATCAGACAATGTTTTATCACTTGGTTTAGGTGGCGTTCATCATATTTCTTCATTTGTAAAGGTAACATTTTCCCTCTGTAGTTAATGTAGAGTCTGTGGAGTGATACCCTGAGATCATGACAATATATTTTTTGTCCTCCAAAATCTTTCACCCTATAATTTTAGCATCCACTGATGGTATTTGCCAGAATCATGTATACGTTTTAAAATAAAATTTTACTGAAGTATAACAAATAAACAGAAAAATACACAAATAATAAGAGTAGATATTACTGAATTTTCACATTTATGTACTATGTATACAGAATCCAGGTCAAGAAATACAAAATTATTAGCACCCTGAACCTTCCCCTGCCCTTGTTCTCCTTCCCAGTTTTATCTTCTCAAAAGTAAACCTCTTCCTGAGTTGTATCACTATAGTTAAGCTTTGCCCCCTTTTTTGAACTTTATAAATGATGTCATACACTCACTATGTACTCTTTTGTGTTTGGCTTCTTTAGCCCAGCATTGTTTGTTTGACTCATCCATGCCATTGCAGTGGTAATAATTCATTCTTCTATAGTATTCCATTATATGAATTTATTACAATCTATTTAATCATTCTACAGTTAATGGACATTTGGTTTGTTTCCAGCTTTTGGTTACTATGAATACTGCTACCATGAGGAATCTTGGCATATATAGGTATGCAAGTTTGTTAAATCTATACCTAGGAGTTGAATTGCTGTTTCATAGGATGAGTGTAGGTTCAGCTTAGTAGATACCAACAAAATTGTTTTCTAAAATATCTGTAAAAATTTACATTTCCTTCAGGAATGTCTGAGTTCCGGTTGCTCTTTGCAAACACTCGGTATTTGAGGTGTTTTTAAAAATAAGCATTCTGATGTGCATGAAATGGTATCTCATTGTGGATTTAATTTGCATTTCCCTGATCATCAATGTGGTCCAGTACTTTTTTTTTTTTTTCCGGATATCCACTTTTTTGAAGTAACTGTCTTTTTTCTATTCTTTTTTATTGGGTTTATTTTTTTCTTACAGATTTTTAGGAGTATATCTATAAGCTCTTTAATATTTCATTATTTATGTGTTTGGAAAATATCTTCTCCCAATTTATAGTTTGCCTTTTCCTCTCAATTATTTTGTTTTTAACTTTTCCTCATTTCATATTCAGGATTCTTTTAAAGACTTGCTTTGTTATTAAATATCTAATTTGATAGTCTCATGCTTGGGAAATATAGTCTGTGAAATATTAATTCTTTGAAATGTAGGCTGTCTTTATGGCTTAATGCAAGGTATATATTATTAATGATTCATATGTGCTTAAAAATAATGGTTAGCTACTATTTGTTGGCTGTAGAGTTCGGCTATATATCTAATAGCTAAGACTCAATAATGTTTGCATAAGAAACAATGCTGTGTTTCCACCATACTATTTCCACTTTTGGGAGTCATAAGAAGAATACGTTTTATCACCTCTCTATGTGAAGTTGGCTTGGGTACATGTTAACTTCTGTACAATGGATTCTAAGTAGAAGTGATATAAGCTATTTTTAAGCCTGCCAATGAAGCTTTCTAAGCCATACTTCTTGCTCACGCTCTTGACTGGAGTTACCACTGTTGAGATCATGTGCTCAATCTGTAGGGCTGCCAGATAAAATACAGAATGCCAATCCCTCCTTCCCTTGGAATTAATTCATCCAGGTTCCCTTCTTTCCTCAGATAATTGTGCGCCACCTAGAGGAAATGAGGACCCCAGCTCCATCTGTCCCTTGGGGAAAGAAAAGGGGAGAAGTACTGAAACCACCACTTCTGAAATGGCCCCTACCTACCTCCAGCCTCTTACCTGGTGGTGGAGAGGATTCTAGTCAAGATCAGCTTCAATAAACATCTACTGATGGGGGGCATTTTTGCTGCAGAAAAGATTTAAAAGAGAATATGCCCAAGATAGCACAATCCTGCACAAAATGTCTTTGATAATTCAAGTACTTAGTTCAGTATTTTCTACTCAGAGACCATTTTTGAGACTTTTCCTTTCCCCTTTTTCCATCCGTTTGGTTTACTTACCTTTAAAAATGCATAGAGAAGAAATAGTATCACTTCTGTGGTTTTCCTGCTAAAGATATATAACCTGAATCTAACCATAAGGAAACATTAGGAAAAAAACAGTTGAGAGGCATTCTACAAAATAACTGGCCTGTAATCTTCAAAAGTGTCAACATCATGAAATTCAGGGAAAATTGTGAGAACTTGCTCCAGACTGAAGGAGACCAAAGAAGCATGACAACTAAATGCAGTGCATAATTCCAACCCAGTGTTAATTTCCTGATGGGGAGGGCTGTATTTTGGCTACATAGGAGATTGTCTTTGTTTGTTGGACATACATGCTAAATGTTCAGGTGTGATGAGTTCAAGTTCCTCTCATGGAAGAAACTTCTTTGTGCTATACTTTCTGGTTTTCTATAAATTTGAGATTGTTTCAAAAGCTAAATACATATGTAGCATTAAAAATAAATAGATTTATTACAGAAAGAAAAATTTGAATTTCAGATAAATAACAAATATTTTAGTACAAGTATGGCCCATATATTGCATGGAACATACTTAGGCTAAAAATAATTATTGTTTATGTGTAATTCAAATTTAGCTAGGGTCCCATATTTTTATTTGCTAAATCAGGCAACCCCATCCATGTGATATAGCTACAAGATGGATGAAGCATGCTTGACCTGCATCAGTCTTTATACAATAAGAAATAAATCTTTGTTGTATTAATCCACTGACATTTCAAATGTATTGATTACTACATTAATGCCTAGCCTAGCCTGACTAATACAGGAATTAGTACCATAATGTGAGGTACTTCCATAACAAAAACGATGACGAAAAATGCTTAGGAAACAGAACATTTACAATATGTTTTGGTTAGGACTGGCTAGCTTTGGTGAGGTATTTTAAAAAAGAGTTATTAATCTCAGGAAAAAATGACTGGTGTGAAAGCAGGAATGAAGTCTAGAAGTTCAGGGTCTTACAAGGTTGGAAGAGCTTCTAGATCCCAACTAGTGAGGTATGATATCTTTAAGGGCTCTGAGCAACAAAGGCCCAAAGTAACCTAGCCCTGCAACAAAAAAAAATTAGAGTAAGGATACACCTTCCTACTTATGCCTGATGGTTTCAAGGGTAGATGTCATTAAATTGAGGGTAGTGTGGGCATGGGGTTGAGAAAGCAGGGAAATAAAGCATATTCGTAAAATATATCTAGAAATAAAACATTGGGTGTAGTTTACTGCCATACAGAATGGACTTGAAGCAAATAGGTCAGAAGCCTACTAAGTTTCTGAGAATGTTTCATTGCCTGAGACAGCATAATCCTGCACAGTCTTTGATCATTCAAGACAGAAGAATCCTTTAAACTCCAACATTCCAGAAGTGACAAGTCTGCTAAGAAGATTGTACTGTTCCAAGTTTGTGCATGTTTGCCAACACCTGCTTCAGATGTGGCCAGGCAGAAAAGAAAATAAAGAACCTCCAAGAAGGTGGAGCCAAGGACTACTAAAACCAGTGGAGAAGAATATACTTCCCCAAAACAGTATCAGGGCTTAAGCAAGCAATCTCCTCAGCAGCTAGGGTAGGAGGTTTTCATCATATTTTTCAGCAAACATTTGGAATTTCTGTTGACAGCCATTAACTTCTGTGTGTCCCATTTCCCCCTTTTTGAATGGTAGTGTTTATTGCAGTTATCCTATTTCTGCTCCACCACTGTAAATTGGGTTCATGAGGGGGATAATTTGTCTTTTTGATATGAAGTCTCTGGAACAAGAGGAACCACTTCCTAGACCTTGGGCCAGATGCAATGATAGATTGGACAGTAGATTGTTTCCCTTGGGAAGGGAATGCGTATTTTCTATATGTAGAAAGGAAAATTAAAGTTTCATGACCAACAGAGCAGTATGTTACACAGTCAATTCTATGTGTCCATGCTACCATTTCTCCCTCCTGGGAACACAGGAAGGATGAATTTCCATCAGATGTGATGGGTCTGAGTTTGGTCTATGGTATGTGGACATAAGTGATCTGTATTAGTCAGGGAATATAGTGAGGAAAACCATTCTAGATATTTCAACCAGAGGTTAAAAGCAAAGAATTAGTTTAAAAAATGTTGGCAGGACTGGAAGAGCAAAGGAGATGAGAGGATTTCCTACATTTCAGGAAAATGCTATTCTCCTTGGCCTGGAACCTACAACCCATGTTCCCACTAATGATGGAGGTGTTGTCTTTGTCACTACAACACCACAGCTGACTGGCAGCAATTCAGGAGTCTGCACTCCTACTAATGCTGCTAAAATTGCCTCTGATGCTGCCTTTCCTAACAAATGCAATTGTAATTTTTATAACTTCAGTGTCAGTGCATTTGATTTTTAAAAAAGATTTATTTTATTTATTCCCCCCGCCTCCCTTGTTGTTTTGTGCTTGCTGTCTACTCTCTGTGTGTTCTTCTGTCTCTGCTTGTCTTCTCTTTAGGCAGCACTGGGAATCGATCCTGGGACCTTCTGGAGTGGGAGAGAGGCACTCAATCTCTTGTGCCACCTCAGCTCCCTGGACTGCTGCATCTCTTATTGTCTCTCCTCTGTGTCTCATTTTGTTACATCATCTTGCTGCGCCAGCTCTCCACTTGGGCCAGCACTCCTGCACAGGCTGGCACTCTGCGTGGGCCAGCACTCCACTCGGGCCAGCTTGCCTTTCACCAGGAGGCCCCAGGAATCGAACCCTGGACCTCCTATATGGTAGATGGGAGTCCAATTGTTTGAGCCACATCCATTTCCCTGCATTTGATTTTTTTTTTTTTAAGATTTTATTTATTTATTCATTTATCCCCCCCTTGCTGCTTGTGCTCGCTGGGTCAGCTAATCACGCCGTGCGGGCGGGCTTGCCTTCACCAGGAGGCCCCGGGAACTGAACCCGGGGCCTCCCATATGGTAAACGGGAGCCCTACTGATTGAGCCACAGCCACTTCCCTGCATTTGATTTTTATTCTGCCTGATCTCTCAGTGTCTGAGAAGGATGTTCAAATTCTCCCTGCATTTCTGTCTTACTGTCAGTTGTTCTTCATAAAAAGGCAAGAACCATATTTTGAGGTAGTATTATCAAGTCCATGTATGTTCGTGATAATCTTCTTGCTCAATTTTACTTTTTATCAATGTATCATGGCATTATTCATTCCATATGATGGACTTTTGGCTTGAATTTTATTTTGTCATCTATTAATATTACTATCTTAGCTTTATTTTGATTCATAGTTGTCTGGCACATATTTTTAACCATTTCCCCAAACCTCTATATGTTGTAATTTAAGGGATTTTTTTTTGTATTTCTGGAGAATAACCTTTTTTAAAAATTCAGTCTGAGAATTTAATTGACAGGATTAATCCATTTTTATTTATTCTCCTTCCCTTTTAGAATGAAAACTTCTTGAAAGCAGCTGTTTTTACCGGCTTTAATGTTTTCAAAGTGGATCAATGTGTAGTAAACCTTCTGAGGCCTTATGTGTCTGCAAAAATTCTTACCATTACATGCTCACATTGAAATGATAACTAGGTAGAATATAAGTTTTTATATCTAATATTCTTTTCTTGCATACTTAAAAAAATATTCCAGTCTCTTGATTCCAGTGTTACTGATGAGAAGTCTAATGCCAATCCAATTTTCATTCCTTTTGAATTTGATCTGCTCCTTCTTCTTGGAAATTTTTAGAATTTTCTTTTTTGCTTTTGATGATTTTAAGTTTTATTTTAATGAATTCACATGAGGATTTCCCCTTATTTCTATTGTTTTGTACTCTTTTAACACTTTACATACATGGTCTTTCAAGTTTATTTCTGAGAAGTTTGATCTTCATAATTTCTTTATGTATTTCCATGGCAAAGAAATCTAGTGTTTATCACTATGCAAATTTCTCTTCTTTTTCCCCGTGCAAACTGCTAAACCACCATTTCCATACCCTTGTGCTTAGATGAGTTCTGGTCAAGGGAAGATGGGCAGAAGTGATAGGTACCTTCATGCCTGGCCTCTAAAACATCTCATGTAATTCTTCTCATGCTTTCTTCACCCACTGTCTGGGTGGAATCAAAGAATTCAATGGAGGACTGAGGGTCTAGAAGGTGAAGGAGCCACTGTATGGGTCTTGGAATGATTTCAGGGAGTAGAACCACCCCCACCGCTCTGATGTATAGTTTTGTGAGAAGCAAACCTTTATTCTATTAGGCTACTGAGGTTTGGGGTGGTTTGCTGGAGCAGATAGCATTACTTCCCTTGCTTAATGCAATTTACAATTCTCCTATTTTTCTTCTTTTATGTTGGGTCATCTACTTTCTAAACTTGGCAATTCTACCTATATCTTCCATGTCTCTTGTTCCTTCTTATATTTTTAAAATCTTTTTATATTTCTTGCTGCTTTCTGGGAGAATTCCTCATTTGATTTTCCAGATCATTGATTTATTCTTCAGCTGTATTTATCCTGCTATTTATTCCATCTGTTATCCTCCTGATTTCAGATATTATGTTTCATTCCTTACACTTCCACTTAGTTCTTTTTCATTATTTATAAGTTCTTGTTTCTGTTTTAGATTGCTAACACCTTTCCTTATCTTTTTAAGAATATTTTATTTGCATATGTGTATAAATACGTATAAAATTTTTGGTCTTTTTGTTAGAATAATTCTGTTTTAGTTGGTATATACCGTTCAGTTCATATATGTTGAGTTTATAGATAGGGGTGGTGAGATGGCCCAGGAGAACCCAGAGCAACCTGAAAATGCTGTTTTCTACTTTCCGTGGCTACCACCCAGCCAGGCAGCTTCTCTGTTCCCTTTTAACCTAGCCACAAAAACAATATTGGCTGCTGTAAGAAGAAATGAAATTGGGAGACATGATAATGTGGATGAACCTTGAGGACATTTATGCTGAGTCAGATAAGCCAGACACAAAACAACAAGTACTGTATGGTCTCACTAATATGAACTAAATATGAAGAATAAACACATAGAGTTAAAACCTAAAGTATAGGTTGCTAGGAGTTAGGATGAGGGCTGAGAAGGGGTACTGGTGTTTAATGTATGTAGAATTTTCAATTACCTTCACTGTAAAAGTGTGGAAATGGATAGAGTTGATGGTAACACATTATAGTGAGTAGAACTAACTCAGCTCATTTATAAATGGGATTGTAGCTGAAAGGGTGGTCTGGGGATATAACTATCAACTGAAAGAAAACTAGGGATAATCTAGGGACTGAATAACCCGGAGGTGGATGAGGATTATGGTTAATAATACAAATACAAGAATGTTCTTCTATGAACTAGAACAAATGTACACTACTATTACAAGATGGTAAGAATATGGTGATGCATGGGAAAAATACAATTAATGTAACTTATGGACTATAGTTAACAGAATAGGGTAATATTCTAGCATCAACCTCAAAGAAGGTACTATATCAATGCTAAGAGTCAATAATACGGAGTATGGGATTTTTTTTTCTTTTGGACTAAGGAAAACAAAGATTTACTAGGGCAATGACTGCACAACTCTGATGAAAGTGAGTGTACACTTTGGATGGATTGTACAAGGCATGGGACTGTATAACACAGTGAACCCTGTGGTGGAAGATGGACTGTTGTTAACAGTAGAAATATGAGAGTGTTCTCTCATGGAGTATAGTAAAATTACAATACTAATACATGATGTTAACGATAGGGAGTATATGGAAAAAATATACCAAATGTACGCCCACCATGGGCCATAGTTAGTGATAATAGTCTGAGAATGTTCTTTCATAATCTGTAAAAAATGTTCCAAAACAATTTAAGGTTTTGGAGGAAGGGTGAAGTATGGGAATTCTGCACATTCTTCATGATTGTTTTGTAAGATCACAAATTCTCTAATAAAAATATATATTAAAAATGAAAAAAAAAAACAGTATTGGGAGGAGGCTTTTTCCTCTATTCCTGGGGTTTTAGTGAGGAGTAGAATGGATGGGGGGCTTGGTGTGCTGTGACTGGGGGAAAGAGTTCATGTTAACAGGCAGTTGGTAACCCCCACCTGTTCTATCAACTTCTCATTCCAGCAGGGATTTTGCACTGTCCTCATATCCCTATGATATCTGCAGCTGGGACTTTTGCTCCTGACCTCTATGACAAATAGTCAGGTAAAGGTAACTAAGGAGAAAAGGCAAGAGGAAAACTTAAAAATCGTTTTCCAGCCAGTCCTCTCACTGTCCCCGTGCCCTCCACTGCACTCTGCCTTGAGCTGCAGTTATTCCCTACCATACGGGCTCTTACACACACAATCATACCAGTTCAAGTCAGTCTTCATTTTTACCAGGACTATCTAACATCTTGTTTTCATTTTTATTGTTGTTAGTTCCTCTAACAACATCTTTCTAACTTTTAGAAGTAGATGCGTCTCTCTTAACTTTCATAATTTCTCCAGGGTTGATTTGGGGGAGGCATCCAGCAGTCCATCCTATTCACCATCTTAACAGGAACTGGTAATGAATTAACACTTAAAAATAAATGTGTTAAAGAGCCCATTTTTGTAGAAATATTTGTCTCTCTACTCCCCTTTCTATATTTATTCAAAAGAGATTTGTGCATTGATGTTCCCTTTATGCTTGTGCTTATTTATATCTTATTATATATAGCTTACTTATAACTTATTTATATATTCTATACTATATATAATTATGTAACTTATTAATTATAAAACCTTAATCACTATGCTTTTTCCATGTATTATATCCGAGGTGATATTTTACTTTCCCCTTTGTAATTTTCTTTATTGTTCAAATTAATTATACCATGTGTTTATCATTTTTTATAAAAACAACAAAGTTATTATTCTTAAAAGAAAGAAAAGGCATAAACAGTGAATAAGTTGTGTAACATCATTTGTAGTCCTCACATTTGGGTAATCTCATTTAAGGAATTATCTTAGGTTTGTGTTGAGCAATATGCATTTGAGTTTATAAATATCAGCTGGCAGCTACTATTTTCAAAATTTCTTTATATTTCCAATATCACAAAAATATGATCCGCTATTTTTCATCTTTCACTTTAATTCAATTCATACTTTGAGCCATTTCCCTGTGCCATGCAATATGCGAACTCTTAGCAAAAAGAATAATGTAACATGGTTCCTTGAGGAAGTCATGGTCAAATGAGAGAGATATTTACTTAGACAATTGATTGTAATATAATAAGAGTAAAGGAAGTGCTGTGATTGTGTTAGGAACAGGGTTCTATATTAGCCAAAGAGAGAAAATCTGAATTGTGACTGAAAGCTATTAGTTCATATGTGGCAGAAGTTGTAAGATTTAACCTGGATCTTTTTAAAAAGAAGATTATGACAGGGAATAAGGACACTAAACATAGATGAAAGAGTATGAGGAAAGGCATTGGAAGGTTAATGATAATCATGTATTCAAGGAATGGTGAATACATTGGCTGGCTTAGAAACATTGCTTCTTGTGGGAGTGGTGAGAAAGAAGCTGGAGAGGAAAATATCATATTATCATGGGCCGTGAGTATCATGGTAAGGAATTTGATCTTTATTCATAGGTAATGATAGCCTCCAAGATATGTATATTATTGATCTCAATGAATCTAGAAAGATTGGGGGAGAAAAGAGAGTTTGGGGAGTTGTCATTCATTAATTCACTCAATACTTTATTTATGAGTGTCTCCCATGTACCAGGTACTATTCTAGACTCAGGGTATACAGTGATACACAGAACAGAAAACATTCTTGCACTCATAGTGTTTATATTCAAGTGGCAGAAGCAGACAATAAACAAGATAAATTAGTAAAATAGTATATTAGATTAGATAGTGGTCTGAAAAAAGAATAAAGTAGGGGAAGTAGTTGGGTAAAGTTGTGTGGGTGGTTTACTATAGAGTTTGGTAGGCTGAACAATGCCCCTCCCCTCAAAGTCATCCATATCCTAATCTCCAGAATCTGTGAATATGTTACTGACATGTTAAAAGGGGCTTTGTAGGTATAATTAAGTTAAATATCTTGAGATGGGTTGATTATCCTGGATTATCTGGGTGGCTCAGTGTATTGACAAGGGTCCTTTTAAATGAAAGAGGGAGGCAAACAGCCCAGACTTAGTAGTAGGAGAGGTGACAATGGAATTTAGAGGTCAGAGTGATGGGAGGAAGGGGCAATGAGGCAAGGAATGCAAGCTTCTTAAAAACTGAAAGAAAAAAAAAAGAAACAGATTCTCCCCTCAGAACCTCCAGAAGGAATCAACCCTACTGGTACCTAGACTTTTGCCCAGTGAGGCTGATTTTGAACTTCTGACCTCAAGATAATATATTTGGTTTGCTTTTAGCCACTAAGCTTGTTGTAATTTGTTACAGCAGCAGTAGGAAACTAATACATATAGGTTGTTCTAGAAATAAGATGACATTTGAGTAGAGATATAAAAGAAGTGAGAGTGGCCTACAGACACCTGAGGTTAAAGGATTTTAGGCAGAAGGAATAGCAAGTGTTTGGGGATTCATTCGTGGAACTGTGAAGAGGCAAGCATGGCTGGGGTGAAATGAACAAGAGCATGGTGGTAGTTGGCAATGAAGTCAGAGAAATAATGGAGACCTGATTCTATGATCTTTCAGGCCACTGTGTGGACTTTGGCTTTTACTCTAAGTGCCATGGGAGCTATTAGATAGTTTTAATCAGAGAAATGACATGGTCTTACTTATATTCTATCAGGATCACTTTAGATAGTTTGTATTAGTTTTCTATTGCTACACCACAAATTACCCCACACTTAGCAGCTTGAAACAACGCCCATTTATTATCTCACAATTTCAGTGAGTTAGGACTCCAGGCACAACTTAACTGGGATCCTCTGCTCAGGTCTCACAAAGGTGCAATCAAGGTGTCAGCCATGTCCTGCTGTTTTCACCTGGGATTTCCAAGTTCATTACAAGCTCATTCAGGTGGTTGGCAGAATTCAATTCCTTGCAGTTGTAGGACTATGGTCTCATTTACTTGGTGGCTGTCAGCCAGGAAACACTCTCAGCTCCTAGGAACTGTTCACATTATCTTGTAATATAGTCCCCATATGTGGTTCACAACAGTTCTTCCAGGTCAGCAAGAATGCTTCTCTCTGACTTCCAACTCCCACTCCAGTATGCTCCAATGGAGTCTTATATAACATAAGGTAATCAAAGTAGTGACTATCCCAGCATATTCACAGGTTATACTCACACTCAAAAGAAGAAGATTATACAAGATATGTCAACCAAGGAGCAGGAATCTTGTGGGCTATCTTAGAATTCTTCCTATCACACTGTGTAAGATTGGTCTGTAGGGGGACTAGGATAGCATCAGGCTGGCCAGTCAGGGGATATTGCAATTATCCATGCCGAAGGTGATGGTAGCTGGGCCAGGGCGGTCAGTGGAGGTGGTAAGAAGTGGTCATATTCTGATATGTTTTGAAGCTTGTTCTATTTTGAAGATAGAGCAGAAATAATTTGCTAACAGATCATATATGGGAAAGAGAAAAAGAGGAGTCAAGGATGACTCCAACGTTTTTGTTATGAGCAATTGAACAATGAAATTGCCATTTACTGAGATGGAGAAAACTTCAAGAGGAGCAGTTTTGGGGATGGGGTTCAGTTTGGGACATGATAAATTTGGGATGCCTATTAGGCATCCAGGTGGAGATGGTGAGTATTTAGTTAAATGAATCTGGAGTTCAGGAGAGAGATGCAGATTAGGGCTATGATTTTGAGAATCATCAGCATATAGATGGTAGTTAAAGCCATGATACTGAATGAGATAACAGATGGTGTGAGATAGAGAAGTCTAAGGACTGAATTCTCAAGCACTCCAACTAAACACTGAGTTGGAGAGATGAGGAAGAACCAGCAAAAGATCCTGAAAATGAGCAGTGAAGTGAAATGGGAGGAAAAAAACACTAGAGTGTGATGTTCTCAAAGTCAAGTGAAGAAAATACATCAAGGAGCAGGAAGTGATCATCCATGGCAAATGCTACTGAGGGGTTAAGGAAGATGAGGACAGAAAATTGCCCATTGCACTTAACAATGTAGTGTTCACTGGCAACTTTAGTAACAGCAGTTTTAGAAATGCGTGGTGAGGGAGGGGGAGCTACACATTTGAAAATGATGATTGCCCAATATCCCCCAGGAATCTTTACCTGACTCCTCAAATCTAGATATCCCTTGCCTTCCCATCACCCAATTCTTACCATTCGCATTGTACTGTATTTGTATTAAACTCATTATGTTGCAATTGTTTACCTGTCTTTCTCCCACCTTTCCTAGTGAGCTTCTTTAACTAGGAAGCTCAGCATCTCTTATTCATTGTAGGCCCTCAGTAAATAGGAATTGAAAGAATTAATAGCTATGAATGAAAGGGACTAATCTCTCATATTCCTTGAAAAACTCCTTTTCAGTTTAAGACATTTGTACTCTTTGAGAAATGAGTACCTGATCATTCACACTTCTGAAGCACCTTTGTGAATACTATGAGCATCCGAATTATAAATGAGATATAGCACCACCTTTAAAAAAGACAAACAGAGCCACATATTGAAGTAAAGAAGATTGATTGATCTTTGGCTAGGAGGAGAGCTCTCGAATAAATACTTTTGAGTGGATATCATCTGCCATATTGGTCTATGATATTATGATAAAATGTAAGGCGACACAGCAGATGTGGCTAACTGGTGATTATGAATGAAATTATTCTGCAAAGAAACACCAGTATATTTCTGCTCAAATAAAATAAATGATGATTTTAAGTTCATTTTCCAGAATTCCTTTGCATAGTAAAAAGTTGGATGTGAAAACAAGAAAATCATTCTGTTTGCAGAGAAAGCTAATAGGAAATTTTGATCATTTTACTAGCAAGGTCACCAGTGTGTCTCTGCTTTGTTTCTATCTGTTCTTATTTTGTTCAATATGTTAAGCTTGTTTCTGCTATTTCAGACCAAGAATATTAAAGTCCTTAGAAATATTGGCAATATAACACCAATGTCATTCATGTATGAATTAGGATAATAAAAGGAAAAATTTAATGATTCCCACATAGTACTTAACATGTTATAGTGTATATTTAGTCAAGCACCTTCAAGAGTTTTCTTATATGCTTGAATAACTTTAATAATAATAATAACAACAGAAGTTAGTACTCACTGAACACCATCAATATGCTGGATATAAAGTGCTTTATAAGAATTAACTCATGTATTCCTCATAACATAACAATAATGAACCCAGTTGTATAAGGTGAAGAAAGTTTAGCAACTTATCAAGGTCACACAGCTAGTAACTAGTGGAACTGAGATAAACCCAGTCATCTCAGGCTTAGGTTGAGATCTCAGGATCTCAACCTCAGCACTGTTGACACATTAGGCTGGATAATTCGTTGTTTGGGAGATTTTCCTGTGTATTGCAGGATGTTGAGCAGCATCCCCGGTCTCTACCAACTATATAACAATAACACCTCCCAAGTTGTGACAACAAAAAATGTCTCCAGACATCAAATATTCCTTGGGAAGGAGAATCACCCCCAGTTGAGAATAATGATAACATGACTACTTCAACTCTCTTGACTTAAGTCCAAAACCTAAACCAAAAAATATTATCTAATACTTTG
This sequence comes from Tolypeutes matacus, assembly GCA_026826555.1. Taxonomy (NCBI): domain Eukaryota; kingdom Metazoa; phylum Chordata; class Mammalia; order Cingulata; family Chlamyphoridae; genus Tolypeutes; species Tolypeutes matacus. Next base: position 11,246,243 of record JAKSZT010054138.1, on the reverse strand, counting down.
AACAAATTAATTTAATATTAAGATATAAAACACTGAAAAATTATTTCTACAGTGAAAATTAAAAATAATCTTTTCTTCACTATAGCATCACTTTGGTATTTGTTTGCCAACTGTGGGTAACTGTATGAGCCTATGGAAAAAAATGACTCACTGCTGGGTCAGCTGCCCTTCAATGCTTATCTTGTTTCATTCCTGGATCTCCAAATGCACCTACCCCACATATGCTACAAAGAGCACATACCCTACCCATGCTGCAAAGTTTTAGATGGGGCAGTAGTGCCCATCTGAAGAATTGACCTAGGTCTTCCCTTTTACTTGTATGCTTCAGTCATTCATCTGTGTCCTCCTTTCCTTTGCTCTTTGAGCTTAATTACTTATTAAGTTCTTTGATAGTCATTGTGTTCATCAAATATTTCTGGTTCTCCCCTATTCTTCATATACAGAGCCATTTCCTGACTTCCTTGAGTTTGGATGGGATTATCAGACTTAATCTGGCCAATGAGTCATGAGAAGGAGTGACCTTTCTTTGTAGATGCAAAACCCTCCAAAGTTTACTTTTCTATCTGGCATATCACCTGACAAAATTTGAGATGGTGGCTGCTCCTTTATCCTAAATATCTGAGTGACTAAAATGCACAGAGAGTCCAGCTAGCCCATACTGGGTATGTCATATGAGCTTAAAATGAATATTTGTTGTTTTAGGACACTGTGATTTGAGACTTGGGGGTTGTTTATTTTACTATCATATATAATCTAGTATATATCCTGACTGGTATGATTTCCAACAACCAAATCATTGACAAAAACAATTAACCACTTTGACCCTAGGATGAGCCCTGCTAGAGTATCAGGTGATATGGTAAATGGGTTTATAGTTACTTAAAAATATGAAAACATCAGCTTAGGCAACCCTATCGACTCAGTATGTTGTTATATGATTGTTACATGAAAATGTGAACTCAAATTAAGATGAAAAATATTGTCTATGTTGTGCCTTACTGATTTAAGAGCCTTGTAGTCATCATACACAAAAGGAAGTCAAGTTGACATAAAAAAAAAGATCAGTTCTTTATAAAGTATCATTAATCATTTCTGAGAAGATGTTTTACATACTTACTGATTTATTTTTGGATGATTTATTTTAATGTTTTCCCCCTTAGAAGGAATATTAAGCCAAATAGCCTGTCCATTTTCCTCTCTAAGTGTGTCAGAAAATGGCACATGGCTCAATTAATCCACTCTTGCCTCCTTTTACCATGATTTTGCTATGTAGCAAATTTTCACTGTCATAATGAGATTCTTTTGTTCTCAGTTTGAATGAAAAATAATTTGCAATTAATTTGACAGTTACAAATGAACATGTTCTCTTTGTTTTGTCTGAGAAATCTGCATAAACAAGGCTTTTGAGCAGTATCTTCAGTGAAGAAAAATGAAGCATAGCCATTGAAATTAATGTGGCAAGAGGGATTGAAAGCTTGCCATTACTTAGATGGCATTGCAAAAAGACCAAGTGAAGGTCAGATATAGGCAGGTGGACACTTTTCTTATGTATCTTGTCATGATAGTATATGTATTTGTGTGAACAATAATAAAAACTGCATTGCCCATTAGGTTCTGTGTGCTGCAGAGGAAACAGTATATGGAGATTGGTCGATTGCATTTTCCAAAAGTGGTCACAACAATATTTCCTCTCTCATTTAAAAAACCTTGTCACTCCTCCATCAACAGATGGAATCTATGTTCCTTCCCCTTGACACTGGGTAGGTTTTATGACTACTAAGTCTAAAAAACGTATTGCAGAAGTGACACTTTGTGACTTTTGAGACTAAAACGTAAAAGATGTTACAACTTCTGCCTGGTGCTTGCAGTCTCTCTCCCTCTCTCTGTCTCTCTTTTTCTTTCTCTCTCTCTTTAGGAATGTTCACCCTTGAAACCCAGCTGCCATATTGTGAAGAAGCCTAGGCCATATGGAGAAAACACCTGTAGGTATTTGGGCTGACAGTCCCCACTGTGGTCCCAGCCAACAGCCAGTATTAACAGCCACACATATGAATGAGAAAGCCTTCAAGATGAGAGCCCCACCAGAATCCATCTTACTGAAATTGTGTGAGAGATCCCAAGTGATAACCACCTTGCTGAGCACGGTCAAGTCCCAGCATTATGAGAGAAAATAATAATAAATGATTGTTGTTTTATGACAATACATTTGAGATGGTTTGTTTTGGAGCAGTTGACAACTAGAACAGAAACCAAGTGGTAATGTGACATATCTATGGTCAGACAGCAGTTAGGTTGATGAACCCCAAGGTTTGCCTCCCATCTCATAAATGTAGACCTTCAATTCTTGTACCTATAACTTTTATTCTTTGTACTAAAGAAACCATGTATGGATAGATGCCTAAAGGAAAATACTCATGGGTCTTCATGACCCTTATTTACAGATAATAAAAAGCAAGGATTTTGGTCTTAGGAAAACACTGCTTATAGTCTGTCTTATAATATTTCGTCTTCTTTTGTTGTTGTTAGGTGGGAAAAGGATGGGGTTAGGGGTGTTATTTGTAGGGTACTATTTCTTTTATATGATGGTCTCAAGGGATCTAGACAGCAAGTTTAGAGTAATAAAGAGCCCAGATTGTGTGTTGGACCTGTGTATGGATCTAACACTTGCTAGCTCTGTGATCTTCAACAAGGACCTAATGAACCAATATTCACTTTTAATAAATAAGGAATCTGAAGGTCAAAGAGATGAAATGACTTGCCCAGTCATTTACCAGTTCTTCTAAATTCAAATCAGGTGTTGTATAAACTATCATGCTGTACTATTTGTAAAGGTATTTGTTTATTCTAAGGAGAGGGAAAAGGAATAAACAAAATATTTATCAGTTGCTTACCGTGGAAAAAACAAAGGCACCTTGTGTATATTATATAACTAAATACTTAAAAGGATCCTTTGGGGTTGGTGTTGGTGTCACTAGACAATTCAACAGCTGAGTAAGCTCAAGTTATTAAAGTTAGTTCAGTGTCATGGCTAACATGTAAAAGAGACATTTAGATTTTATACTTGTCATTATGAACCTGTTGTCTCTGCCATCAAATCAATGTGCCATATCATTGATTAAATTTATTTTATTTTCCATAATGCTTATAAAAATCAACATCTCTTTCATTTTTGTGTTGGTTTTCAGTTGATAAGTTTCCTCCTTTCCCCTCGCTAAAACTTAAAATAATTTTGGCTTTCTTTGCGTTATATAGTTCTGTTCCTTAATTAAAAATACATCTTAAGTGTCATGTCTTGCTGAAAATCATGGAAAGTTATTTCATTTGAAGTTTCTGAAAAGAAAAAACCTTAACTGAAAGGCATTTTTCATCCATGTTGCTGCTCTGTATTCTTTACCTCCAGCCTTTCTGTTTGACTTTTCAGAAAGAATATAGCTACAAGTGATGAAAGGGCAAAACTCCCCTCTGAAGGCCACTCCCCAGGGACTTCATACTTTAGTAGCATAGAACTATTCTGGCAGACCTCAAACACAAATGAATCTAATAGTAATTTGGGGTGGGTAATGAATTATGCTACAAATCCTCCAGTAAAACATTGACTGTTGACTATATATCATGGACATTCGGAAATCTGATTTGTATCCCATCCATTTCTTTACTTTATGGGAGGAGAGATGCAATTCTAGACATCAAAGACCAATAGCAGCATAGCTTCTGAATTTAATCAATTCCAATCATGAACATACTTCATGAAATTTGGGGAAAGGCATACTGGAAAAAAAATGGCTTCTTCCTTCTTACACCACTTAAAGCAACCTGCTCTTTGGTGGTTTAAACTTAAAATAAAAATATAAAAAGAGAATTTCAAATTGCAGGATTGTGTATTAAAAAGAATATGAACTCCGGAGTCCTACAGATCTGGTTTTAAAACCTTGTTGTGTGTTTTTATGGACAGCTATTAGGTGCAGCTCCATCATGTACTATTTCCATGGAGTTGGGCAGGTGGTTCAACATCCATGAAACTCAGTTTCCTTATCTATCAAAGGAGAAAACAAGATCTACCTTATAGGATTTAATTAGAATTAAAAGATATACTGCTTTTCAAATATTTGACATATATTTATTAATATATAATAGGTACTCATTAGTTTCTAGAAAACATATTAGAAAGATGGGTGTGATGGTTTGGAACTGTATGTACCCCCAGAAAAACATATTCTTAAAGTTAATCCATTCCTGTTGGTGTGAACCCATTGTTAGTAGAGCCTCTTGATGAGGTTACTTCAGTTAAGGCATGTCCCAGGGTGGATCTTAATCCTATTATTGGGGTCTTTTTTAAAAATTGGAGTCTTTTAAAAGAGAATGAAATGCAGACACAGAAAGAGAAAGCCATGGAAGCAAGAAGCTGAAATCAAGGAGACTTGGAAAAGAAGGGAGAGACCAATAGACACTGCCACGTGCCTTGCCATGTATCAGCGGAGCCAAGGATCACTGGCAGCTTGTTTTCAGGGAGAAAGCATCACCTTGATGATGCCTTGATTTGGACATTTTCCTGGCCTCAAAACCGTAAGCAAATAATTTACCGTTGTTTAACCCGACCCTTTTCCTGGTATTTATTTGAGCAGCCTAGGAAACTAAAACAATTGGTTAGATTTGAAAAGTCGAGTTTTAAATATATCTAAAGGAGTCAGTAACTGACATGCTTTCAGTGGCTAGGCAGATGAAGTAAGTGTTTGAAGTGTCTGAGTGTAATACAGGAGGGAGTAGTGGGACCTGTGGAGTCCAGGAGAGGGATTCCCCAACTAAAGGCTTTCAAATTCTATTTTTAAGACAAACACTATGCTAACTAAATAAAGCTTGTGGGGTTCAAATGTATTTCACTGGCTACCAGCTTGCAACCCCTGAAATACAGAAATGTTAGACAAATTCCTATTTGTCTTACATCTAGGCTCTCTTTTTACTAAAACATCTATTGATTTTCTATCTGATGAAATATTTGGTAAACTACCTTCCAGCAACATGTCAGATTTTCACTGGAAATGCATGGAGATATGAGATAAAATATATTAAAATAAAAATGCGAATATATAGGTAAGTACAAAAAGATGAAAAAGGGCATCTCCAGGTGCTGGAAATTAAGAGGAAAATTAGAATTTTGGCATTAAATGTCAGCTGATATTGCAGTTGCCCATAAAGGTTTTGTTCCTGTATATGCTGTAATAGAGAGAGAGGTTTATATATAGATGGGAACCAGGCATGTGACCCAGGGCCTTCAGAAGGAAGAGAAACTACAATTCTTACATAAAGCAAACTGCCTTCCAGAACTGTCCATCAGATAAGATAGGTCTAGAATACCTCCCACTAATATTTTGAGGATACTGTGAGGAAGCTTGCTACCTGTCCAAGGCCTTTGGTATGGTTCAGCCTCTAAAATCTATCATTCTGACTCAACACACTATTAGATTAAAGGATTAAGGAGGAAAAGCATGTCAGTCTAGCTAAGGGTTTGTAAATTTTATTAATCTTCTCAAAGAACCAGCTTTTGATTTTGTTAAATTTTTCTAGTGTTTTCTTATTTTCAATTTCATTTAGCTCTGCTCTAATCTTTGTTATTTCCTTCTTTCTACTTGCTTTGGTATTAGTTTGTTGTTCCTTTTCTAATTCCTCCAGGTATGCAGTTAGGTCTTTGATTTTAGCTCTTTCTTCTTTTTTAATATAGGCATTTATGGCTATAAATTTCCTTCTCAGCACTGCTTTTGTGATGGGAAAGCCAAGGAACCCAAGAATCGCTGGCCAGCCAGAACATTACTGACTCTGGGAGGAAGCAAGGCTTCTAGCTTCTGAAAAGGTGAGTCAACAAAGTCCTGTTGTCTAAACCAAGACCAATTTGTGGTATTTGTCACAGCAACCTGGAAAACTAAGACACTAATGTAATTTCCAAAACACAAAAGAATACTTTATTTCAGTTATAAATACTAACACATTTAGTAAAATATACATTTATGGACAAGAATGGTGTACAATAACTTTAAAATAGTGGTCACTTCTGGAGAAGGAGTTTAAGGAATGAGATTATGGGATTAGGGATGAATATATTGGGGGCTTCAACTATATTTTTATCTGAAGCAAATATGGCTAAATAGCATATTTAGATGATAGCTACTTTGTTGTAATATTATTTTTATTTTTCCTTGCAAGGCAAATATGGCTAAATATTAACTTTTCATATTCAGGTGAAAGATACTTAGTTGCAATATTTTTATTTTTACTTATACTTGAAATATTTCATAATAAAAGATAAAAGGATTGATTTATTTGGGAGAAAAAGAAAAGTACTTTTGGAAAAAGAAAAAATAACTTGGAAAGGATGATGATTTCTGGATATAGGGACTTCATTAATTCATTGACCAAATACATCACAGTGCACTGCATTAAATATTAAACTTAATGAACTAAAGCAACCCAAATCTGCTCAAATGATTTGGAACCTGAAGCAATGCATGCTTTTATGTGTGCAAAAGTTTTAAATTCATTTGACTGTCAAGTAGACAAAAGGTCATACACCTTGACAATCTCAGCAGTTTGGAGAGAAAGCTGCATTTAAATTTAAAAAGGCAAGCAAAATAAACTACTACATTTGCACTGTTCCCATTAGAATTGCAAGCTACGGATCAGTAGGAAAGAGTGCTATCTAGGCTACTTCCAAGTCTATGTCTAATTGTGTGACAATTCCTTATATTTTATGGTTCTATCCATATATTCTACAGTAAGGTTACTTTTTTCTGACCTGAGTTTTCTAAGAGGACATTAAATAGTGGTTCATTTTCAATTGTTTGATGCTCATTTTAAACCATTGAAGCTTATGTTTCTATAGTAACAACAACAACAAAAAGAACTATTTGGAAATAGTTTTTAAATGTGCCGTGTTAATAAGAAGGAATTTGGACCAGGGGACAGAATTGAATTCCGATTGTGCCCTCTGTTTTATTAAACAGGTAACCTTTGAGCTATTTGCTTACTTGTCTAGGTCTCAGGCTCATCATCATATAAAAAGGAATGGTTGCTCTCTCTGCCTAGAGGAGCCAGCATCTGCAGGTTCGGGTGAATAATCCTGTTCTCTTATCCCATTTCTCAATAAACCACTGGCCTAACTAAAAAAAAAAAAAAAAAAAAAAAAGGAATGGGTTGATCCCAGATGATTAGGATCAACCATTTAATACAAACAAAGTTCTTGGCTCATTTTGTAAAATAAAGTAAAAATGATTCCAGAATCTTAAAATAAAAGGCAATTTAAAACTGAGTTTTCCATGGACAGTGCCAGTTATGACAAGTTTTCAAAACCACCAGACTATTTACTTGCTTGGTCCATTGCAAAGCTCTTTGATCTACACCTAGAAAATAGTGTGTTTGTTTGACTATGGATCTTTGTACTTATGAGGAGAAATAAGTCTGTTTGTCCTTCAAATGTAGTAAACAGAAATAAAACAAATAGATACTCACTATCTATTCTAGAGATGTGCAATAGAAATATATAGGGAACCATATATGCAATTTAAAATTTTCTAATAGCCATGTTAAGATTTTAAAAAGAACTGGATATAATTAATTTTAATGATAATATTCTATTTAACAAATATATTCAAAACATTATCATTCTAACACTTGATCAATATTAAAAATGTAATAGTGAGATATTTTGCTTGCTCTTTTCAAACTTAGTCTTTGAAATCTAGTCTGTATTTTATACTTACAGCACATTTTAATTAGGATTAGCCACACTCAAAGTGATTGTGGCTATCATATTGTACAGTACAGGTCCAGAAGAAAGGTGCAATTTGGCTTTGTAAAATTATTTAGTAAAGGTTATCTGCAGTATTGGTACACCAAACAGGTCACTAGTAGGGAAATGAATTGATTTGCATTAAAATCCAAGGGCCAATAGGGGGAGGAAAGATTTTTACTCCAGTTCCTGCTCCCCAAGATTCAATCATTAGGGAGATCTGGTCAGGGTGGTCCAAAGTGGCTAAGATTAGGGCCCGTTTGCAGGTAATTTCAAGGTGGAGTAGTTTTGCAAAATTAATTTTTGCCAGATGTGATTTGATTGCAAACATCAAATGAACTGAGTTCTAGTTAATTTGATTAGTTGGTTAGTTAAGCACAGTGTCACAGTATCTGTAAGAAGCTGTTGGCAGAGGACTGCACATTATTTTTCATTTTCTTCCTATCACTGGGGTGTTTCCTGGATTCGGTGTGCATGATTTAGATGCTGCAGGGCATGCATTATGCAATATTTGTGCCCGGTCTCCAGTAAACTCAGAGAGGGCTTTTGGGCGTTTCTCAGCTTTCCTAGATTCCTCAGCTTCCCTAGATTCATGCCAGCCCATTTAGATGACAAAGACCTGGTTGAGATGGAAGAAGGAATCAAAGTAAGAGTCTGAGAAACTGCTATGGATATAAGTCTTGTGCCTTTTGTTCTTAGTAGAGTTCCTCAAGACATCCCTCATGAACTTTTCCTTTGTTAATTTACATGCCCACATATAATAAGAATAATAATGATGATGTTACCCTGTAATTGTATTTCATTTTTACTTTAGAAATCCCTTCTGCGTATATTGTCTATTTTGATTTCCACAATCTTTCTACAAAAAAGCAAAACAAAAACAGGGATACATCCCTATTTCCTCAATTAACTAGTCTTTGACCAAGAGAAAATCAGTAAATCAAAGTCATTTCAGGTCCCTGAGCCTCACTCTTTTTTATATTGTAATATGAACAATACTACTTTCCTCCAATCATCTTGAGTTTAAATGAGATACTATACAGGTCCAGAAGAATTTGGCTTTGTAAAATGAGGTAGCATAAAAAATTTTGGGCTTACAGAGCTAGAAGGATCTGAGATTCAATTCAGTAGCATGCATAGAAAAGCTACAATGTGCCAGACTCTATGCTAGGCACAGATGATCTAATCCACACTACGAGACTGAGGTTTAGGAAGAAGTTGTTCACTCAAGGTCACATGGTCAATACATAATGACAGTGGCACTACGGCACAGTTTCTCTAATAATTGCAGGCACTTTTCATGACACGACTTCCTTCTCTTCCACCTCCAAACTCATAAAACTTTGTTATTTAACTTGTGAGTCCGCAGAAACAGCACGTTTAAGGCAGGCTGGACAGTGTACAAGTCAGTCATACTGACAACTGTAGTGACAATTGACATCCTGGGCTCAAGGGAGGAAGCAAAAATACTATCTTATCATAGCCTATGCCAATAACTTATGCTCACAATGATGACCTCAAGTCTTCCAAAAAGAGACTCGAACGTACTAAGAAAATGGGGGAGGGGGGAGGAAACCTCTAGGTCAAAAGGATTTTCATCAAAATGGCTATAATAGCATGTCATTCAAAAGGATAATAGACAGCATCTAGCCAAGTTCAAACTCTCCTTTTTACAGAGGTGCCTTGGAAGCCACTGACTGCAGTTTCCTTATCGGTTTTCGTTTGAGGAAAGAGTTCCAATTTAAATATATAGCAGCACTGATATTGTTCAACCAATTTCTTTCAACAAGCATGAAAACTTAGACCTGTGAAGTATGGACACTTAGGCACAGAGATATACAGAGACTCAATGTGACTAACAGGGTTGAAGCTGAGTCATCTGAGAGCAGTATCCTGGAGGGATAGAAAAAAGTTCTTTTTGCTATAGATCTCCTGAGCTACTCTGGTTCCTAGCTTGGTTATCTAGCTCTGCCTTTAATTCTGGGAGTTATCCCATTATCCTTCCAATAATTCACCACTGTTTATTTAAATCAGTCAGATTTGCTTTCTTTTGTTTGCAACCAAAGCTGCTTAAGTGATAGCCTTAGGGAGTGAAAGTGATTTGCTCAAAGTCAGACAGTGAGTGGTAAAAACTTCAGGATGACAGTCTTTTGGTTGCCAGTATGGGCTCTATAGTTAGATACCACCTCCCCACCCCCACAATTGTGGAACTCTTGAGTCTATAATGATTGTGAATTAATGAGGCATCACTGTATTAGGCCAACATAACACTGAGGGTTAAAATTAAGCAAGGGCTTTTCACTTCCTGAGCTCAAAACATACCTAGGTAATGTAGATATGTTTTTTGCATTGTGTTTTCTTTCCCAGACTTGCTAAAAATTCTGAGCATTCAGCAAGGAAAAGAATGGATTGCTTTCCTTGTTTTGGCACACTAAACCTGACAATATCTTCCTAGATGAGGAAGGGATAACTGTGCTTCTGCTCTCTATCAGTCAGGATTGTCTAGGTTTGCTATGATAAACAAATCCTGAAATCTCAGTGGCTTACCACTTAGAAGCATTCTCATTTCCATATAGGTCACTGTCGGTCTGTCAGTTGTTCACACCAGTTCCCTTCCAAGGGTGCGTCAGAGATCCAGGTTGTTTCCATTTTGCAGCTCTGACACCTCAAAAGAAGGCTTCTAAGGATCACACTGAGGGTTAAAATTAAGCAAGGGCTTTTCACTTCCTCAGCTCAAAGAGAGCTTTATTGTTGCTCACAGCAATGATTTATCTAGTTTATTTGATGCCTGGACTGGATAATTATATAATACTTTGCTCCTTTGTATGACAAAATTATTTTCAATAATAATCATGGCATGAAGTGAAAAATGATGACTAGAAAAAAAGGGCAGTCACTGAAAATTTTCTTGGTGATATTCATAACAAGCCAGTACAGAAAGGAAAATAAAAATTATAAAGCAAAATAAGTGTTTTTACTGCCAAAAAAAGAAAAAGGAATGAATTCTTCTTATTTACGCTAAGGTAGCTTTTACGAAAAAAGGAGAAATTACACCTACCTATTGGTCTGCCCCATTAATAAATAACTAAAAAAGTAGTATTATAGCTTCTTATTGTGAGCTTTTTGTGAATTTGTCAATGACTCATCAAAATTGATGTTTTCTTCTTCATGCGCCCGTAGTTGATTGAAGAACACTTTTTATTAACTTCAAATTCTAAATGTTTCTTATATATGAAACAACTGATTTACAAATTCAAAAACATCTTAAACATAAGAATAAGTTTGGTGGAGATTCATAAAATCCCGTTTCACAATAAATTCCAGAAATTGCAATATTGTCCATGTCTTAGTTTCTTTGGAATTGGTTCTGGTTTTCATGTACTTCTGAGGAAAAACAAACAAATAGTAAATAGATAAAAACACCCAGTGGTCACGTAGAATGAAATAATCTGTGTCTGTCTTTACAATCACTGTGCTATCATATCATGGCTTACATTTTGAATCCACTTTTTAAACACAGGGATATGTAGTACCACAGGATTGCAGACAGGAAGTGCACTCCAAGATGCTTACATGGTTCTGAACTGTTACAAACTTACTCTTAAAAGGTACTTTTATAGTTGAATCTGTTTGTGTAGGGCTGACTATATACTTGGCAGTTCTCCAAATTAACTTCCATATAAATTACAACGTTTCTTAAAGGATTTTTAAAAAGTGCTAATTGACACACACTATTAAAATTCAACAGTAACCATGGCAGTTGCAATTATTTAGAACTTAGACCACCAAAATAAATTTGTTTTCAGGTAGGAGTGATGTATCACTGACATTGTTTAGAATATTGGAATGAGGGGATAATAGCTTGTTCTCTACAATGCACCTTTATTATATGCACCCTGGTGAACTATGACCACTGTCATGTTCTTTTCTCTAAATTTTGAAATAACTTCAAACTTACAGGAAAGTTGCAAAAATAATACAAAACAATACATAGAACTCCAATATACCCCCTCACCCTGATACCCAGATATACCACCATTTGGCATTTTGCATCATTTATATCATTTCATCTCTCTGTATCTATCTGTCTATCTAATCTAAATGTTTGAGAGTAGGTTGCATACATCATGCTCCTCTAACATTGGGTAGATTTCCTGAGAACAAGAACATTCACTATGAACCATTTTAATTGCAGCTGTCGATTTCAAGAAATTTCATATTTTTATAAAGCATACAGTCCATATTTCTATTTTTTTCAGTAGTCCCAATAATGTCCTTTTGTTCTGGTTTGGAAGATTTTTAAAATATTTATTTTAGTAACTATATACAACCTAAAATTTCCCTTCTTAACCACATTTAGATATATAATTCAGCAGTATTAATTACATTTACCATGTTGTGCCAACATTATCCATTACCAAAAGTTTTCCAGCACCCTCAACAGAATTTCTATACCAATTAAGATTTAACTCCCCATTTCCTAACCCTTCCCAGCCCCTGGTAACTTGTATTCTGGTTTCTGAATCTATCAGTTTGCATTTTCTGATATAATAATCAGTGTGATCATACAATATTTATCCTTTTGTGTCTGGCTTATTTTACTCAACATTATATCTTCAATGTTCATCCATGTTGTCACATGTATCAGAACTTCATTCCTTTTCACAGCTACATAATACTCCATTGAATTTATATACCACATTTTGTTTATCCTTTCATTTGTAGATGGACACTTTGGTTACTTCCATCTTTTGTCAATTGTGAATAATGCTTCTATGAACACTGGTGAGCAAATATCTGTTAAAGTCCCTACTTTCAATTCTTTTGACTATATACTTATACATGGGATTGCCAGGTCATATGGTAATTCTATCTTTAATTTCCTGAGTAACCATCAAACTGTTTTCCACAGCACTTGCACCATTACATTCCCACTAACAATGAATAAGTATTCTTGTTTCTCCATATCCTCTCCAAACTTGTTATTTTTCATTTTTTTATTAGTAGCCATTCTAGTGGGTGTGGAGTGGTATCTCAGTGTGGTTTTGATTTGCATTTCCTTAATGGCTAATGATGTTGAGCATCTTTTCATGTGCTTTTTGTCCATTTGTTTATCTTCTTTGGATAAATGTCTGTTCAAGTCTTTTGCCCATTTTTTGATTTGGTTGTCTTTTGTTGTTGAGTTAAAGGTTTTCTTTATAAAATTCTGCATATGAAACCCTTACGAGATATGTTGTTTCCAAATATTTTCTCCCATTGCATAGGTTGTCTTTTTACTTCCATGATAAAGTCCTTTGATGACAAATTTTTTTAACTTTGATAAGATCTATTTGTTCTTTTGTTGCTCGTGCTTTGGTGTAAAATATAAGGACCCATTGCCTAACACAAGATCCTGAATACGATTCTCTACATGTCCTTTGAGGAGTTCTGGTTCTTATATGTATGTATTTGATCCATTTCAAGTTAATTTGTGTATATAATGTAAGATAAGGGTTCCCCTTCATTCTACTGCATATGTATATCCAGTTTTTCCAGTCCCATTTGTTGAAGAGATTATTCTTCCCAATTGATTGGGCTTGGCACCCTTGTCAAAAATCAATTGGCCATGTGATACGTTGCCAAGGACCAATGTATTGTCTGGATACCCCCTCTGAGTTGTGATCCATGAGGCACTGAGAGGGCTTTGCTCTCAGACACAACTTCCCTGGGGCAGATGCCCAAACAGAACTGGCAAGTGTTATTAAGCATTTGCATCTCTAGGCTGGGAGAACAAAAGACCTTAAGAGGAAAAGGCACTTAAGGGGCTGCCCTAAGGAGCCACTGTGGTAGAAATTGTGAGAACAGGGAACAGGAGCTTGGTCCCCATCACTATTTTTCCCTAGGTCCTGTTTTGAATCATAGTGTTTTCTGAATATTTAACCAAACTTTTTATTCTGGACTTGAGGCCATATTTGGCTCCAAAATACATGCTCTTTCCATATGCAAAATACATTCATTAAATCAGCACAGAGGCACTGAAAGAGGCAATCCTTATATTATGGGGAATTTTGTCATGGACTTTTGAATACCATTGGACAGTTCTAGTTATGTTATCTCTATGTCTCTGTAAAATAGTTGTTGTCTCAGAGCTCCATGACTATTAGGGGGTCATCTAGGATGCACCTAGCAAAGGCTTTGGATGTGTGTTCCTGAGTGGCCCCCCTGCACTTCTCTCCATAGGAGGAATATATTTTGTTCACACTTATATGCCAATTGGGTATTAATTTTTTTGTAGACCCTCTTTGCAATCTAAGCTCCTATCTTAGAATAGTATGTCCAGCAGGCTAGGGTAGAGGATAACTAGCCATTCAGGTTTGATTTGATTATACTCATGAGTCCATTGGTACTCTATGAGAATCTTTAGATTTTTCCCAATTGGTGCCAGTGGACCCATTTGATATATAGGTCGGCTTGCTTTGGGTTATCATCCATGCTAGGTGGCATGCTGGGTGCAGGTGGTAAAGGAGCAACAGTCAGCAATCTCCTCTGTCCCATCCCTGGGTACACTTTTAGGATTAACTGAGTATTGCTTGAGCATTGATAAGTAAAGCCTATGACTAATGTGGCCAGGAAAATTACTAAAACCCAGAGCCAGGATGAACATTGTCATTGTGCCAGTGAGGACAAGCTTCTGGGGCTGCTACTTGTATCGTGACAGTCAGACTTGGTGTTGTTTCTCCCGTGTTGAGTGACTGCATAATGCTTTTCTCTCAGGGCTTGCTCTGTATCATGTTTGCTGGCTAGAGTTGTGCCTTGTATGGGTAATGGGCCCTCATGGTAGGGTAGAAGGAGGTCATTTTTTTATATGACTGGCATCCACAGATGTAGCTTTCTTTCACCTCTAAAGGTGACCCAGACCATCCCATTGTTTGGTTTGAGAGTGATAGTTCCTACTTCCTGGTGGCTCTGACAGTGATGAGAAGTGTTCCCATTCAATTATTATGGCAACAAGAGAAGGGTTTAACCCCACATCTATGGAATGTCACTGTTTCGTTTTGGAGCACAAATCACAGCCTTTAGTAACTATTGTGGTCAGTGATGGGCCTGGAAGCAATCCCTTTTTTTAAATTAAATTTTTTTTATATTTTAAAAGATGCTTAGATTACATAAATGTTACACAAAAATTACAGGGATTTCCATGTTCCCCACCTCCCACACTTCCCATAACCTCCCACATAAACATCCTTCATTAGTGTGGCAAATCACCAGCAATGGATATACACATCCTGGGGCTTTGCCACTAAGCATGGACCATAGTTCACATTATAGACCACACTCTCTCCCACACAGTTCTGCATGGTATATGCTGATGTAAAATGGCCTATATCTGTCGTTGTACTGTCACTCAGGATAATTCCCAATTCCTGAAAAAGCACCTGTATAACAACTGCTTTTCCTTTCCCTGCCCTGAAAGCATCCAGTGGCCACTGGCTTCACCTCAATGTTGTATTTTCTTCCAAAGCAATCCCTTTTCATGTGTCCTTTCCACCAGAGCAGAGGAGCCTCTGAGGCCTGAGGTGCTATGGGTCCAGACCCCTAGTTGGTAGAGAAAGCTTGCGGCGGGAGGAGGCTGAGTGGGCATTCTCCAATGGACCTTTGAGGTATGCTATGTAGGAAAGAATTTTAGGTAGTGTGACAGTGTGAAGCTGGATAGCCCCCCAAAAATTATGTTCTTAGAGTTAATCCATTCCTGTGGGTGTAAATCTCATGTTGGTGGGACCTTTTTATCAAGTTACTTCAGTTAAGGGTGTTTTGATTAGATTACTTCAGTAAGGCATGGCCCAGGATGGGTCTTAATCCTTTTACTGGAGTCCTTTGTAAGAGAATGAGATTCAGACAAAGATGGTGAAAGCCACAGAAGCAGGAAGCTGAAGGCAAGGAAGCCTGGAGGAGAAGGGAGAGCCCAGCAGACACCCCCAATGTGCCTTGCCATATGACAGAAGAGTGTCCAGGATTGCTGGTAGCCAGCCTTCGGGAAGAAAGCATCACCTGATGATGCCTTGATTTGGACATTTTCATGGCCCCAGAACTGTAAGCTTGCAAGCAAATAAATCTCAATTGTAAAAGCCAACCCATTTCTGGTACATTGCTTAAGGCAGCCTAATTGACTAAGGTAATTTATCAGCAGTGTACTCTGGTGTGGTGAGCTGCACATGTGTGGAAATGAGTGAGGCTGCAAGCTGTTTCCAAATATGGAGTCCCCCCCAGTGGCCTTTCTTTGAGAAAATTATTTTGTTTCCCTTGGCCTGACCCCCTTGCCAGTCCTTTGGCTACTGCCCAAGAATCAGTGAAGATTTGAAGGTTGGGCAACTGGTGAGCTCAGAGCATCCTGAAAGGCTAACTGGACTGCTTCCAGCTCTGCAACTGTGTAGACTTCAAACATCTATCTTGGGTAAGTGAGTGTTTGAGGCCAGGTGATATGCTGTGGTCCTCCAGAGAGCTGTGTTGCAGACAATGATAGTGTTGCCACTGGTGAGATATACTGACTCCCTTTCCATGTCAGACAGTTGGTCCCTATAGCAGTTTGATATTATTGATGAATTCCAAAAGGTAATATTGGAATATGTTTATAAACTGGTCTTTCCCTCTGGGTGTATTAGAGTATATTGGATTCAGAGGTTTTACTTTTACTTGATTAAATAATGACTAAGGCTTTGATTGGGCCACGTCAATAGGACATTGCATCCCCACCCCCTTCGTGGGCAGGGACTTACCAAGAAACTGCACCGCAGAGAAGAGAGTTTGGAGTTTTTGAGCTGGAGCCCCAGGAAGTAAGCACATAGAGGAGTTTGGTCATGAGGAAAGAGAAAATGCCCTGGGAAGAGAAACAAGCTGTTTTCCTGATAGTCTTCAGCTGGTCTTGTGGAGATAGCAGAGGAGCTGAGCCCGAAGAGCAAGCCCCAGGGGGAGAGGAACCCAGGAACCCTGAACCCTCACAGATATCAGCAGCCATTTTGCTCCAACACATGTCAATAGACTTTAGTGAGGGAAGTAATTTATTCTTTATGGTCTGGTAACTGTAAGCTTCTACCCCAAATAAATACCCTTTATAAAAGCCAAAAGATTTCTGATATTTTGCATTAGCACCCCTTTGGCTGACTAATAAAGAATTTGGTGCTGGGGAGTGGGGTCATGCTTTTGCAATTACCAAAATACTGGAATGGTTTTATAAATGGGTAAGGGGTATTTTTTGGAGGAATTGTGAGATGCTTGGTAAAAAAGACCTACAGTGCTTTGAGAAGACTGTTGATAGTAATATGGACTCTAAAGAGACTTTTATGAGACCTTAGAAGTAAATGATGAAACTATTATTGGAAATTGGAGGAAAGGCTGTCCATGTTTTAAAGTTGCTGAGAACTCAGCAAGATTAACTCCTGGTGTTTTATGGAAGGCAGAATTTGAAAATGGTGAGCCTGGCCATTTAACTGAAGCACTTTCCAAAGTAAACTCAGAGAATGCAGCTTGGCTTTTCCTTGTAGCTTATAGCAAAATGCTAGATGAGAGAGATAAGCTGAGGACTGAACTGTTGGGCACAAAGAAAACAGAAACTGATCCTGGAAATTCCAAGCCTCTGGAAATCAAGCTCCCAGATGATAGTGCCCCATTTGAGAACTTAACTAAACTTGGAACTTATAAATCAGGATTGAAGGTGCAGTTATCTCAGAAAGATTTGTAGAAAGTCTTACTGTCTGATGGCTTGGACCCCTGCTTCCTGCATGCTAAACCAACAAATTTTTTGAGAGAGCTGTATGAACAAAACCACTCTCAGCTTGGATAAAAAAGGACATTGACAGGAGAGATGGAAGGGGAAACAGCTTTAAGAGAAAAAGCATGGAAGCTGAGATCTGGAATTAAGACATCGCCTTGGGCCAAGAGAGGAACCCCACCCGTGTGTACAGAGAGGATGAGTTTGCCCCAGCAGTTGAAGATGGTGGATGTTCCCACTCCAGTGTTCAGGGAAAATTTTGCCACCCCAGGGTACAGAGAGGGTGGAGCACATTCTTCAAGGATTAGGGCAGTTAAGGTCACCACCCCATAGGTCTGAGAGGGGTGTGCCTGTCCCCCATGGATTAGGGAAGGACAGGTGGTCAACTCATGGCTCTGAGAGGGTTGAGCCTGTATGCCAAATGTCAGGGAGGATGTTGTCTTCACTTCACTGTACCAGGGGGCTAAGACTGTAACCCAAAGATTGGGAAAAGTGTGGCAAATACCTCAGTGTTCTTGGAGGGTGAGGTCTAGAGCTTGGTTGACACCCAGATGCTTGATGAGGGTGGAACCAAGAAAATGGCTGTTGGGCAAGCCTGTGGAAAGGGTGGGTCCCCTGAGGCCCCAGGGAGAAGAAACCATCGTCTTATGAATGACTCTCAGACTTTGACATCTAATGAAGTATGCCATGCAGGTTTATTGAACTGTAGAGGACCCATGACTCATGTTTCCCTCCCAAAATTCTCCCTATGGTGATGAAAATGTTTATCCTTTGTCCATTTGTGTATTGGAAGAAGATAAATGGTTTTATAAACTTCAGAGGTCTACAGCAGATGGGATTTTTCTCCAGGACAAACTGTATTTCTTTAAACTGACTGTGATATGATTTTGTATTCAGCATTGTTACTGATTTAAGGTTTTTTTGAACATTTTAAAGTCTTTTTGGAATTCAGAGGGTGGAGTGTAGCAGTTTGATATTATTGATGAATTCCAAAAAGTAATATTGGGTTATGTTTGTAAACTGGTCTTTTCCTCTGGGCATATTAGAGTGTATTGGAGTCAGAGGTTTTACTTTTACTTGATTAAATAATGATTAAGGCTTTGTTTGGGGCCACTTCAATAGGACATTGCATCTCCGCCCCCTTGGTGGGTGGGGACTCACAGAGAAACTGCACAGCAGAGAAGGAAGTTTGGAGTTTTTGAGCTGGAGCCCTGAGAAGTAAGCACACAGGAGAGCTTGGTCATGAGGAAAGAGAAAAGGCCCCAGGAAGAGAAACAAGCTGTTTGACTGATAGTCTACAGCTAGCCTTGTGGAGCTAGCAGAGGAGCTGAGCCCAGAGAGAAGCAAGCCCTGGGAAGAGAGGAAACCAGGAAGCCTGAACCCTCACAGACATCAGCAGCCATTTTGCCCCAACATGTGGCAATAGACTATGGTGAGGGAAGTAACTTATTCTTTATGGCCTGGTAACTGTAAGCTTCTACCCCAAATAAATACCCTTTATAAACTCCAACAGATTTCTGGTGTTTTACATTAGCACCCCTTTGGCTGACTAATTAGTCCAAAAGGCTCCCCACTTGGATAGAGGAGGGGGCATCAAGGGTGCCATCACCAGTATCTCAAGATCTGTGGGCAAGGGGCTGAACATGGGGGAAGCCACATCCTCCTGCAATTTGGAAAGGCCCTGTGTTTCAGGTTTAGCCCTCTCCTGTATATACCATTTCCATTTTATCAGTGAGGCTTCAGTGGCCATGTAAGCTCCTGCTGGGTATTATCTGTCAGCCATGGCATTATGGAAATCTGCATGTGCAGGCTGACTAGTTGTGGCCCTGTAAGCATCTCCCTTAGTGCAAGGACTCCAAGAGGCATATTCAGAAGTAGCCAAGGCCTCTAATTTAAAATCCATTCCTTGTGGGACAAGGGGCATGGTTTGGGAAATGGCCTATTGTGCCAATTTTAAGACTCGGTGTTGGAGCTCTCCCCAGTGGAAAGCAGCACCTGTACATATGATTTTGTATCTGGGCTGTAAGGAGAGTGAGAGATGTGTGATGTGTTTTCTCTAGAACATAAATAATCCTAATAAGTGTTGTGCATGTCTTATTGTCTGAGGTGGGCTTGTGTTTGATGGTGGTGGGACTCTGACTGCCCTCAGAGGACCAGATGATGCCCAGGAATTTGACAGAGTTTGATGGCCCTTGTGTTTTATGGGGTGCTATAGCCTGGCTTTATTTCTGTAAATGATGGGTAAGTATGGCTAGGTCCTCTCAGAGACCCTCTTTAGAGTCACCCCTTAATCAGATGTCAGCTATATAGTGCCAGTATTAAGTAGGATTTTTTAAAAAGACCATATGTTTATGGTCTTGGCAGTAGCAGTTAGGATATTTTATTTTTGTAAAGATATTGGCAATGAGTAAAATATGGTGGCTAAGTCAGTCACAGCAACACAATTGCCCATGCTCCTGTGTATATTTTTTACTAATTAGATGATGTTAGGAATAGGAGGTTTGATGGGCAGGACTTGTGCATTATGTTTGGTATAAATGATGGGTAATCACCCTTCATTGTTGGAAACTTTAAGAACTGGCCCAATAGGGCTATTGTATGGGGATATGGTAGAAATAATGACTCCCTCTTTGAGATCTTGGATTATCAGCCGAGTCTCACAGTACCTTGTTTCAGGTGATATTTGTGGCATTTATCACCTTTTTTGGGCAGGGGCAGTTCCCAGTTGGCATGGCCCATCAAGGGAGACAAAGATTTGATCTTATTCCAGGAGACATGCTAAAGCATCCATACCTATAGAGGGGAAAATAATTGCAAAAGGTGCCACCACTAGGGGAACGCTGTTTAATAAGAATTGTTTCGGTAGTCCCAAACTCAGGGGGCAGGAGACTGTGCCTTTGACCAGCAGGAGGAAGAGGTGGGGGCCCTGGAGGGGAGGGGCCAGGATCTGTGACTCCCTCACATCCTGCCAATAGCACCACCCCATCCATAGTTGGGCTGATATGAACTTTGCTGATAAGGTTGAAAAAGGCTGCCTGGTATGAGGGGGTGCTCTCTAGAATAAAATTTGCCATGATTAGGCGTCAAAGGGGCCTTCCCAGGGCTGGAGAAAAACTCCTGCTCTCTTTTCTCTGAATGCTCAAAGAAATGAGCCCATTGCATCATTTCAATGTTTTAAAGTAACAATTGGACCTCATTGTTTGCCAGTGGGCATCTGCTTTGCCTTGGCCATAATACCCTCTATGGATGGGTTGCTTTTTTTGTTTTCGTCAGTAAGGGAGGGGCTTGGAGTCTTTAGTGTTACCAACCAATTGCCTCATTTTGGGGGGATGAAAGTGGCAACTCAGACCCTATATTAAAGACTCTCAGTGACCAATTTGCCCCTTTCTCCTTGTCCCCTTGAATAAAATCTTTAAGTATGATTTGAATCTCTTATCAAGTAAAATTTTGAGATTTACTTTCCATTTCGGGCTCCCTTTTGGGGCCATGCTTGACCCTACATGTGATGCCAAGGAAAATTTGTGGTTCCTGCCGACTAGACTCATAGGCAACCATCTCTCTCTCTCTAGTGTGTCCCAATCCACATCAGGGGGGTTGGGTTTTTCTCACTTAGTGTGATTGTGGTGGTATCATTAGACATAGCTCCCAGACCGTGGGAGTGCACACAGATTTCTTAAGCAACTTAGAAACTTCCTTGGTGTCTTGAGGGGTGCTGGTACAATATGGTGAGTCCCCCCACATGTTTTTTTTTTTGCCCAACAGTTCCTTACCACCTATGCCAGTGGTTAGATTTTTTACATCCTATGGGTTTGCGGGATGAGGAATGACAGCAGTGGCGACAGCAGCAACATAAAGATCACAGACCCTAGCGGCACCAATGCTTGTGGAGTGCAATTATGCTTCCTGTGGAGGGAGTGACCCTCAAGCTAGGGGTGGGTTTAAGATCCAGACACACAATCCACAGAGTGGTTGGCGTCTCCCCCAGCTGTGATCCTGGTGCTGGGCGGTCTCTCTCCTCCTTTCTCAGCCAACGTGTGTTTAGCCCTAGCTGCTTCACAGGGGAGTCACAGCGTGGAGCAGGGGATGCCTGTCTCCTGCCTTGCAAGCTTCAATGTCAGAACTGCCACAAAATCTTTGCTGTGTAGTCATTGTTACTCTGTGTCAGTGTCACCTGATGTCAGTTTTTCCCATTCAGCGTAGCGCTAGAAACCAGAGGGTTTCCCCTCTTGTCATACTAGGGTGAGCTATTTGCAGTTCCTGGGGAGGAGGTAGATCTACAGGATGGCTGGTTTGGGGTGGGATTAGGCAACACCCGGCAGAGATGACAGACAGTGGCACAAAGCAGTGCGGGCAGACATCAACAAGTCATGGACCTTCACGGATAGTATTAGGTATGTGAGAGAGCCACGTAGTGAGCCAAGAGCAGCCAAAAGGCATTATGCCTCATTTCCCATGGTCATGACCAACACATTCTGCTCAAAGCACCACTTGTTCCTAATTAAGTTGGATTTTAAATTTGGGTCTGGGTGAAGGACAGGTGCAATACAAGGGGAAACCAAAGCCATCATGCATGAGAAAAAATAGTATGTTACTTACAGGTCCCAGGAAGAGACGGTGGCCATGAGGGGTTGACAGGAAGCTCGATAGGCTTGGGTGTCTCAAACAGCAGTGGGGAGCAAACAGGCAGAACAAGAGGGCTTTGGTGCCTTTATTGTGGACCAGAGGTGGAGGTTAGACTTCCCGCAGGAGTCAAAGATTGGTTAGTTTAAAGCAAACGTGCACAAAAAGGTAAAGGGACTGGGGGTCCAAGGGTGGGGGGGATGGTACGCTGTGGGTTTTGGGTGAGGTGTGTGGGTAGAGGGAGTGGTTGATGCAGATGTGGGTTTGGGCTCTGGGGGAGTTTATGTCCCACGGCTGGAAAGCTGCTACTCAAGGGGCAGTGTTGAGGCAAGTGGCTTAGCCAAAGTCACATGGATGACAAAGCAGCAGACAAAAAATGTTTGATAGTTATAACAGTGTGACTTGTGATAATAGGTAACTGAGCAAATTATTGCTTGTGGGGATTGTTAGCAGGACCGAGGCCACTAAAGCAGTGGTTTTCAATGTGGTTGGGGAGAGATGAATTGTGCTTTTTAAAATGCTTTCCAGGTGCTTATGCTTTCTATACCTCCCATCAGTGGTTCTCAAGGTTGGTTGCACCTTGGAGTCACCTGAGTTTTAAAAACTACTGATGTATGGGGTCCCATCCCCAGACATTCTAATTTAATTGTTCTGGGTTGTGACCTGGGCACTGGGTTTTCATTTTATAAGCTCCCAAAGTGATTTTAATATGCATCCAAGGTTGAAAAACATTCCTGTAGATTGAAAACCAGTGGTATAGGACCTCTACCTGTCAGGCAGTGATTGAAGTTTACCCTATAAATGGGCAGGCATGATTGATGGAGCAGGAACTATAATGAAGATTTCACTTGGAATCAGCATAGACTTGCAGCAAATTGTGGGAATCCAGGTTTACATACAGAGTTCAGGTCACTATTCCAGCCTCTGAAAATTCTTGCATGAAAGGACTTTGAAAAATGCATAGAAGAGAGAAGACAATAAATACGGAGTAAGTGAATGACAGTAGACTCCGACATCTCAAGGATCTGGGATACTTGATGGTATAACTGACACAGAGTAATATTGCATTGTGGTTCCCGGTCAAGGGTATGAGATGGGGGCTTGCTATGAGAACAAGGCAAGAACCCTGTTTGTGAAACCAGGTGTTATCAGTTAAGATGATTTGAACGCAAGTAATAGAAGACATGATGAAAAGTAGCCTAAAGAATCAGGGCATATTAATAAATTTCATAACTGGAATTCTGGAGGTAGGGCAATTTTTGGATAATTCAGTTCAATTATCTCAGGACTCTGGACTGGCTGTTCTATGATGCTCTTTGATTTCCTCTTATGATCATAATATGCCTGCCACAGTTCTAAGCATCATGCCTTCGCACAACTGCATACAAAAGCAGGAAGAATGGAGGACAATCTGTACAGGTCTCTTTCTTTTCATCAGGGAAAAAATATATTTTCAGGAACTACCATCCTCCCTACTCCAGCAGACTTCTCCTTATGTTTCACAGATCAGAGCTTAGTCACGTGCCAACCTCTAAATGAATCACTGCCAAAAAGTATGGGGCTACCATGATTATCTTAAATCATTGTTCATCCCCTGGTACTTGCACATTGTCACTCCATGGCTTCTGTTGTTGAGGGGAGTGGGACAATGAATATCAGAGGAGCTTGTACAACCTGGCTGACTTGAGGATGAGCTTAAAAGATCAGTATGTAAACCTTATGTTTTCCCTGACTGGGAAGAGACTGATTTCAAGATTTGGTTCATTTTGCCAAGGAATTATGACTAGGGTGACATTGGCAAGAAACCAAGAAAGTTATTACAGTATTGGGTAATGAGTTTTGTATAAATTGGCACAACTGTTAACTAGAGGCCAGAGTGCAAGTGTATTATGAACAAAGAGTGCTGAAAGAAATGTCCTCAAATGCAGAGATGCAATAAATGGTTCAGCCAGCTGGAAGGCTTTATTTTAATGGCTACCAGTTAGACTGGTTGGGCTAGAAAGCTGTCAACTTGTATTTTCACACTCACACATACACACTCACATGCTCACACTTATAAGCACACACAGGTTGGAGAGAGGAGTTGGTCTTGTTCTTCTTTGGAGATGCTTATTAACATATGTGGGGATAAGTTGCTGCCAAACAATTCTGCATTTGGACTTAATTTTTCTATTCCTCTCTGCTGGAAGACTTCATATGGCTCTGAGTACCCCATCTAGGTGAATAAAGTCTAGAGGAGCTGATATCCACTCTGAAGAAAGCTGGTAGCCATCCTGAAGCAAGTGGTTCTATATATTAGATGTAAAATCGAATAGAAACCAGGCACTGTGGTTTTACACTTCTGAGCCCACTCTTGGTAACAACATAGACACATTGCATGTTTCATTATAAGTATCTTTTATTAAGATTTTGGATTAATCTAATAGATAACTACTGCTTGGTATTGCTTCTTTGTTCAGTTCACTGAGGTCTGTGCAATGGAAACCTCACAAATGAAATGTGAGTTAACTGTAATCTTAAAATGGTTGTAGCTTTGTTGAGGCCCATTTCACAGAACAGATTTAAATGCATAGGGACTTTGACTTGTTTTAAAGTAAAAGAAACCACTTCTTCAATATTTCCCCTAATATATTGCATGAAACACTGGTTCCACATAATATTGCATTAAAAAGTGTTCCATGGTTTTAAATAAATGGGAAGTGACTTATTCAATACTTTCTTCTTGAAGTTGGCAATTGTAACGCAGGAGGCCAAGCCCAGGAAGGTTGACCAAATTCTTTGATATTTCACAGAAACCACAGGAGAGCTCAGCGTGTTTTACTTATAAACATAACCCGGTGGCAGCAGGCCAGGGAAGCTCCGCCCACTTCCAGGACCTGGTGGAGGCAGGCCGGGAGGTGCTGCCTTGTGCTCTGTGCCGTGCTCCGCCTTGTCTAACAGACATGGTCAGCTTTTGTAAGGTTACAAAGCAGTGGGCCACGAGGGTTACTTGTTAACAATTACCCAACCTCCTGTGATTATCGCAGGTGCTCCTTCCATGCTTACATCCAGCTCCCTGTTTATGAGGGTCAGGAGGTTGGCCAGACCAACCCGTCTTCTTTTCAGGGCATCAGGTTCACAGAAAAGGCCTTCTGCCTTCATTTACCCTACAGCAATAGGTAGTAAATTCTCTGAAAAGATTTACGGCAGAGAAAGCTGTTACCTTTGTTTATCCCAGTGGTTTTTTTTTTTTGTTGTTGTTGTTGTTGTTTTTTTGAGATTCAAAGAAAGTTTTATTTATCATACTTTACAAAGTAGGGTGTACCACATATACTACTAATAGTGGGCTGAATGAAATATATTTCAAAAAGTGAATGACTTCAACCACACGAATTGAATAGAAAAGTAATGAAAAAAACTCAGTTACCATTTTCCTATCCCAGTGTTTTTGAAACATATTTAATAACAGAAGGAGTTTATCGTGTAACATATTATGAAACAGATCTTCCTAGGTGCACATTTTGAGAGATGCTACATTCCCTGATATTCAGAAAAAGGGAAAGGCATTTAAAATATATACTCAGTTGAGAATTCAGCCACAGAGAGGTTAAGGTATGAAACAAGCAAAGGTCCAGAGGCAGGGAACAGGAGGAAGTGATTGACAGAATTTGTTAGTTTGGCAGCAGATTTGACACCCTGACTATTAAGGGAGAAATGAGACTTTAAAGGTAAGCAAGGGTCAAGAAGGGCCCTGCAGATAGCTCCAGAGTTTGGTGCCTTGCCAGTGGGCCCTTCTTTGGAGTTTGTGCTCCTGAAAGTGACAGAGTTGGGCTCGGTTATGGCTTCCCTACACATGGCTCATCTGTCCCTTCTATTTGAACCTATATTTGGTGCTGGAGTTGGTAGGTGTATGTCCAAGAGACTTTAATCTCTGGGCTGTCCATGTGCCAGCTAGGCCCAGAGCCTCAGCGGAGTTGCAACACCTACTCTCCAGTTCATTGGACTCACCCAGGACAACTAACAAGGAGGTGAGGATTTACAACCACCATGCCAAGAAACCGAGAGAACCTACAACTGCAAGCAAGAGAGTCCCATCCATCAGCTGTATGGGATCGAAGCCTCCTCCTAATTAGATGTGGAGTTGACATCACCATCCCAGAATCCTCAGGATTGGGTAATTAACTATGGACTAGAGTGGACTTACTGGTATTCTACTATAGACTTATTGTGATTCTAGCAATGGAAGAAATTACAACAATGATGTGAAGACAGTGGCCACTGGAGGCTCTGGGGACAGGGAGAGGGAAAAACAGGCTTAATATGGGGGCTTTTTTGGGACTTGGGAATCATCCTGAGTGACGTTGCAGAGACAGATATAGGCCATTATGTATCTTCCCATAACATGCAGAACTGTGTGGGAGAGAGTATAAACTACAATGTGAACTATGGTCCATGCTCAATGGCAATGTCCCAGGATGCATTTATCAATTGCAATGAATGTGCCACACTAATGAAGGATGTTATTTATGTGGGAGGGTGTGGGAGGTGTGGGGAGTAGGGCATATGGAAATCCCTATATTTTTGTGTAATATTTATGTAATCTAAGTATCTTTTAAAAATTAAAGAAAAAAATTAAAATAAATAAAAAAAATGAATAAATAAATAAAATAAGGGCCCTGGATTCCAGAGTAAAGAGTTTGGATTTTTTTCTGAAATATTAATCATTGAAAGTTTTGTACTTTAAGCTGATAACTCTCAGCATAATGATGCCTGGATTGGTGGCATAAGACCCATTAAAAAGGTAATGCAGTGGTCCAGATGAGAGATTAGGGGACCATGAACTTTGGCAGTGGCAATGTGCTAAAGAGGAAGGTAAAGTTAAAAGAGTTATTGGAGTGGTAGAATCAGCAAACTTTTTTGATCATTTGTACATAGAATGTGTATGGGGTTGCTGAAAATGCCATAGATGTTCCTTTGATGGCTAATTGGAAGGATTGTGGTGTCATTAAATAAGGAGGAAAAAGAGAATATATTGGGCGTAGATCAGATCATATTATTCTCTGCTTAAAACCTGCAATGGTTTTCCATTACACTCAGAATAAGGACTCAAGTCTTTTAAAACTCCTGTAAGGATCTATCTCACCTGGCCCTTTCATACCGCTCCCCTTTACCTATTACACTCCAGCTGCAGTGGTCTTCTGGTTTTTTGAATATTCCAAGTACATTTGCATCTCAGCGCCATTGCATTAACTGTCCTCTATCTTCTTGGAATGCTTTTTTCCCCCAGACATCCTGATGACTTGCTTTAGCTTTTCCTTCAAGGTTTCTGCTCAACTATCACCTCCATTCCCTTAACATCCTTTCTAGAATAGCCCTCCTCATCCCCACCTCATTCAGTTACTCTTTCTTTTGTAAAATTGAGATAGAATTCATATACCATCAAGTTCACCATTTTAAAGTTTGCACTTCAGTGGTTTCACTATAGTCACAAGGTTGTGCAAGCATCACCACTATCCAATTCTAGAACATTTTCATCAACCCCAAAATAGACACCATACCAATTAGCAGTAATCCCCATTTCCCCTCTTCCCACCTCTGGCAACTATGAATCTATTTTCTGTCTTTATGGATTTGCTTATTCTGAGGCATTTCATATAAATGAAACCATATAGTACGTGACTTTTTGTTTCTGTATTCTTTCTCTTAGCATGATGTTTCCAAGATTCATCCATGCTATAACATGTATCAGTACTTTATTTCTTTTTATTGCCACATAATATTCCATTGTATTGATCTATCATATTTTATTTATCCATTCATCATTTTATAAAGGATGGGCATAAGTGCCTTTCCCGGCTGTGGGTGTGAATAACTTAGTTTCCATTTCCACCTCTTCATCTTTCTGTCCCCACTCCCACCTGGACGATGCATGTGGCATTCTCCTGATATGCAGATCCCCAAAGCAGCTCCTTCCGACAGCTTCTGCCCTCCTTTCATTGTTTTCTAAGGGAGGTGAGTCCAGCTGACCTACTCTGACGCCATCTTCCTGGAACTCCTCTCCTATAAATTTTGATATATTTTATTTTCATTTTCATTTGTCTCAAAATATTTTCTAAATTCCCTTGTGATTTCTTCTTTGACCCCATTGATCATATAGGAGTGTGGTGTTTGTTTTCCAACTATTTGTGAATTTCCAAAATTACTTCTTTTACTGATTTCTAATTTTATTCCACTATGCTTAGACAAGATACTCTGCATAATTTAAATTATTTTAAATTTAGTGAGATTCATTTTATGGCCTAACATATGGTCTGCTATGTTCCATGTTCATATGAGAATGTATAATCTGTTGCTGTTGGGTGAAGTGTTTTATATATGTCTTTTAGATCTAGTTGGTATATAATGTTGTTGAAGTCTTCTATTGCCTTATGTATCTTCTATCTTATTGTTCTTTCTATTATTGAAATTGGAGTATTGAAGTCTCTATTTTTATTGATTTTGTTGATTTTTGTTTCATGCACTTTGGGACTCTCTTGTTAGGTGCATATTTGTTTATAATTGTCATATTTTCTTTATGAATTGATCTTTTATACTTATAAAATATCCTTATTTTTCTTTATTAACATTTTTGCCTTAAAGTCAATTTTGTCTGATAGCCACTCCAGCTGTCTTTTGGTTACTGTTTGCATTATCTATCATTTTTCATCCTTTATTTTCAACCTATTTGTATCTTTGAATCTAAAGTGAGTTTCTTGTAGACAACATATAGTTGGGTCATTTTTCCCCATTCTTCCAATTTTTGCCTTTTCATTAGAAACCTTAATCCATTTTCATTTTGTAGGATTTGGGTCTACCAATTTGCTCTTATTTTTCTAAATGTCTTGTGTATTTTTTTCCTCTAATCCTCCATTACTGCCTTCTTTTGTGTTAAACAGATATTATTTTCTAGTATACTCTTTTAATTCCTTTATCATTTATTTTACTATTTTTTAAATTATTTTCTTAGTGGTAGCCCTGGTGATTATTAACATCTTAATTTATAACAATCTAATAAGATTATTATCAACTTAATTTCATACATATACAATAGTTGTGCTACTTCATAGCTCCATTCCCTGCCCCCTCCTTTATCCAAATATTGTCACAAATTACATCTTTTTTCATTGTGTGTCGATTAACAAAGATTTATAATTATTGTTTTATGCTGTTGTATTGTAAATCAGATAGGAGAAAAATGGCATTACAAATACAAAATAAATTCATACTTTTATATTTATCTGTGTG
Organism: Tolypeutes matacus; assembly: GCA_026826555.1. Classification (NCBI taxonomy): domain Eukaryota; kingdom Metazoa; phylum Chordata; class Mammalia; order Cingulata; family Chlamyphoridae; genus Tolypeutes; species Tolypeutes matacus. The sequence continues at coordinate 11,216,838 of JAKSZT010054138.1, read as the reverse complement.
GTTACCTTTGCTGATGTTCTTTATCTCTTCATGTGAATTCAAGTTACTGTCTACTGTCCTTTCATTTCCGTGTTAAGTACTCCTTTTAGTATTTCTTGTAGGGCAGGTCTGTAACCAATGAAATCTCTCAGTTTTTGTTTATCTGTGATTTATCCATTTCTCTTTCATTTTACCAGGTATAGAATTCTTGGCAATAGTAGTTTTTATCTTTCTTTCAGTCCTTTGAATATATCATCCTGCAGAGGCCTTCCAACCTCCATGGTTTCTAATGAGAAACCAGCTATTATTCTTATTGATGATCCATGCATATTTAGTTGCTTCTCTCTTACTGCTTTCAAGATTCTCTCTTTGTCTTTGTCTTTTAGGAGTTTATGATGTGACTAGGTGTGGATTTCTTTAAGTTTATCTTACTTGGAGTTCTTTGAGCTTCTTGGATGTATAGATTCATGTTTTCAAAAAACCTTGGGATGTTTTCTTCAAATATTCTTTTTGCCCCTTCCTCTCCTCTAGGAAAGGACTCCCACTATGGGTATGTTGGAATGCTTGGTGGAATCGGTTTCTGAAGCTCTGTTCATTTTTCTTTAATTGTTTTGTTTTTTTTTTTTCATTCTCTTCCTCAGATTGGATAATCTAAATTGACTTTTGCGAATATTCTCGCTGTCCTGATTTTGCGATAATCAGGGTAGGCTAAACATTCGCTATATTAGAAACCATGCATGTGTTCCCAGACCTAGTTTTTCTCCCTAGGTCTGGTTTTTAGAATGCTGTTGATAAACTAAGCCTGATTTATTATATGACCATCCTGTATGGGAAAAGACTGTAGCTCTAGGTATCTTTGGTCAACCTTAAGAGATATAGCAGGGGGATGGATGTGGCTCAAACTGTTGGGCGTCCGTCTCCCATACAGAGGGACCTGGGTTCGATCCCTGGGACCTCCCGGTAAAAGTAAAAAAAAGAAAAATATAAAAGACGCGTGAGCCATCAGGCCCCATGTGCAGGTGCACCGCCAGGCCCTGTGCATGGGTGCGCCATCAGGCCCCATGAGCCACAATGCAAGATGATGATGTAACAGGAGAGTGACACAAGGGAAAGCCAAGATGAGACGCTCCAAAAAACCAGGAACTAAGGTGGCGCAGGTGGTAGGATGCCTCTCTCCCACATTGGAGGTTCTGAGGATTGAATCCCAGTGAAGACAGGAAGAGAAGGATGAGAAGAGAGGGCAGGAAATGGACACAGAGAGTTGCCCAGTGAATGGACACAAAAACAGCAAAAACGAGGGGGGGGTGTAAAAATGGATGACAGTAAATAAATAAATAAATCCTTTAAAAAATGTATAGGGGAGTAAGATACACACATAGTTAATCATAATATTTTGATGATGCTCTTTCATAGTTTTTTAACAAGTGTTTCACAACAATACAAAGTATTTGTGGTGGGGTAGTGTGTGAGAGTCCTGTATGATGTTATGCATGTTTGTTTTGTGGGGTCACAATATTTACTGAACACTTATTGTTTATGTATGTTCATGTATGAATGATATACTTCAATAAATTGTTAAAAAAAATAACTTGACATATCTTTAAGTTCACTGATTCTTTATTCTGCCTGCTGAAATCTGCTGCTGAGACCCTCTAGTGAATTTTTCATTTCAGTTATTTTATTTTTCAACTCTTTTCATTTCAGTTATTTTCATTTTCAACCCTGAATTTTTACTTGATTACTTTTTATAATTTCTATCCCTTTATTGATAATCTCTGATTATAGAGACATTCTCATAGTTTCCTGTAGTTCTTTAGACATGGTTTTCCTTAACTTTTTGAGCATATTTGAAATAACTGATTTAAAGTTGTTGTCTAGTAAGTTCAATGGCTGGACTTCCTTAGGGAAAGTTTCTATTGATTGCTTTCCTTCCTGTTTATGAACCATATTTTCTTGTTTCTTTGCATGTATTAAAATTTTTTGTTGGAAACAGGACATTTTGAATATTATAATGTGGCAAATCTGGAAATAAGATTCTCTTCCCTTCCCAGGGTTTGTTGTTGTTGCTGCTTTTCATAGAAGCTGTTGTTAGTTTCTTTTGCGGCTTTTCTAAGGTAATCCTCTAAAGTGTGTACTCTTTGTCAGGTGTGAGCATTGAACTCTCTGCTCAGTTAACTTAGTGGGCAGCTAATGACTGGACAGATATTTTCTGAAATGCCTAGAGCTAAAAAGTCTCCCAGTCTTTGAAGAGAGCAGTGTGTGTGTGTGTGTGTGTATGTGTGTGTGTGTGTGTTGGAGCATGTATTCAAAACTCAGCCATGCAATTTATAACTCTGCCCTTAGCCTTCTGTCTTAGTTTGCCAGGGCTACTTTCAAAAATAGCACATACTGGTTATTTAAAAAACAGAAATTTATTGCCTCATAGTTTCAGAGGCTAGAAGTCCAAAATCAAGGCAGCAGCATTCCATGCCTTCTCTGAAGTCTGTAGCATTCTGGTGATGGCTTACTGGCAATAAACCTCTGCCTCCATCACTTGACAATCTGTCTCTTTCTGTTTCTTCAAGTGGCTAATGACCTGTAGGTGAAGAAACTAAAGTTTAGAAAGATTGCGTAATTGACTCACAGTCACACAGCTGGGAAGTGACAGTTTGTATGCAAACTCAAGCTTCCAAACTTTATCACCAATATTACTGAACTGTGTCATGTAAGGAGTAGGAGGAGTGGGCACCATTTGGTTCTTGAATTTAATGAAAATGTCTCTACTATCATGTTTCACAAAGATGTATGATGCTGGTTGTGATTTATCTTATTAAGTAGATACCCCATTATTTCTAATTTGATAAAAATTTGGTCAGGAATAGGTTTTTAAATTTTGCCAAAAATAATTTCTGTAATTTTTGAGAAGACCATCTCCTTTTTAAAAGTTTTTCCTAGTGCTGTAATGAGTGACATTACTAAAATTTCAATTATTATGTGACACTTGCATTTCATTTATTTAAAAGCCATTATTAAATATGCTATGTATATTGCTCAATTTGTTTTGTTATTGTTTTAGTTTTTTGCATATGTATGTATAGTTCGATATCTAGTGGCTTGTATCTTTTTGTATTATCTTTCTTATATCTGGGTATCAGGGTGATATTTATTTGGAAGCTGATTTGAAGTATTTTCCTTCTCTTGTGTGTTGGAATGTTTTCTATAGCATGGAAATTATTTGTTCTTTAAAAGTATAATGCAATATTTCTCAACCTGGGTACTATTTACATTTTGTACCAGGTAATTCTTTGTTGCAGAAGGCTGTCCTGTGCATTATGGGATTTTAGCAGCATTTCTGGCCTCTACTCACTAGATGCTAGTAGCAGCCCTTTCTCCAGGTATAACAACCAAAAGTGTCTCCAAATATTGCCAATTGTCCCCTGGGGGCCAAAACACTCCTACTTCTATTCCCACTCCCACTCGCACTCCCACTCACACACTGTATAAAGAACCATGTGTATAAAGGAACTCTGTCATAAACTGCCTGGAGCCTTTTAAGAAGTTTTCCTTTGATAGCGCTTCTTATTACTTTCATGATTATTAGTCTTTCTACTTCTGAAAATTCTGGTAGCTTATATATTCCCCCAAACCATTTATTTCTTCAAGGATTTCTTCATTATTAATAAAATCTCCTCTGTATCCATTATTAGCAATGTCATCTTTCCCATTTCCAATTTTTTTATATTTGAATTTTTCCTATTGTTTCCTTTACATTTGTCTATTTTTAAAATTATTAATCCCCTGCAGTCATTTCCTAATTTTCTACTGTGTACTATGAATAAACAAGTTCCCTGCCATAATGCATCTCTGAGCCAATTGCAGGATACAAGTTTGCAAACCTATAAACATTAGGATAATGGCATAGATTGGGTATTATGAAAAGACAAGAGGGTCAACTAAATAATAACTCTGGGACCAGGAAAGGCTTACCAGAAGTGTGAGTTGTGTCTTGAAGGATTTGAGGTAAAATAATCAAAGACGCAACTCTGTAGAACTGATGATGGATGTTCTAGAAATTCTCAAAAGGGAGAGCTGAGTGTGGGAAGACCTTGTGAATAGGTTAGGATTTTGATAGCTATATGAGTGATGGAGGTAATTTCAAGCAGGGAGAACTACAGAAATAAAACCTTAAAATTAAAACTTAGATGCTTAAAGTCTCTTTTAATATTTGGAAGAAAAAAGAATGCTTTTGAAAATCTCTAGAATGAATGAGAGGAATGTTTGTGTGTATGCTTTATAAAAATCAGGATGCTGAACTAGTTAGAGGACAAAAACATCAAAGTCCACTTTCAATCATACTTATTCATTATAGTCTGCACGTGTTGTGCACTTCCAACTCTCCTTTTCCCTCTATGACTTGTCCTTTTTTTAAACCCTACATTGATTTACATAACTGGAGGGATTTTTCTGGTGCCTGAGGAAACCAGCTCTTAATTTGAAAAAAGTGTTCCACTTCTTAGCATGAGTATTATGGTCATTGTATGTAAGTTTCCCAAATTACTTTTATGAGGAATGGCAGGTCTACCTTTGGACCCATCTGAATCCTTTCATGATTCATACCCTACTAGTGGGTGTACCAATGGGACAAAGAGTGAGTCAAGCTCAGGACAACTGAAAAGATAATGTTGTGAAATGAACTCAGCTGAGGGTTTGGCTACTTTTTACCTCTCTAGGAATTAGAATCAACTGGGTTGTGATCCAGAAATTTGTACATTGTATTTCAAGATTTCAAGACACTTTTTTAAAAAACAGTTTTTATAAACTTTTATTCATTTTATTTTATATTATAAACATGTGATATCATTTTAAAATAATTTTAATGGTTTCAAAATATTCCAACATGTGGATGAAGTATTAACTTAGATGTCATTACCAATTTGTTGCTCTTATAAGTAATGCCATAATGAACATCTTTGAGCATATATCTTCATATATATTTTGAAGTATTTGTTGGGGATAGATTAGCAGATATAGGTTTCCACAGCTACACTGCCTTATTTTTATTATAATCAATTTTATTTAAATGTATTCATAAACCATATAATCCATCTAAAGTATACAATCACTGGCCTTTGGTATAATCACAGAATTTTTCATTCATCAATTCAATCAACATGAGAGCGTTTTCATTACTCCAACAAGAAAAACAAAAAAACAAAAACCAACAAAAACCAACAAAAACCCTACACCTCTGTCCTTCCCCTGCCATCCATAACTGTTAATCTATTTCCGTTCAAGACACCTTTTGTATTATTGTTTCCAAAGTTGTAATATGACTTGCTCGGTTCTTTCCTTGTGTTCATGACCCTAAGCAGAACAACTAAGTGGTGTTGCACATTGCCAAAAGGAGAGTGTAAGCAGCCTTGCTGTTGAATCCCATGTGACCTTGGACAGGTAGCTCAGATACAATGTTTCTAATCAAACTAGCTTTTATTTTTAAAACCTCTGCAATTATTAGTTTATTAATATTATCCAGGATTCAGATGTTCAGTATTCCTCCTGAAATCATACATAAACAAATGCAAATAGAAATAATCCAAAAGTCAAAATCATATAACAAAACAGTACACAAAAGCATGTAAAATTACAAAAAATGCTATTTTAACACACTGGCACTTTAAAGAGAATGATAATTTCAAAGACCACAAAATTGCCAAATTGTTCCCTAAGCTGCTAAGCAGGTAAAAATGACCCTAATGAATCAGTTTCGGTTTTATAAAGAAAAACCAAATTTGAATAAATTGGATAGCTGGTCCTGAGATGCAAAGTTCATGTGTATTCTTTCCTTGTGTCTATTTCATTCATAAAGGGGCAAACCACAATATATGAAAATATACCCTGCTTTAAATGTGGCACCATCGTTTCAAAAGCTGGCCCAATTAATTAAAATATTTAATCATAATGGACAATCTCAGGTTCCTAAGCAGTCCATATAGAGATAAATTGGAAAAGACATTTATGGCCAGCACTTTCATAGAGCCCTCCATGGGGCTCATGTCAACAGAATTTAATATGGCAGTCTTGTATTTGAAGCTCATGCTTTTGGGGATACATTCTCAGGCCCTCTTTAACGTGGGAACTGCAAACATAACTGCCATTACACGGAAATGGGAGTTAAAGACTGGTGAGTCCTCATGTAAAGAATAGAATATACCTATTAGTCCTTCAAGGACAGACTTACAGAATGTTTGGCTGTAATAATCCCATCCTGTGAAGAGATTGGTCACTGTTCACTTTGTAAATGTGGTAACTGGCTACGCAAAGTTTGATATCCACTGATCTAGATTTGTGAGTTTCAGTTATGGATGAAAACTGTCGTAATTCAATTTTATTACCCCCATCACGAGTGTGCAGATGAAAAGCTTTTTATCAGAGAACTATATGAAAAGATGAACACTGTCATAAATCATGTGATCCAAAACGGGCAAAAGCAAAAGACTAGCTTCCCCTCAAGAATAATTTCAGACCTATGAAAAGGACAACAATATTAATTTTAAAAATTGTATTTACTTAGAAGCATTCAGATTGTCAACAAAACAGCTGCAACTTCTTTTCCCCGTAATTACAGAATGGTATTCAGTTAACAGAACAATTATTGCAGATAAGCTGCATCAGAGACAACTGAAGATGAAATAACTGCCATCCCCATATATAACTAATTCGTACCGTGCACCAGCAAGAAACTGCTTTAAATTTCCATGTCAACTTACAACCCCCATACCGTACCAGACAAGGTTAATGGCTATTGAAAAAACCACCAGGACAGGGCTATCTAAAGACACATTCGGTAGTGTGTTAACTACAAAAAAAGACACTGTACAGTTTATAAACAAATCTTACACAGCCTTACATTTCAATTTGTTTCTTTAGAAGGAGTGAGTTGTGTATAGGGGGGTTAAATGCTTTTATAGACAAGGATAAAAGTGCACTAGAACCAATTTATTCATCATCATCATCTTCTTCATCTTTCTCTTCCTCCTTATCTTCCTCCTCTTCCTTCTTTTTCTTGCTTTTTTCAGCCTTGACAACTCCCTTTTTTTTTTTTTTTTTTTTTTGCCGCCTCAGGCTTTCCTTTAGCCCGGGTATGCAGCAGTATCCTTTCTGTATTTCTCCTTCAGCTTAGCAGCCTTCTTTTCCTAAGGCTGCTTGTCATCTGCAGCGACGTGATTCCACATCTCTCCCAACTTCTTTGCAGCATCGCCAGTGGAGAGGCCAGGATGCTCGCCTTTGATTTTGGGGCGATACTCAGAACAAAACAAGTAAAAGGCTGAAGGAGGCCTCTTGGGTGCATTGGGATCCTTGAACTTCTTTACTGTTTCACCTTTAGGATGGATATAGGTTTTCATTTCTCTTTCATAGCGGGCCTGGTCTGCCTTGGCCATGTCTTCAAATTTTTTCTTTCTCTTTAGCAGACATGGTCTTCCACCTCTCTGAGCACTTCTTAGAAAACTGAGAAGCGACTGAAGCATCCAGGTGCTTCTTCTTGTGCTCCTCCCAGCAAGTTTGCACGAGGAATGCATATGATGACATTTTGCCTCTTGGCTTCTTAGGGTCTTCTTTGCCCATGTCTACTTATTTTTCGCCTGCGAGGCTCCGAGTCGCCCTGAGCCAGCCCAGCTCGCACTTGCCCCGGCACTGTCTCTATTCAAACTAGTTTTTGCTAAAGGATCACTGATGCAAAGTACAGACATTCTTAAAGACCCATGTAAGCACTAAAAGCACTTGGTATACCACCTAGCTATTTTACTAGTGTGTATTCAGGTGGGGTGGTGCTTTCGATGGCTCGTGGTTTCTTGAGAGTAGCATGCTTGTTTTTACTTTTGCTATCTTATTTCCCTCTGCCATGCTTTTGCTCTAATGGGCAGGCCAGTGGGCCCTTATTCAGTCTTCGAGCTATCACTCCAGAATCACTTATGCTGGGAGGCCTTCTGTGATTCTTTTCTCTTCTTCCAGGAAAAGTATGCCATCCATTGTTTTGTGCCCCCACTGTACCATGTACATTCCTGTCTCATTGGACTTATACTGTATTGTAATATGTTTAATATTTACCACCTCATCTCCCTCAGTAATCAATACATCATTTGAAGGAAGGAGCTGTGGTTTTAATCTTCAAAGCTTAGTGCCTAGCACAGTTCCTATGAAGTGTTTTGGGTAAATGAATCGAATGTTGCTCTCTACCCAAAGTCCCTTCTCCGTGTTCTCAATGTGACTGACTTCTATATAACTGTCACATGTTGTTCACTCTTCAACTCTAATGGAAACCTTCCCTTCAGCTTGAGGTAAAGACCCAACTGGGTGCTTTCTCTCTAATAAAACTTACTGCACTGTACTATCATTTTTTTCTATGTCTGTTTCCTTTCATCTTCTGAGGGCATAGATTGTGCCTGTTTCATCTCTGTATCTCCCAGAGCATAGTATTCATCTGGTTCATAATATACACACAATAAATGTTGGATGGATGAGTGGAGGGATGGATGATGGTGGACGGATGGATGGATGAATGACTATTGGAAATAATATGATGGAATAGTGACTTAGAATCACAATACCTGTATAACTCTCAGTTCTGTTCTTATTAACTGGTTGATTTGGGACAAGTCACTTCACTAAGTCTAAGTTTCTTCAGTTATAAAGTAGAAATAAGAATGCTTACTCCGTCTACCTCAGGGTTTTGTGAGAAGAGAAAAATCTAAATAAAATAATGGCTGTGAGATGTGTTTAAAGGTCTATGCAAAATTATGGGTGATTAAAAAAGGAAAGCAAGTTAAATTATGACCTAACTTTTTCTTTCCTATGTAAATCTAGAAGAGTCAAAGGATATGTAAAACATTTATTTTTATCTATGATATCTATAAAAGAAATATTTCCCCCAGAGACTTCTAGTTCCGCTCTAAATCAGTGGATAATAGATTCTGAGGAGGTGGGGGTGCTGTCAACTAACATGTCCGATTCTCAGCTCTGTTTCATTCATGATTCCTCCTAGAAGTGTAGCAGTATAGACATTGCTCAGACTTTGGGTTTCAAGACTCTGGTTTCAAAAATAGGTTCTATCATTTATTAGCTATCTGATCATGTAAGGCCTAAAATGCAATGCTTTGATATAATGAAGATAATACATGTAAAGTGCCTATTGTAGAGATTATAACTGTTTTGTAATCCCTAATGAGTAAATGTCTCTAGGCAATGATTATCAATAGCTGCTAAAAAATTTACAAACGAGAAACAACCAGAAAGGATGTACCTCCAGATGGAAACACACAACGACCACCTATAAAGTCATCTTGCAAAAGACTATCAATTAACAGGAAATACAGGAGAATTGGGAACATGTTAAAGAAAATAAAAGGGATGCAATTAGCAAAAGCCAGACTGTAAGTAATTCAACAGGGAAAATATGTTTGTTTCCTAAGGCTGCTGTTACAAATTACCACAAACTTGGTAGCTTAAAACAATATAATTTTCTTCTCTCACAATTCCAGAGGCCAAAAGTGCAAAATCAGTATCACTGGGCTGAAATCAGGTGTCAACAGGGCCATACTCCTTCTGGAGGCTCCAGGGGAGAATTCATTCCTTACCTTTATCCACCTTCTGGTGGCTGCTGGCTTTTGCTGGCTTGTGGCTGTATCATTCCTCTGTCTTCGCATCGCCTTCTTCTCTTCTGTGCGTGTAAAATCTCCTTTTCCCTTCCACTTATAGGGGCACTTGTTACTGCTTGTAGGAACCACCCAGATAAGCCAGGATAATCGCCCCTTTTCAAAATCCCTAATCACATCTGCGGAAACCCTCCCTTTTCTTTGCCATATAAAACAGCGTACACAGGTTTCTGAGATTAGCACCTGGACATCTTTTGGGGGACTGTTTTTCAACCTACTGCAGAAAACAACTCAAGTTTCCTTGAAAATGAAAAAAAAGGGCAGGAAAGGATAGAAGGGGGACTATAGATTAAGAGATTAAGACATATTGTATGGTTCCTTTTATATAAATGGAACCATACAATATATAGTTCTCTGTGTCATTTCTTTCACTTAGCATAATGTTTTTTTGTCTGATATTAACATCTTGAAGTATTAACATACATTTTTCAGTCTCAAGGAAAAAATGCTATTTGTCATTCTGGACCAGAGGAATTGGACAGAGGAACTGCTAAGGGGTGTGGAGTTTTTCTTTTTGGAGTAATAAAATTGCTCTAAAATTTTTTGTCATGATGAACGCACAACATTGTGATTATACTAAAAGCCATTGATTATGCACTTTGGATAGATTGTATGGTATGTGACTATATCTCAATAAAACTGCTTGAAAAAAATAAATGTTCAAGAAAATCCAAAAATAGCAGCTATGTACAACAAGGGAAGCATAGAGGAATTGAGAGTTGATGAATTTTTGTTTGTTTGTTTTTCTGTTTTTGTTTATTATTGAAATAATAAAAATGCTCTAATAATGATTGAAATGATGAAGGCACAACTATTGATTTTACACTTTGGATGAATTGTATGCTTTATTAATATGTATAAATAAAATTGATTTGTTTAAAAATATAAACATTAAAAAAACTACATGATCATCTCAAAAAAAAAAAGAGATTAAGACAAATATGAACAATTCTCAATATATGGAACTTATTTGGATCCTGGTTCAAACAAATACACTGCAAAAAATAGAAGACGGTTGGGGAATTCAAACACTGACTGGTATTTCAGGATGTTAAGGAACTATTATTGCTTTTTTTTAGGTGAGAAAATGGTACTGTGGTAATATTTAATGGAAGAGTCCTTACCTTCTGAAAAAACATAATGGAATAGTTAATGACAATTGAAATAAAATAATGCCTTGGATTTGCTTAAAATAATCTGGGATGGGGGAAGTGTATGGGAGATTAGATAAAACAATTGAGTTGACAATTCTTGAAGTCAGGTGGTGAATGTTTATGGGTTGAATTGTGTCCCCCCAAAAGACGTATTCAAGTCCTAGCCCCCTGGTATCTGTGAATGCGATCTTATTCGGAAATAGGGTCTTTGCAGATATAATCAAGTTGAGATGAGATTTTACTGGATTAAGGTAGGCCCCAAATTCAAGATTATTGTTGTCCTTATAAGAAGAGGGAAAGTTGGACACAGACAGCAGAGGAAGACGGCCATGTGAAGATGGAGGCAGCGATTAGAGTTATGCTGCCACAAGCTAAAGCCACCTGAGCTACCAGAAGCTTGAAGAGGCAAGGAAGGATGCTCCCCTAGAGGCTTCATAGGGGCCATGGCACTACAAACACCTTGATTTTAGATGTCTAGCCTCCAGAATTGTGGGTGAATAAATTTCTATTGTTCTAAGTAACCTGGTTTGTCGTACTTTGTTACAGCAGCCCGAGGAAACTAATATATAGGTGATGAGGATTTATTATAATATTCTCCATATTTCTGTACATGTTTGAAACTTCCATAATAAAAATAAGATTTAATAAAAACAACCTATCACAAGGCTTGGGAAGTAGTAGGCGCTAAATAATGGTAGTTACTATTATGAGGATTATTAAATATTGTTGTCACTTTGGATTCATTGAGATCAATAGCTGAGTGGGAAAAGAATTATACTGTACTAAATCATTGGGTTTTTATATTTAGTCGATATTGATATTGATTTACTTAATATTAGAGTATTATAACTTGGCTAGGATCTATGTATTTATCCATCACAAGTAGTCAAGAAATTCAAATAGTATTTGTTTATATACTTGTTTTCACACACACATAAATACATATATCCAATTTTTTTCTTAATGTCTGTCTTATGTAGGATTCTCCAGGGAACCAGACTCAGAAATGAATATTTGTGTATAGGAGGTTTATTGAGAGCTCCCAGGTTCAATCTAAGTGGAAGACTGAGGAAAGCAGAATTGGGCAGAGCAAGAAGGTAAACCGTGATGCAGCAACAACAGTGCCAATCCCACAGGGAATCATGGAGCTGGTATGACCGACCCTTCAGAATTGTCCTTAATTGAGGCAAGAGGGCTGAACCTTTTTATTACCACATTGACTAGTCATTGCATGCACTCTGCCCCTAGAAAGGAGGCATAACTGTATAAGGAGGCTCCCTTTATCCAAAGGCTATTCCAAGAGAGGATATCAGGCTGAGCATTCGGCAGCCAGCAATCCTGGAAGCTAAGAAAATGAGTGCTGTGGTCTTGAGGAGGGGTTGTGAATAGCACATCACTGCATACACTATAGTCCACTCCTTATCCCCGCACAGATCCACTTACTTCATATAGTAAGTTCCCACAATATCGAAGAACTTCTCCGGGATTCGGCTTGGTCTCTTTCTGGGGAAACTTACAAAAGGAGGTTTAGGGGTACAACACATAGCCCCTGCTGCTGTAGCTGGTCTCAGAGTTACAACTGATGTTTCTCATCACCCTCTACTACCCATTCTAGATTGTCCTCACTTTAGACTAGTTCCTCTTCTGGACTAAGTGGCTTCCCTGGAGGTATGATGCAAACCCTCATCCCTGAGCCCCTTGGCTGGTCTGCTTATCCACTGACCATCAAAAATTGGGTAAAGATGTAACAAAAGACATACCATTGGATTTCCTAGGTGCCAGGCATATTCTTCTCTGCCCCTATTGTATAGTGGAAGTCCTACTTCCTCTTGATGATCAGGGTCACTTACCCTTGCCCTGATGCTGAGTTCTTTTGTGCCCATTGCTTTTTTGGCACAAGGGGCCCAAACAGACTGTGCAGCCGCCATGTGGTTTAAAATTAGTAGTCTTACTGTGGCCCTGATGAAAATATTTCCTCCTCTGGGAATCAGGACCCTTAGAATCATTGAATCTAAAGAAGTTGCATGGCTTCTGGGAATTATATTATATGATAGATACAATAAATCCTACAGTCATGTGCCCAATGCTGTACCTCTTTTGGTATAAAGTAGGTCTTTTGATCCAAGTTGATGTTGTATGGAATCCCATATCTGCAGATAAAGCATTTTGTAATTGGATAATTGTGCTGGCTGATACCTGTAGGCAGAAAAGGCAAACTCTAACTAGAATATGTGTTTATCTCACTCATGCCACCAGATGGCTGGTTGCTCTCCTTAATGGATGTTGCCATATTGTAGAGTGAACTTTGGTCTCCTTTGCTAACGCTTCAGATATTAGAAAGTGACAGATCAGCCTTGGTGAAAGAGTTCATGCTACTGGGCCCATGCATAGCATCTGTATCTGTCAACCAGGCTACTCCATTCATGTGCCTTTTCTGCCAGCACTGGGGTGGCAAATGATAGAAACAGGCTGATGTCAACTAGCCAAATGATTCAGTCTGTTTGGTTGTTTAGTGTCTCACTCATGATGGATGCTTTTGGGTGAGCACTAACGTGTAATACAAAGATCTTCTCAGTGTGAACACTTCCACAGGTCCATTTACATGGCCCTTCCTCAGAGCTTCTTGTCCCTGACCTCCCAGTCTTTTTCCTTCCAATGCCCGAGCCAACTCTCCAAACCATTCACCACTCTGAATGAGTCCTTACTTATTTTGGACCACTTCTTTTTCCACATGAAGTGGATAATTAGGTGTAATATCTGACCACTGGAAGGATTTCCCTTCACTTTTATCATATGGGCCACCACTGTGTTGGTCTGACATGCAGCTACAGTTCATTTTGGGGTTGTACCCACACTGAACAGACTCTTCTGTAAATCAAGCTTGAACATTCTTAGCCTCCATTGGCTGGTCATAAGGAGTAACTAAGGTGGACACAGGGGTAGACTGAGAAATATGCCAGTGCAAGAATTATGGGTACCATAAGTGTCTGGGCCACTTGCACATGCAGATTATTCACACCAATGACCAAATATCATGAGGCCATGATAATCTACTGTAGCAATGATATTACATCCAATTCAGAAACCAAACTTGAAGTTATTACCTTGGTTGGGTTTGTGATGTCTACTTTCATCTTCCAGGACCCTTTGTTTTTTATAGGATCCAGAAATATAGATATTAATGGTATTATCACTTCTATTTCCCATTGGTCTTTTAGGATGGTACAAATTTCTGCCATTCTAACTGGGATGTAATATTATCTTGGATTTACTATATTGGTCAGTGGTGGGAGGGGGTGGTGTTGAGTTTCAGAGATGGCCACTTGACCTTCCCCACTATGATAGTTCTTACTTCCAAGCCAAGGCCTTATATGGGATTTTCTGAAAGCTATCAAGTATATACATTACAATAATATATTTATGGGCCATAAAAATTACTACCAGGTAGCTCAGTGGTCCCAGTGAGCTGGATATGGGCCAGAACTCCATTTCTTGCTTGGTTCCTATAAGCTCCATTTATTGCTTGGCTCCTGAAAGGGGGGCTATGATGACATTTTGGATCTCTGAGTGTCAGTGCCAACTTGGACTCTGTGTCTCAAAATCTCTGGGTATTATCCTTTCCATAGTGTGTAGTTACCTGAGTGAATGGTTATAAGGCCTCTTGGGGGAGGTACTGTGGGACTCATTGCCTTATACCTTTACCATGTATTGGCAGGGTCCTTCCTTATGGCAATCTGGCCTGTTTTGCAGTTAGTGGGTTCTGGGTCTAAAAGTTGACTGTAATCCAGAAACTGGGCAAGAGACCATGATTTTTATTGGGTCAGCTGCCCTCAGGCTCTTCATCATCCATTCTTGATTTCTTTTGGTTGTATAAATTAAGCAATACCTTTTTTAAAATATATATATTTTTATTAGAGAATTTGTGAAATTACAAAACAATCACTGACATGTGTGGCATTCCCATACAACACCCCTCCACCAGTCCACTCTATATTGCTGTAGAATATTTGTTACAGATTATGAGATAATATCATCAGACTATTACCCCTAACTATGGTCTGTAGCATACATTTGGTATATTTTTTCCATACCCTATATTAACACAGTACAACTTTGGCATTGATGCAAGAACATTACAGTATTGCTGCTAAAGATAGTACATAGGTTATATTAATTGTATTTTTCCATTCTTCACATTCCTACCACCTTGCAATAGGGATGTACATTTGTTCTAGCTCATAGAAGGACATTCTTGTATTTGTACTATTAACCACACTTCTCATCCACCCCTGGGTTCACTATGTTGTTCAATGCCTCGATTATTCTCTAGCTTTCTTTCAGTTGACATTTACATCCCTAGACTACCCTTTTCAGACACAATCCCATTTATAAACCAGTTGCATTAGTTCCACTCACTATAATGTGTTACCATCAACTCTATCCATTTTCACACTTTTACAGTCCAGTTAATTAAAATGTCTACATATATTAAGCATCAGTACCCCTTCTCAGCCCTCTGCTTATCTCCTAATAACCTATAATCTAGGTTTTAACTTCATGTGTTTATTGTTCATATTAGTGAGACCATGCAATATTTGTCCTTTTGTGTCTGGCTTATTTCACTCAGCATAATGTCTTCAGGGTTTATCCGTGCTATCATATGTGTCCTGATTTCATTTCTTCTTACTGTGGCATAGCATTCCATCATATGTACATACCACATTTTGTTTATCCATTCATTGGTTGATGGACACTTGGATTGTTTCAATGTTTTGGCAATTGTGAATTATGCCACTATGAACACAGGTGTGCAGATGTCTGTTCTTGCCACAGTTTACAGTTCTTCTGGATATATCCCTAGTAGAGGAATTGCTGGATCATATGGCAGTTCTATATTTAGCTTCCTGAGAAACCGCCAAACTGTCTTCCACAGAGGCTGCACCATTTTAAAATCCCACCAACAGTGAAGGAGTGTTCTATTTCTATGCAGTGTGAGATGGTATCTCATTATCATTTGATTTACATTTCCCTAATAGCTACTGATATTGAACATTTTTTCATGTTCTTTTTGGCTGTTTGTATTTCCTCTTTGGAGAAATGTCTATTTAAGTTTTTTGCCCATTTTTTAATTGGATTTGCTTGCCCTTTCATTGTTGAGTTGTATGATCCCTTTATATAGAATGGAAATCAACCCCTTTTTGAATATATGGTTCCCAAATATTTTCTCCCAATGAGCAGTCTACCTTTTCACCTTCTTGATGAAGTCCTTTGAATCACAAAAGTGTTTAAGTTTGATGAGGTCCCATTTATCCATGTTTTCTTTTGTTGCTCGTTGCTTGTACTTTTGGTGTAAGGTTTACGAATGCATCACCTACCACCAGGTCTTGAGAATGTTTCTCTACATTTTCTTCTTGGAGCTTTATGGTTCTAGCTTTTATATTTAGGTTTTTGATCCATTTTGAGTTAATGTTTGTATAAGGTGTGAAATATGGGTCCTCTTTCTTTCTTTTGGCTATGGATATCCAGTTCTCCCAGCACCATTTATTGAATAGACTGTTCTTATCCAGTTGGGTGGGTTTGACAGCCTTGTCAAAAATCATTTGACCATAGATGTGAGGGTCTGTTTCTGAACCATCAATTCGGTTCCATTGGTCTACATGTCTATATTTATGCCAGTACTATGCTTTTTCTAACCCTGTAGCTAGGAAATACGATTTAAAGTCCAGAAGTGAGAGTTCTCCAGCTTCACTCTTCCTTTTTAAGATGTTTCTGGCTATTCAGGGCCCTATACCCTTCCAATAATTGGGTTTTCCATTTCTTTTAAAAATGCTGGTGGAATTTTTATTGGGATTGCATTGAATCTGTATATCAATATGGTAGAACTGACATCTTAATGATATGGACAAATCAATGAGCATGGAATGTTCTTCCATTTATTTAGGTCTTTTAAAATTTCTTTTAGCAACACATCATAGTTTTCTGAATACAAGTGCTTTACATCCTTGGTTAAGTTTATTCCTAAATACATGTTTCTTTTAGTTGCTATTATGAATGGAAGTTTTTTCCTGACTTCCTCCTCAGATTGCGCATTACTAGTGTATAAAAACACTACTGTTGCATATTAATCTTGTTTCCTGCCAATCCACTGAAATCATTTAGCTCTAACAACTTTGTTCTTGATTTTTCAGGACTTTCTGGGTATAGGATCATATCATCTGTGAATAGTGAGAGTTTTACTTCTTCCATTCTGATTTGGATGCTTTTTATTTCTTTTTCTTGCCTGATTGCTCTAGCTAGAACCTCTAACACTCTGTTGAACAAGAGTGGTGACAGAGGGCATCCTTGTCTTGCTCCCGATCTCAATGGAAAAGCTTTCAGTCTTTCACCATTGAGTACAATATTAGCTGTGGTTTTTTCATTTATGGCCTTTATCATGTTGATAGAGTTTCCTTTAATTCCTATATTTTGTAGTATTTTTATCAATAAAGGATGCTGTATTTTGTCAAATGCCTTTTCTGTGTCAAATGATAGGACCATGTGATTTTTCTTCTTTGATTTATTAATGTGGTGTATTATGCTTATTGATTTTCTTGTGTTGAACCTCCCTTGCATGCCTGGTATAAAACCCACTTGATCATGATGTATAATTCTTTTAATGTGCTATTGGATTCGATTAGCAAGCATTTTGTTGAGTATTTTTGCATCTCAATACATTAGGGAAATGGGTCTGCAATTTTCTTTTTTCATATTTCTTTATTTGGCTTTGGTATTGGTGTGTTATTGGCCTCATAGAATGAGCTTAGTAGCATTCCTTCTTGTTCAATTTTTTGGAAGAGTTTATGTAGTATTGGTATTAAATCTTCTTTGAATGCTTGGTAGAACTCACCTGTGAAACCATTTGGTCCTGGGCTTTTAATATTTGGGAATTGTTTGATGACTGTTTCAATCTCTTTATTTATGATTGGTTTATTGAGGTCTTCCATTTCTTCTAGGGTCAGTGTAGATTGTTTGTACATTCATAGGAATTTTTGCATTTCATCTAGATTGTCTAGTTTGTTGGTGTATAGTTGTTCATAGTATCCTCTTATGATGTCTTTTATTTCTATGCCATCAGTAGTAATTTCTCTGTTTTCATTTTTTATTTATTTCCATCTTTTTTCTATTTTTCTTCAGTCTGGCTAAGGGTTTGTTGATTTTGTTCATTTTCTCAAAGAACCAACTTTTGGTTTTGTTAATTCTCTCTATCATCTTTTTGTTCTCTATTTCATTTATTTCTGCTCTGACCTTTGTTATTTCATCCTTCTTGCTTTGGTAATAGTTTGTTGTTCTTTTTCTAGTTACTCCAGCTTTGTCAGGTCATTGATTTTAGCTCTTCCTTCTTTTTTCAATGTAAGCATTGAGGGCTATAAATGTCCCTCTCAACATTGCCTTTGCTGAATCACATAGGTTCTCATATGTTGTGTTCACATTTTCATTCATCTTGAGATATTTAATGATTTCTATTGAGATTTCTTCTTTGACCCACTCATTAAGAGTGCTTTGTATAATTTTGATCTTGTTAAATTTATTGAGATCTGCTTTGCGAACCAACATATATTCTATCCTGAGAAAGATCCATAAGCACTTGAGAAGAAAGTGTATCCTGCTGTTTTGAGATGCAATGTTCTGTACATGTCTATTAGGTTTTAGACCATTTATCATAGTATTCAAGGTCTCTCTTTCTTTATTGATACTCTGCCCTGATGTTCTATCCAATTCTGAGAGTGTGGTGTCTCCAACTATTATTTAAGAGACATCTATTTCTCCCTTCAGTTTTGCCAGTGTTTGCCTCATGTAATTTGGGGCATCCTGCTTAGGTGCATATACATTTAATGATTGTTATTTCTTCCTTTTATTAATATATAATATCATCCCTTATCTCTAATAAAATTTCTTCTTTTAAAGTCTATTTCTTCCAATGTAAGTATAAGTACTCCAGCTTTTTTTTGCTTACTGGATGCATGGAATATTTTTTCCAGCCGTTTACTTTCAATCTATTGGTATCCTTGGGTTTAAGGTGAGTCTCTTGTAGACAGCATATAGATGGCTCATATTTTCTTATCCATTCCGCCAATTTGCATCTTTTGATTGGGGAGGATAATCCACTAACATTCAATGTTATTATTCTAAAGGCAGTTCCTCCTTCACCCAATTCAACGTTTGGGTTTTATCTGTCCTATTTTATTTTCACAACTCGTTTTACACTTACAGTTACTTTTACTGATATCATCTTCATTTTTAGACTCTTTTCCAAGCCTCTCTCTCCTGTCTTTTCTTCTCAGGCTGTAGCACACCCTTCAGAATTTCATGCAATGCCAGTCTCTTGGTTACAAACTCTCTCAGTTTCTATTTATCTCTGAATATTCTAAACTCGTTCTCATTTTTGAAAGACAGTCTTGCTGGATATAAGATTCTTGGCTGGCAGTTTTTCTCTTACAGTGTCTTAAATATATCATACCACTGTCTTCTTGCCTTCATGGTTTCTGAACAGAAATCAGCACTTACTCTTATTGGTATCCCTTGTTTGTGATGCATCGATTTTCTCTTGCTGTGCTCAGCATTCTCTTTGTCTTTGGCATTTGATATTCTGATTAGTATTTGTCTTGGAGTAGTTGTTTTCAGATTTACTTGAATGGGAGTACAGTGTGCTTCTTGGACATGTCCTTCAATAGGGTTGGGAAATTTTCTACAATTATTTCTTCAAATATTCCTTCTACCCTTTATCTCTTCTCATCTCCTTCTGGGACACCCATAATGCATATGTTTGCACATCTTTTGCTGTCATTTAGTTCCCTGAGTCCCTGTTCAATTTTTCATTCTTCTCTTTATCTGTCCTTTTGTATGTTCACTTTTGGAGGACATGCCTTCAAGGCCACTGATCCTTTCTTCTGCCTCCTCAAATGTACTTCTATATACCTCCAGCATATTTTTTAAAAAATTTGTTGAAATATATCATACACAAACATACATAAACAATAAGTGTATAGTAAAATTTGTGAACTTACAAAACAAGCATCCATAACATCATGCGGCGTGGGGGGGTGTCCCATTCGTCACTCCCCCACCAACACCCTGCACTGTTGTGAAACACCTGCTACAAACCATGAACGATTATCATCAAAATACTACCACAAACCATAGTCCATATCTCCTCCAGTGTATTTTTAATTTCATTTATTGTGCCTTTCATTCCCATAAGATCTGCTATTTTTCTATGTATGCTTTCAAATTCTTCTTTTTGCTCACCCATTGTCTTTTTAATATCCTTAATCTCTTTAGCCATCTCATTGAGTTTATTAAGGAGATTTGTTTGAACATCTATGATTAGTTGTATCAACTCCTTTATGTCATCTGGAGGCTTATCTTGTTCCTTTAACTGGGCCTTATCTTCCTGTTTCTTGGTATGGATTGTAATTTTTTTGTTGGTGTCTTGGCATCTGGCTTACTAGATGTATTTATTATGGGTACAGTTTCTCTCTTTAGTTTAGGACTTTCTTGCCCTTTCTCCCTTGCTGGTTGTGTTGTAGGACCCAAGGATGTAGTTGGTATTGTAAACTGTGGAGGCTGAAGCTGCCCGTGTTGCCCCAGGAGCCAGTGAATCTTCTCCCACCTTTCTCCTTTGCCTGGGATAGGGACAGAGTCACAGCCATGAATACGAATCCAAGCTATGCAGGCCAAGACCATCTGTAGTTGCCTGGAGAGAATGATGAAGCTTCACGCTTCTTCCTCCCTTGCCTGGGGCAGGGATGGAGCTGGTGTGGACAGCAAACTAAGCTGTGCATGTCAAATCTGACTGCAATTGCCCAGATAGACTGATGTAGTACCAGCCCTCCTCCTCCCTTGCCAGGGGTGAGGATGGACCTTCTGGAGTGCCCAATCATCTAATTCATGTGGTCTGAAAGTGCCTGCAGTTGCCCTGAGAGAATGAGGGAGTACTGACCTTTCTGCCTTTTAAGGGTTGGGGATAGAGCCACATACATCCAATAAACCAGTGTGCGGGCCAAAAGTACCTGCAGTTGTCCAGAGAGGATGAGGAAACACAGTTCCCCTCCCATCTTATTGGGGGTGGGGGTGGAGCCACAGGCACCCACCAGTCCAGTCCATGCAGGCCGAAAGTGCCTGAAGTTGACCAAAGAGGCTGTGGAACCACCCCCCTCTTGTCATGTTGGGGCTGGAGGTAGAGCCACACGCATCCAACAGTCCAGTTTGTCCAGGCCAAAAGCACCTGCAGTTGCCCAGAGAGGCTGAGAAAATGCAGCTCCCCTCCTATCCTATTGTGGGGCAGGGATGGAGTCCCAGGTGTCCAACTATCCTGTCTGTGCTGGCCAAAAGTGCCTGCAGTTACCCATATAGCCTGGTACAGGTCCCCCAGCTTCCTCCCTGCCGGAGGTAGGGCTGGAGCCTAGGCTAGGGCTGCAATTCGATCTGGGTGGAAAGAAGCCAGTCCCTACCAGCACTGTGATTTTCAGTCATCCCCACTTCCCCTTATGCCAGGAACAGAATTAAAATGGTGGCTACCGGCCTCTTTCCTACTTGGATAGGTTTAAACTTTAGCTGTTCTTAGGATTATATTTTAGTCAGCCAAGTTTACTAATCAGTAGCTGAAGTCAGTGGCCAACTGTCTCTTCCTCACCCATTTTTTTAGAAATGGAGCTTCCTACTCCAGCCATGGAATAGCTCCTGGGGCGACTTTTACCACCAGTGGAGGATGGGCACTGGCCTCTGCAGCATGGAGTGCTCTACTCATGAATCTTCACTACAGTTGGGCAGTCTTCTCCATCTATCCTTTCAAGGATGTTGCAGGATGCTCTTCTGGTCTCCTGGGCCCCCCAAACAGGTGCTTTAGATAGCTCTGGGTGATTACTAACTGCCCTGTAGGATGAGCTGACTCTTGGAGCTCCTTACTCTGCCACCATCTTCCCCTCCTCCTAGGCAATACCTTTCTTTTTTTTTTAAACCAAAATTTCGTTTTTCTCAGTGAAAAAAAAGCTTTGAAAAGGGATTTTAGAGAAAGGCCTTTCAACACCCAAACATGAAAGTCAGGTCAAATGTCTAACAACGTTTCTTCAAATACTCCTGGGCCTGATTCTTTTTTTTTTTTTTTTTTTTATTTTCTTTCCATTAGACCACTTGCTTTATTCTTGAGGCACAAAGGATTTTTCTTTCTTTAAACCCCAGTTAGCCTTGCCATTAGTCATACTGAGTCAGGGCTCAGTGTGTACTTTATTTATTTATTTTTTTTAATTGCATTTCTTTTTTTTTTTTATTATGGGTAAAAATCAAAATTCTCACAATACATACAAACATTTGCAAAATTATATATAAATATATATGCATATATGTGTATTTGCTTACAAAAATGTTATTTATATATATATATATACATATATTTTAAGAGGTGCTTAGATTACCCAAAATATTACACGGAACACACTGGGATTCCCATGTTGGCCGCCTCCCACACCTCCCACCACATCCCACACAAACATCTCCCACAGTGTGGCCCACCAACCTCAATGAACTCAATAAATAATTATGCTAATTTCCATAATATCCATATAGACAGTCAATATTGTAATTCAAAGATAAAATTATAGTAAAACATAGAAATTCATTATACAGTATAATAAACATGTATCATGTAAACTTTATATCTAAATTATCAAGGACATTATGTAAAAGAGTGGAATGTTAGTATGGTAGAGGAGCCACTTCTAAAACTACTTTTAAGTCTAAATCTTCATGACCTTTGAGGTCTAAAGTAAAAATACAAAGCAAAGTTATTTATCCTTTTGTTCCCTTCCCTTCCTTCAAAAAATTAGTTAAAACAAATTTGTTCCCAAATTACAATATTGTATAATATCATCTATTCCAAGATTTCCTTTTATTAACTTTAAACCTTGCAGCAAAGAGGTTGAAAATGAGAGAACTATATGTATAAGGTTAGTGTTAAACATCAATACAATTCTTAACACATTTCAAATACTTCTGGAACAAACAAATGATTTTGTACAATCTCTTACAATCAGCATTCAATGACATCAGTAATATAATTCCTGGGACTTAATATTATTACTCTATAAAAGATTTAGCCCTGTTCATTTCCTTAAACATTTTAAATCCTGTATACAATCTGGACATTTATGGTATCAATATTTCTAAAAAGAAGAAAGGTTAGGGGGACAGGGGAAGACACAAGTCCAAAGAAATAGAGTCCCAACAATAAGTCGGCAAACATGATTTCACTGAAGAAGCAACTTGCCCTCCAGAAGATACTATTAAAAAAAAAAAGAGCAATGATAGAAATACTATTTTGTAAGCATATTAAAAGCTGTCAGCTTTTAAATAATTTAAATGCACACAAAAATTTGCACAGTTGGGCAACTTTTCTGCTCACATTAGTCTAGAAAGACAAATCATTATCAAGCTCAAAGTTCTTGAATTTTTTAAACTTAATTTGCCTCTGTTTCTCAGAATTCACACCCCAAGGCCAAAGCTTTCCTGCCACCAGTCCTTCAAATCTGACTTGGACATTACACAGGAGGAGGCTCCAAGCCTCACTGAAGTCTCATTCCTTTTACAACACATGAAAAAGCAATTGATAATGGACCCATGCTGAATTTCTGTTCTCCCCGTCTCCTCTTGGGACACAAGCCTGGTCACTGTAGTCCTCCAGGAATTGCCTCTGCACCTCAGGATCTGAAAGATTGTCACCTGTCCCAGGATAGGCCACTTCACCATAACCTTCAAATGTGGTGTCTGGATTTTGCTTGATCCTAAAGTCCATGGTTCCCAAGCATCCTCACGGGCCTGTAGTCCCCCTCGGCACTGCGCTGACCACCAGCCTGATTGGCTCCACTGAGTTGTTTTTTTCATTTGTTTTGCTTGTTGTTTTTTTTTCTAGGAGGCACTGGGAACCGAACCCAGGACCTCCCATGTGGGAAGCAGGCATTCGACTGGTTAAGCCACATCCACTTCCCCAGGCAATACCTTTTTGATTGTCCATTAATCTTGCCCCTGGAGAGCCTGTGGTCTATTACTTATCCTTATAGCTTTCTGTGGGTCAGCCTCTACCACCCCCACCCCACCCCTATCCCACAGCTGCCACTATGACTTTGATGCTCTTATGATAACCATGCTTATCCAGCAGCTAACATTTAATTGCTGCCATCTGGCCTCTATTTTTCTGGAATCCTGTCATCTCCTTAGCTGTCAGAGAATGGAGATCTATACCATATCTCCCATTGTCAACCTTGACCTGGAGAGGACAGCCAACATAGTGTACAGACCCTAGGGTAATCCTCAATGAGTAACATGCCCCTGTATAATCCTCTCCCCTTGAATGTGAGTGGGACCTGTTACTTGCCTCTAACCACCAGAATATGGCAAAGTTATAGGATATAATTCCCTTGATTAGGTTACATTATATATAAGACTCTGTTTTATCAGATGGGAGTAAGAGTTTCCCCTGCTGGTCATGAAGAAGCAAACAGCCAATTTTTGAAGTACCTATGGAGTATGGAGATGGCCACATGATAGGGAAATGCCTGGGCAGCCTTCAGTCAACAACCAGGAAGAAGCCAGGGATATCAGTCCTACAAAGAAATGATTTCTGCCAAAAGCCATGTGAGCTTAGAAGAGGATCCCCAGCCCTAGAAAGGAAGGCATTTTAATTGCAACCTTGTAGAGATCTTGAAGCAGTGGACCCAGCTAAGCCATGAATGCAGTCCTGATACCTGGAAACTGAAATGTAATAAATATGTGTTGTTTTAAGCCACTTAAGATTCAGTAATTTGTTACACAGCAATAGAAAATTAATACAGCTACCCAGTGTGCTTCTCAAAATTCCTTGTGCCTATTTTAACAGTGCATTCTGTACTGCTTTGGTAAACAGATTATCTTCTGGACCTTTCTTCAGAATATGACAAGCTGTTGAATTTTCTGGCCTTACCTAGTAAATCCATTCTATCATTGCCTACTTCTCTGAGACTTTTGATTCCTTCCTCCACCAATGAGCATGACAATCCTGGCATTTATTTTTCACATAGATTAGGCTCTTTCTCCAAGTTTCTGGGAAACCTCCATAGTAGCTTGTTAACACTCTCTCCTGCGGCCTTTACTAAATCCTGTATCATGGGAGTTTTCTCCCATATTGATAAACTTGCCCCTGTCAACTATATCCTGCCTTCCTCCCTTGATTCAGCATCTTCAGGATCTAGCCCCATATATACTCTTTTGCTTGTTCCTGCAGTTCATTTGCTCTATAGTCCCTTTCCTTCCCTCTGCTGGCTCAGTACTTCTCCAGACAGGTTTTGTTGTGACTTCACCTTAGTTATTTTCTATTGGCCAGAAAAGGAAATGGAGTTTATTACAAGGGCCTCCTGAATGGTCTTGCAAGGCAGAGGCCTCTGCAATTCTTCAAGCAAGAGGTGAGTGTTACTTTACCAGAGACCACTAGTCCACTTGTTTAGGCCCAGGGTGTTCAGGAGAATCTAGAATTTCAAGTGCATCAACACAGATATCCCCATCCCAAGATTCAGGATACTTCTCCTTCCTTATCATTTCCTTGTTTTTTGTATAATCAAGGTTGAAAATTGAAGCTTCTCTTGCTGCACTACCATTATAATGAAGTCCTCAGCTTTTTCTGCCCTCAGGATGCAGGGAGAGTTTCTTTATATGCTGCCAAGGAGTTCTCTGATTTTCACATTTTGTCTTAAATCCGTGATTTATTGCCTTCTGCCTTTCATTGTTTTTCTCCAGTGCATCAATAATTCCCAAAAAAGCTATCCAATTCCATAGTCCTAATTATTACCTCAAACCTCACAAGTACCTGAGCTATTCCATACACTCTTAGATTCCTTTCCATCCTGCATCCCATTCTCATTTACCACCAGTCAATGTTTTAGCAATGGCATGCTACATCATTCCAGTGGCTGTTAGTACTCATTTCTCTCTGACCAGTGGATGATCCAGCTCCAGAATCCCATACTTGAAGCTACTTCTTAGGAGTACTCCCAGGATCAATCATCTTAGCTCTGGTTTCCTAGGGAAACAAATATTTGCATATGGGAGGTTTAATGGAGCATGATCTCAGAAACAGCACCTTTAATGGCTGAGGGAAGCAGGATAGCAATGAGAGAATTTAAACTTTGATGTGGATGCAATTAGGCTTCAGGCAGTCCCACAGGGATTGTCCTTCAGAGCTGTGCTGAATTGAGTCAAGGGTGTCAGGACTTTGTGCCCCCACACTGACCAGTAGGCCCTTGGATACAGGCTACTGGGGAGTGGGTGTAACTTTGAATAAGGCGGCTTCCTTAGATCAAGAGAAATTCCAGGGGAGGGTCTCAGATGTGAGCCTCCAATTCAGCACTGCACCATCTACTATAATATCCAAAGAGTTTAGTAGTTTGGGATGATAGATTGCATTGTAGTTAAGGAGGTTTTCTCTTTAGTCTCACTTTTTTTCCCAATATAACACTTAAAAACAGAATCTTCCATTACATCTGTATTTTTCAATCAATAAATATTTACTGAATGCCTACCATGCCAGGAACTATGATTGGCATTGTGGATACAACCATAAACCCAATGTAATTGCAAGAATAGAACCATCCCCTTCTATTCCACCAGATAGAAACTGGGAATTAGCATCATCCTTGACTTAAAATTTAGTCATTATAAATATTATTTTGAAAGCTTCAGCTGCATCTTTCTGTAGTTGAGGGAAAGGTCATAAAGAAGTGTATGACTCATCAGACACTTTATTTCCCATTCCCATCTAGCAAGGGAAAATAATCTGAAAGAGAAGCAGGTGTTAAGGAGATAAAAGGGAGGAACTAACACTGTTCTGTATAATATAGTGAACTAGCACCAAATTCAGAGAGGCAGTCTTGCAAATGATGGGGAAGTTGATAAGTTGAGATTGTACTATACTTGAGAATTAATGATTTTCCTTGGGAGGTGTGTGTGCCTACATTTTATTTCTTTTTTCCTTTCCTTTTTTTTTTTGGCTGG
Source organism: Tolypeutes matacus (assembly GCA_026826555.1). Lineage (NCBI taxonomy): Eukaryota > Metazoa > Chordata > Mammalia > Cingulata > Chlamyphoridae > Tolypeutes > Tolypeutes matacus. The sequence continues at coordinate 11,189,963 of JAKSZT010054138.1, read as the reverse complement.
TTTTATTAAGGTATAATTTACATACAATAAATGTCACCAATTTTAAATGTGAGCTTTAACAAATGAATATAGTCATATAACCACCACCAAAATCAAGATATAGAAAATTTCCATCACCCCCAAAAGTTTCCTTATGCCCCTTTGCAGTTCCCTCCCTACTTCAATAATTTCATATAAATTAAATCACACAGTAGGTAGTCTTTTGTGTATGACTTTTTTCACTTAGCATAACACTTTCGAGATTCATCCACAAAGACTTTTGTACAAATATTTATAGTGGCTTTATTCATGGTAGCTAAATCCTGGAAGCCAATCAACTGGTGAAAGGAAAAAGTTGCTGTGGGATTGGGGAGCAGATGTGGCTCAAAAGCTGTTGAGCTCCCGCCTCCCACATGGGAGGTCCCGGGTTCGATTTCTGATGCCTCCTGAAAAAACAAAAACAAACAACAAGCAAACCAAATGAATAAACCAACTCAGGGAAGCCGATGTGGCTCAGTGGTTGAGCACTGGCTTCCCACATATGAGGTCCTGAGTTCATCCCCACCCACCAGTAACCAAAAAAAAAAAAAGTTACTATAGTATAGTCATACAGTGGAGTACTACTTAGCAATAATAATGAACAAACTCTTGATAAATGCAATGTACCTTCTATTTTATGTACATAATAAAGGATATTTTTATTTATCGATACATTGAATTTGCAAGATAAGAGAAGTAAGAAAATTATTCAATGGGTTGATACAGCTAAGTATTAGAATGCAGTTCAGATGCTGAACAACCAAGAAGTAACAAATAGCTACTACTCTTGTTATCCCATGAGAATGCTAGGTTTTACTATTCTATCAATATCTTCATTACTTATCTTTCTTGTAATCAAATATATACTTTTTCACAAGTTGAATTCCCAGGATTAGGGAAGATCCAGCTTGACAAATGTAAAATCTTCTACAAAAGCTTGAGAAAGAACAGTGATCATTGGAATGGGAATTGATAAAAACACTTCCAGAAATTATTCAGCAATAACAAGCATAATAGTTATATATATTGATTCAGTTTATTTATGGGACTGGGACTTTTCCTAAGAAAATAGAAATGCAGTCCAAGATTTGTATACAAGGATACCCAATGCCCTTTTATCAATTACTTTTATTTTTAATAACATTTTGTCTATTAAAAGTAATATATGTTCATTGCAGGAATTTTGAAAACTCGGAAAAACCAAACCATCCACAATCTCCCAACTCAAAAACAACCATTGTTAACAATTTGGTATTATTCACTTTCAGCCTTCATTCTAGATTTTAATATTGAAAATAATAAAATAATTGAAGACAATCTAAATTCCCAGTGATAGCAGAATGGTGGAATATCTTACCATATATTATATGGATACGATATTATCAGCCACTGGAAAAAATGTCTATGAAGATTTTCATAACAGAAAGATGAATAAAGAGACTATCAAATTGTATATAAATTAAAATAACTATGTTAAAATGTGTAGAAATAGCCAGGAAATAAATATACCTAAATATTACACTGACAAAAATTATTATATTTGGAAGTGGCATTAAGAACATTTTTTTTCTCTTTTTGTAATTTGTTTCTATTTAAAATGTGTTTTATACACCCACACACACAGACTCACATATACACACCAGGTTTTATATTTTAGCTATGGTAGTTTTAGCCAGATTTTATATTTTAGCTATGGTAGTTTCTGAAAGCTCTAGATAATAATATATAAGCAGCCCCTCTTTTAATCAGTCTGTTTATCTATGGCTTAATAAACAACTTGTCATCTTAAGAATAAATAAGAATGGAAAACATATTATTGGGTGGATAATATGCCTTGCTTAAAAATGAGAAAATTAGTTTTAATTTACAATGAACAAGATTTTTAATTATGACCTGGTCACGGAGATATTTTCTTTTAAATGATTCAAAGTATAACTCCCATGAGAACTGGAGAAAGAAGACATAATCTTTTGGTTGATATCAGGAAGTTTATCTTGTGAACTTTTGGCATTTGGTTTAATGGCAAATGGTTCCAATGAGAAAGTTAATGAGTGCAGGCAGCATGGCACAAGCAGTGTTAGTCAACCATTAATGTGTATAAGCATCACCTGGAGAGGTAGTCAAAAATAAGATTTTCTGTCACCATCCCCAGAGAGTCTGAATCAGTAACTGTTTCATGGGGACTGCAAATTTGCATTTTAACAAGCACCCCAGATGATTCTGATGCAGTTGATGTAAACAACATTTTGAAAATTACTCAATGGGCTGGGGGGAGGGGGGTCAGGGTGACCTCTTATATAAATCCTCAATTACCTCCCCACCTTACTAGCTATGGGCCCACAGATGACTTCTTTTTAAAATTATTTTTATTATAGGCCATAGTTTACATAATGGTTCGCTCTTTTTGCTGTACAGTTCTATGGGTTATTTTTTTAAATTTTATTCTGTTAACATATTGTTTTAGTTTCCTAGTTTGCTCCAGCAAATACCCATGAAATGGGTTGGCTTAAACAGTGGGGATTTATTAGCTTACGGTTTTGAGGCCAAGAAAATGTCCAAATCAAGGATGATCAAAGCAATGCTGTCTTCCCCAAAGACTGGCTGCCAGTGACAATCTTTGGCTCCTCTGCCACGTGGCAAGGCACAGGGCAGCATCACCTGGTCTCTTCCTTCTCTTCTGGATTCTGTTGATTTCAGCTTCTGGCTGCTCTGTCTGTGATGCAGGCACCCTTCCCTCCCCTTCCCTCCCCTCCCCTCCCCTCCCTCTCTTTAAAATATTTTTATTTTATTTCATACGTTCTTATTATGTCATAAGTTCATCAGTACACTCTCCACATATAGATATTGAAATAGTTGATAAAAATTGTAATTTATTCCAAGATCCTATATTTACTTTTTCACATGTAATTTAAGTTTATAAAGATTTTAGGGTATTTTCCAGATTAACTGTTGGTCATTTGAATCTCCATGATGTGTGGGTGTGTATACATATATATGAACCCTTAAAATGAATTATGCTTAAAATTGGCTGCTCCAAAGGGAGCCACTTAAGCTGGAGAGGTATCAAAACCAGGGCCAATTCTGAGGCCATAAAATTATCTACACCCTCATACTTCTCATTTATCTTACATGCTTTTCAAGACTTCACTGAAAATGGCTGGAAGTAGTAGGTTCTGAAGTACAAATGGGGAGGCAGGGGAGATTGTAAGCAGCTGGTATAATATTTCCATTAAAAGCAGCTGGTATCACATTGTTCTAGTGGTGTGCTGGTAAAATGTTTACAACTGGCTCTCTGGGGAATGGAAAGCTTTGATTGATAGCATTTGCCAATTCCCATGGTGTTAATACTCCTACTATGGCCAATTCCAAGCTGCCAATGCGATGTCATTGAATGTATACATTCACATTCACAGTAGCCCACTGACATCTAGTATTTCCACCATACAGATACAACAAATGGAAATAATCTCAAGAGCATAGATAATAGGAAAATGCAGTTAAAGAAGTAATAAGTTTTGATGTTTGTTACCTTTGCTTTCATCATAATATATTTAAGTGTAAGTTTATATAATTTAATTTTAATAATGGCTACTTAAGACCCTAGCTTGCAAAATTCCTAAAAATTTAACAACTGGCATTTACAAGATGGATGGGTTGGCTCCAGCACACCAATGCGGTGGACTCTTCTAGAGGTTGCAAATATTTGCTATACTTCTCCCAGATGCTTGTTCAGAGAACCACTGGGACTAAAGTGTGGATGATTCCTCCTCAATTGAGGATGAGCACCCTCACTGTTACTCAAAATGATAACAGCACTACTATTAGCAGGAAGTAACATCTACCAAGGGCTTATGATACATTAGTCACAATTCTAAGAAGCAGGTATTGTTCTTTCTAATATTTCCATGAAAACAATGCATACCTAGTATACAACTCGTTCTAAATAATTATTTTCTACCACTAATATCCTAAGATTCTTTGTCATATTTGGATTCTAATAATGTCCATAGCTTGTTAGAGTGACAGCAAGTCAAGTACCTTCCTTAGGTTGTCTTTTTAGTCTACTTCAATAGCAAGTTGTCATCTTGTATTTTCTCTCTTAAGAGGAGTCTGCTCCATGCAAATACAAATGGTACAATTTCTGAACTCTTCATTCAGCTTTGTTAGTCCTGTAAAACTGCTGTGCCTGCCAAATCTGCAGTATAAAGTTAATTCACAAAAATAATGGCCTGCCAACCATAACTTAGCAAGCATTTCAGTGTATGTCAATTATCATGGGTTGAATGCTCTTTACATATTAATTTGATAAAATATAAAATGGATTTGGTTATAGTACAAGTTAATTATGTCTCCCTAAATAGTATTCCATTTTCATTCATTCACCCCCAAAAAATTTTTGAGTACCTATTCTGTGCCAGGCATTAGGGATGCAGCAGAGAACAAGAAAGGTCAAGTTTCTGCCCTCATTGACCTGATGTTCTAGTAAGGGGCAGTCATACAATAAAAAATAAGTAAAATATATTGTATTTTGCATAGTGGGTACTATGCAGAACAATAAACAGGAGGTGTTGGCATGGGGAGTTATAATTTTTAAAAGGATGGTCAATTAAGACCTCATTGAGACGATTAGGAGATAATCTTTAGCACAGGGACTGTGCTAAGTTAATTAGATCTAGTCTCATCTTTAATCATTACAACTACCCAATAAAGTAGATAGTTCTGTATTCATTTTACAGTTGAGGAAACACAAGGTCAAAGAAATTACATAACTTGTTCAAGGCCACACTATTAAACTGTTAGTAAGTAGCTGAAGTAGGAGTCATCTAGATCAGGCTATCTAATGCCAAAACTTGTGCTTCTTTCTGCTACACAACTCTTAGGTTTATAAATATCTAATAGCTTATAAGTAGGTTATTTATTCTAAGGCCCACAGTGGCATTTCATTGTTTCATTTGACATGCTCTTGTTTTATAGTATTTTATTCTTTCATGCTTTACCTCAGGCTATTGGCTTCACCTTAAACCTTCCTTCTTAGACTTTCCCCTCTCTCCATAACAGAACTCCACCAATTCTTCAACATCATATAAAATGCTAATTTGTACATGAAACTTTTCTCTACTTTCCAAACCAGAAGCAATTTCTTCCTCCTTCACAACTTACTAGCAATTGGCTTGAACCTTTTTTATAGCACTTCTCATAGTATTCTTTACAATATAGTCATTTGAATATACTTATCCTAATACACTTATTTAGCTCTTGGGCCTTTGAATGACCATTGGAGAGGAGTGCATGGCTTCCCATATGCAGCAGAAACTTATTTTTACCCAGCCACCAAAATATCTTATTAACTCATCTCTCCTCCCTCCATAGTTTTGGGGATGGAGTCAGACCATAGTCCACTATGTTTCTCAGACTTCAAGAGATCTATCTCAGGTTCTTTAATTGGTCTTATTGAAGCTACTTTTTTCTAGGCTGGAAGTGAAAGGGTTAGTGACCCCCTAAACACTTTTTGCCCTCAGAGCACACAGTGGCAGTTTTCTTTAAACAAACAAAAATTATTCCCAGGTGTTCCCCATATCTCTCTTCTCTTGAGCTTTATATATCTGTTTTGGCTTTTGAACCTTGTAGTATGTTAATCCACCCAGATCCCATCTTCAGAGCCAATGCTGAGAATATTGCTGCTGATGGCTCACAGTTGGGTACCCCAGATAGCATTGCCTCTTCTCCCAAGATTACAACCACCCTTCCCCCTGGTGGTCTATGGACAATGATTAGCTGATGTGAGGGTTCAAAGGCCCAGCCCACTTTACTCAATTTGGGACAATGCTGAAAAGTTGGCCATCCCAGCTCCAGAACTTTCTGGACTATTCTCTAAGACCCCATTTGCAAAGCAGTGAGAATCAGCTTCTCCTTCTGCTCAATCCTGCCTTCCTCATTTCCTTACAGGTATATCTCCCTATAACACTCCCAATATAGCTACTGCATACAGCTCCCCATCTCAGAGCCTTATTTGTAGAAAACCGTCCTAAAACGAATCTACAACTGGTTCTAATTTTTAAAAATCTATATTAATCTGTTCTTCACTTTAGAATTCCATGTCTATTGTGGTAACTCAGATCAAAATCCAATTTAAAATCCTGTTATAGAAGAAGTATGACCTGACTAAGTTTAACATGCACTGAATTAGTTCAGTATAGTTTGAGTGAAGAGTATGAAGGGGTTATTATCAGAGATAAACCTGGAAAAGTAGGCACTGACCAAATCATGACATTCTTGTGGATCTTTCCCTTTAGGCAACAAGAAGCCTTTGGACAGATTTTAAGCAGGAGAATAACAGAATCAGATGTATAACTTAGAAAGTTGCTTCTTTTGGCAATGTAGAGAAAGGATTAGATCATTTGGGATAAGTTTAGAGGCAGAGAGATCAATTAGAAGATTAATTCAGATTAGACTTAATGAAGAAATGAAATGATATTATTGCACCACTTACTTGTTAGTTTATATTTATAAATTATAAACTTCTATCACTACACTAATACTAACACATGCAAAACATAGGAATTAAAAGGCATGAGATGAAGAATAAATTTAAATAGAATTTCTATTTTCTTCCGACACCTCAGTATGAGGTATTGAACCCATCTTGCAATTCTCCTTTAATCAGAAGTCTTTTATGTGAAAGAAATGGAGTGCTTTTCCTCATTCTTTTATTTGTGCAAGGAGATTTTTATTATCATTTCCTGCCATTATCGTTTCTCTTAACCTATTACATAATGGCTTTCATCACTTCATATAATGAATATTATTCTCTTCAATTACATTATATACTGGCACTGATTGAAAGGGTATGCACCAGAGCATATTTTTTAAAAATATATATATGTATTTTTAGGAGGTACCAGGGATTGAACCCAGGACCTCGTACATCTGCTTCTCAATGAGAGTTGGTTTTTACTTTTTGTTTGTTTGTTTTTAGGTGGTACTGGGGATCGAACCTGAGACCTAGTACATGGGAAGCATGCGCTCAACCACTTGAGCTACTTCTGCTCCCCAGAGTGTATTTTTTTAAAGATATTTTTTTATTTTTTAAGCCCAGAGTGTATTTTTAACCTAGCATGTACATAAATACACTACTGTTATGTTAGATGAGTCCTTTTCAGGTGAACATGTGGTGGACCTACAGGTTGCAATGAAACCCAAGGACTTTGTCTGTTATCACACTTGATGTTATCTTTGTGTTCATTTCTTTTGTGTTTATATTCTTCTGTTTTAAATTTTCTAAAGATAACAAACTGAAAGACACCCTTGTCTTGTATTTGCAATTATACAAGGAATACTATGGCAGCCAGTTATCATCCTAACTTTACATTTGAAATGAGGAACATAAAATCTTGTTGGAGCTGGACCCCCAATACCTGCCTCCTGATGCAGTGCTTTATTGAAAACCCATGTTACCTTTTCCAAATTTCACGTGAGAAATTTCTATATTCTTCTCTGCATGGAGCTATATATAATTATTTAATTAATCTTTGACTAGTTCTCAAATACCCACAGGGCATCAAGAAAAATAATGCATTCTATGTGGGATATCAGTCCCTTTGAATCACACAGCATTTTAAACAGTTCTTTCTTCACTAAACTTCTTTTGTACTTCATTAGAAAAATAATAACATGAATTGTTGAAAGTATCCGGTACATAAAATGTGGTATTTACCTGGGCTGAAGATGCGGAATCATTTGCTTCTTTCTGTTCTATTTGTAGAAGAGATATTGTAGACAGCAATGAATTCACCCCAGTTCATAGCAAAATTATTCTACTTCTTATTTAGGCAGGGAAAAATGTGCCCTGATTGAAAATGCCACCCTATAGATGAACTCTGGTTCAGTGAATAGTATCTGTAGAAAATATCTCTGTTCTGCTAAACTCTGTAATCCTTTTCATAAAAAAGGGATAGACAGGATAGAAAATGACATGTCTTTGAAACTTTCCTATAGAAGGGCATCAAGGAGATGAAGGTATGAAAGCGCCTATTGTGGTTTTTTTTAAATAAAATTTTATAGAAGTATATCATACATACATGAAAGTACATAAACAATAAGCATATAGTAAAAGTTGTGAATTTACAAAACAAACATGCATATTCTTGTACAAGGTTCCCATATATCACCTCACCACCAATACCTTGCATTGATATGAAACATTTCTTATAAAATATGAAAGAGCATTGCCAAAATATTGCTACTAACTATAGCTCATATCTTACATTTGATGTATTTTTCTCCCAACCCACCCGATTATTAACAGCCTATATTCATATAATATACTTGTTATCACTCATGAGAGAATATTCTCATATTTGTCCTGTTACCCACAGTTCATCTTCCACCACTGGATTCCCTGTGTGATAAAGTCCCATGCTTTGTACAATCCATTCAAAGTGTATACTCAGTGGCTCTCATTTTCATCACAGAGTTGTGTTGTCATCAATCTCAGTCAATTTTAGAATGTTTTCATCACTCCAAAAGGAAAAATCCTATATCCCCTTATATCCCCTATTGTTGTCCCTTAGGATTGAAATATCTTCTTGCCATTGCTGTAAAATATTACAATATTACTGTTAACTATCATCCATAAGTTACATTAGTTGTAATTTTCCCATGTATCACCATATTTTTAGCACTTTGTTAAAGAAGAGTATTCTTATATTTATACTATTAACCACAATCTTCATCCACCACTGAAATCACTGTTATACATTCCCTAGATTATTCTCTAAGTTTCCTTTCAATTGACATTTACATCCACAGACTACCCCCTTTCAGCCACAATCACATTTATAAATCAGCAGTGTTAGTTATATTCACTATAATGTGGTACTATCAACTCTATTCATTTCCACACTTTTCCAGTTAACCTTTGTATTAGCTAGAGGGGTGCAGAAATCGGTTGGCTTTTATAAAGGGTATTTATTTGGGGTAGAAGCTTACAGTTACCAGGCCATAAAGCATAAGTTACTTCCCTTACCAAAGTCTGTTGCCACGTGTTGACACAAGATGGTGGGTGATGTCTGCAAGGGTTCAGTCTTCCTCCTCCTCCCAAGGTTCTGTGGTCCCTGCTTCTACCAATCTCAGCCGCAGGCTGGGACAAGTCTTGTCTCTTTCCCAGGGCTTGTTTTTCTCTGGGCTCAGCTGCTCTGCTCTCTCTATAAGGCCATCTGTAGACTATCAGGCAAATGGCTCATCTCTCTTCCCAGGGCCTCTGCCCTGTCTAATGGAGCTTTTTCTCTTTCCTCACGTATCTGCTTCTCTGTGTGTTTACTTCCCAGAGCTCCAGCACTAAAACGACAACCTCCCTTCTCTGCGGTGCGGTTTCTCTGTGATCCCCGCTCACCAAGGCCCAATCAAAGTCTTAATCATTATTTAATCAAGTAAAAGTGAAACCTCTGAATCCAATACAACTTAATATTCCCAAAGGAACAGACCAGTTTACAAACATAATCCAATATCTATTTTTGGAATTCTTAAACAATACCAAACTGCTACAACTTTATTAATAATGCCACATACATTAAGCATCAGCTTCCATTCTCAACCCACATTCTACTTCCTAGTAACCTGTACTCGAGTTACCTCCGTGAGTTTACTCATTGTATTTAGTTTATATTAGTGAGACCATAACAATATTCATCTTTTTGTGTCTGGCTTATTTCACTTAACATAATATCCTCTAGCTTCATTCGTGTTATCATATGCATCCCGATTTCATTTCTTCTTACATCTGAATAGTATTCCATGGTATGTAAATACCACATTTTGTTTATCCATTCATCAGTTGATGCACACTTGGGCTGGTTCCCTATTTTAGCAATTGTGAATAATGCTGCTATGAACATCGGTGTGCAAATGTCAGTTTGTGTCCTTGCTTTCAGCTCTTCTGAATATATTCCTAGTAATGGCAATGCTGGATCATATGGCAGTTCTATATTCATCTTCGTGAGGTACTGCCAAGCTATCTTCCACTGAGACCATTCTACATTCCCACCAACAGTGAAGGAGTGTTCCTGTTTCTCCACATACTTTCCAGAACTTATAGTTTTCTGTTATTTTTTTTTAATAATGGCCATTCTATAAGGTTTGAAATGGTATCTCATAGTTTTGATCTGCATTTCCCTAATAGCTAGTGATTTTGAGCATTTTTTTCATGTGCTTTATGGCCATTTGTATTTCCTCTTTGAAGAAATGTCTATTCAAGTCTTTTGCCCATTTTTAATTGGGTTGCTTGTCTTTTTATCATTGACTTATATGATCTCTTTATATAATATAGATATCAAATCCTTATCAGATACGTGGTTTCCAAATATTTTCTCCCATTGAGTAGGCTTCTTTTTTACTTTCTTGACAAAGTCTTTTGAAGACCAAACGTGTTTAATTGTGGAAAATTGTATTGGCTTCATTTAACTAAGAGGTGGACAGCTGTCTTGGGCTTAAAGACAAGTATGTGAGGACTCAAATTCAGTAGGAAACTCCCAACCTAATCTCCAGTCAAGGTTTCTATATCCTTTAGGGGCACTCTTCCATCATTCTCCATCCTAGATTGTGGGCACAAAATGTTGAATATCGTCTCCTGCTTATTTGGTCCAACATTAGGGAATAGAGCAGGATAGCTGACTTATGAGTAACTATGCATCCACCCAGCTAACATTCATCAGCTGGTAGCTGTTCATGACTCTTTCTCCCCGCCACAATTGATCTCAGTTGTCTAACACAAGAGAGAATGGAAGGACCAATGTGTCCCTCCCAAATATCTTGAAATTCCCCAAGAAGTTCTGCCTTCTGCATCACTGCCTGTGAGTTTTCTACCATGAAATGTCTGGGGTTCTCTATAAGCAGGGCAAAAAGAGGGGACACTTTCACTTTTCTAAACTCTTAATAACTGAGCAATGCTATCGATCATAATTTCTCTGCCAGAGCCCTAGGCCAGCATCTTGTTGGCAGTGTAAAGGGAGTGCCCATTTGGTGAGGAATCAGGTTCCCTTTTCACTTGGCAGCTTATTATTAGAGGGACTGCATAAGCACCCTACCACCTGCCTTCCCCAAAGTCTGCAAAGTCACTGTTAGGACTTTTTCTCCTGCCAAAACTGGTGCTAAAAGGTGTCTGAGTCAATTTCCTGGCCCATGTTCTCTGTTACAGAATCTCTAGCATGGTGTAAATGTGACTACTTTTTCTCCAGCTCTCTGATGTGTATTTAAGAGGCTTATCTGGTATGCACTCTGGTTCTCAGCTAGAAGAAAAGCCTGGTCTATAGCTCCAATGATTCAGCCAAATTCACTTGTTTGCTTTGAGAGCCCAAGTGCCTTTGGGCATTCCATCACATTCTGCAGTTTCTTGGTCTCTGATTCCTACCATGGCAAAATCATCTTTTCTGTATTCCCCATGTAAGATTCAAAAATCTTTTCTCCCTGGAGAGAATTTTCATTGCTACAAAATTGCCTCAAGTTTGGGTAGCATATCATTCCCATAGCAGGCAAAATATTCTATCTAAATGAGACGGTCTATCCCTTGAGCAGCATGCCCCAAACAAGGGGCAGTTAGAGGTCTTCTATGCCCAGGACCTGCAAATTTTTCTACTGTATGCCACTCCCTTTCAAGAAAGAATTTCCTATTTTGTTCTGTTTCTATGTTAAAGAAATTCCTAATCTAATGTGAGGGCTTCAACATGAAAACCCATGCCCCTTTTAGGTATTCCCCTGGGAGTCACAGGGACATTAATCCCATCAGGAAAATCTAGTGTGAATGCATTCATCCTTTCTTCCTCCAAGGATCCCTTCTAGAGATCCCCTTGCCCAGGGGTTCAAACATGTTCTAACTCAGTGCTATCACAGTCTGCCGTCATGTATAAAATGAGCAGTGATATCTGAGGTTCATCTCTGCATACTAGCTCTTTATCACTAATAGCCTCCATCTTAAAATGCCCTTCCATTCTAGGGACTGTAATGAGGTAGACTGTGGTGAAGATGGGCACCTATTCTTTGAAAGTCATGGAGAGGTTCTCTCCAATGGACCAGTTTAAATCTTTGTGCAAAAATTCAGGTGTAAAATATGTATCATATTCTTTATTTACTTAAAGTAATATAGGTTTCATTTAGAGCCTCCTGACTTCCAACCAGGAACGAAATTCCATTTCAATCATTCTTGAAGTCCACCACACTCATGGTGGTTCAAAAGGCCTGAGGTCTTATATGAGAACCCTTAGAAGCTATTAGCCCACTGTGGTTGTCAAGGAGGCACTCACACTTTTCCTTAATACCTAACTCTCTGCCCAGGCCCAGCTCTAGCACCAAGTCCTGTGTAATATTTCCCTCTCTTCCCTCTTATTTTAGGTCTTTCAGTAAAAGTCTCTAATGGATTTAGATTTCTTGAAAAACAAAAACCAGGAATAAAATTGTCACAGAAACAGTGTCTCTGAGTGTGTCTCCTTCCCTAGCTAACTCCCAAATCTCAACAAACCTCCACAGAGGCAAGGAAACAGAATCGGGCCTCTCCTGTTTCCTCCTCTGTAATAGCTGTTATCATGTACATGGCACTCTTTATGTACCAGGTACTGTTTTAGGTGCTTTATCTAGATTAACTCATTTAGTTTTCACAACTACCAATAAGATACATCCTCATTTTACAGAAGAGTAAACTGAGAAACCAAGAGAATAAAGAACTTGCCCAAACTCACACAGCTAGCAAGATGGGGCATTCAATTCCAGGCAGTCTAGCTCCACAGTCAATGCTCTTAACCACTGGGCTATGGAGACAATAACAGCCCATTCCTCATTAGGTGATTGAGAGGATTAAATGAGTCAACACTTATAAAGTAATTTTGAACAGTTTCTGGAACATTCTCAATAAATGTTAGTTACTATTGTTACTATTACATATTTGACTAGGTACAAGGAAGGGGGACATCTGTACAGGAATAAATATAAATTACTACACTATATTAAAAAATGACCCTACACTGATACAATGTACACACAATTCTTATTACAACATGAATTAGAGAGTTGCCCCTTTCTTGGAACTACTTTTCACATGAACACTGATTTTTCTCTATCTGCTTGTCCCTATAAAGAGAGTGGGGATAGTCCTTTGAATATTTGGCCTTGACAGAATTTCTGTCAGAGATTGTATGGGCCCCTGTTTAAATCCCTCAAGCCCAGTGTGCAATATCCATTTGTCCTTCTTAAAATAATAGTGCCTTTATTTTTAACCAGGGGATCAAATACTCTGCCACTTTCATTCCATGTGCTTCAGGCAACATAGATTCCAGTGGTGGACATGGAACTCAGGCGTGGCCAATCACAGCATCATCTCCTGGTGCAGGAACTTATTCAGGGATGTGTATGTATCAGTCAGAAAGAAGGACCCACCAAAAAGATGTCAACCTACTCCAATTTGGGTGTTGGGGTCACCAACAGAAGTATGACTCACTGGATGTAACAACGTTTTAGTCATGTCTAGAAGAGATAGAATAAGGTCAGTTTCCCGAGTGGGGGTCAGCCCCCATAGCGAGCCGGTCTCAATTCCTGGCCACAAGATGTTCTGTGTGCAGCACCCCTCTCGTGTGTAGCTGCTGTAGCAAGTGGAGGAACTCCACTCCCTCCCCACCAGAGACAGATATAGCACCTGGGTGTGAGCTGGATGTCATAAAACATACCCACCAGAGTCGGGCTGTCTCCAGTGAATGTTTACATATGCTCAGCATAATAGGGGAAGGAATGTACCAGCAGCCCCCTTATATACTAGGGCATTGTGTTTTATCCTGCCAGGCTGACAAATCTAGTCCTGTGCACAGGATGTATTTGTGGGTCTCAGGTAAAAGTGGCAGGCCGTGCTAGGACTGCCCCACCACAGTTTGTGTGGCCCAATTCTTAAGGTCTCACAAGAATTAGAGTCTCCCTTACCTCCCCATCAACTGTCACATGGCTTTTCATCCCCCTGCCCCTGACTAAGAGATGTTAGTTACTATCAGAAGTTCCTCCCTCTAGATGCCTTTCTAACCTGCCGATATCTAGCTGAGGCCAGACTGGATCTATAATGGTTCTACATCATTCCTCTTTCCTGAATTTCATCTTCCCTGTGCCTTCCTGTGGAGAGTCATAACTACATGAAATTTGCAGGCATGTTTCCTTATGGTGCAGGGTGTTTCTGCTTTCACACTTGCAATAATGGTGTCACTTTTGCAAGCTATCTAATAAAAATTGAAGCATTCTGTGTTGATCTCCTGATTCTGTCCACATCTTAGGTAAATATATGTAATTAAGTATGTCCAGATATTATATAATCACCTAGTGCAGCTTACCTGGTCATCAAGGGAGTTTCCCCCAAATGCTCATACCTGCTTCTTTCCCAAAGCACTTCTCTCAATAGTTTCCTACATCAAACTGGCCTCAGCTAGATGTCGGCAGGTTATAAAGTTACTCTCTGAGGTCTTTCACATTCTGTTAAGGTTCTTCCATCTTTAATCACACTCCCTAGTCTAGTAGCAACCAAAATATCCCCCCTTTCCTAGTTTTATCTTTATGTCTCATCCTCTTTAGTCTCATCATCACTTAGGTTTGAACATATCCATTTTATCTTTTTCTTCTCCTTAGTTTTGTCACTAAGATCTCTACATCCTTCAAGGGCAATGTTTTCTTCTTCAGCTTACTCGGTATCCCTTTCTCTTTCTATTAATCTTCTTGTTCAGATTGTAAGAGCTAATTCCAATCCTTCCTGAAGCTCTAAGCAAACACAATCCCAGGTATTTTTTCAGAAAGAGATCCCCAAATCCCTTCATTTTATGAAGTGAATAGGATAATATTCCTACCTTCTTCTTCTCTGAAATATTTCTCTGGTCCAAACAGAATTAGTAATGTAGTAATGTAGCATAACCATCCCACAGACCCAATATGTTTGATATATATGTATACTTAAATTTTGAAACAATTTCAAAACAATGGAAAAGTTGCAAGAACTGGCATACCCCATTTTATTATGCTTCTCAGATATTGTGTTTTTTCACAAATTGAAGGCTTGTGGCAACCCAGTGTAAAACAAGTCTCAGCACCACCAATAGCATGTGCTCACTTTTTGTCTTTGTGTCACATTTTAATTAAGGTATGTACGTTTTTTAGACATAATGCTAGTACACACTTACTAGACTAAAGAATAGTGTAAATATAATTTTTACATGCACTAGGAAACCAAAAACGTCGTGTGACTCACTTTATTGTGATATTTGCTTTACTGCAAAGGTCTAGAACTGAACCTGAAGTATCTCCAAGGTATGCCTGTATAGTACAAGGAATTTTCCCCTTGCAACATTTGAGAGTAAATTGCAGGCATAATTCCCCATCCTCCCTTGAATATTTTAATGTGCATTTCCTACAATTTAGTATATTCCCCTGCATAACCACAATACAGTTTCAAAATCAGGGCATTAACCTTGATATATTGTGACCATATAATCTTTAGACTTAATCAAATTTTACCAAATGTTTCACTTATGAATGTCCTTTATAGTGAAAGGATTCAGTCCCAAATTGCACATTACATTTAGTTGTCATGTCATGACAAGGACAGTTCCTTGGTCTTTCCTTGACTTTCATGACCTTGATGCTTTTAAATGTTACAGAATGCCCTTCATTTGTATATGTTAGTGGAACGCTCTGGGTTCTGGGCTTCTAGGTTCTTGGCTATGTTGCATAAAGGAATTTAAGCAAGGGAGTAAAGAGGTTATTAAGAAACAAGAAAAGAAAAAAAGTACACAATGCCAGACACGGGTGTTGGCGTGCTACAGGATTAGATACGTGTGTCGGGCCCCAAAGTAAACCTTTTTAAGGCCTTTCCTCCTCCCCTTTCCTAATGTTGGGGAGGGGCCCCAGCTGTTTGCTGTTCTGATTGTTTGCCTTATGATCCCACCTGTTAGCTCTCAGGGGACCAATGAGGAGACCTTTTGTTTGGAGTTACCTGGGGCCAATGGGGAGGCCTGTTTGGAGTTATCTGGGGCTTCCCCTTGACCCCAGAGAGAGTTACAAATGGGACCTTGTGGCCAGGTTCTCCGTGGGGTCTTTCTGGCTTTGTTTTTAGTAGCAATCTTCCCTCAGGGGGTTTCCAGTTGGAGTTTCATGGCTATGGTCTCTGCCAGGTCCCAGCTGTGACTCATCTTCCCTTTTCCCTATACTAACCTGCTTGAGATTGTCTCATTGTTCCTAATGATTAGACCAGGTTATGTACCTTGGCAGGAATATCACAAAGGTGATGCTGTTTGTCTCTATGCAGCCTACCAGGTAGTACACAATTTCCATTTGTTCATTACTGGTAATGCCAATTTTGAGCACTTGACTATGGTGGTGTATTCTAGGCTTACCCACTGTAAAGTTATTCTTTATCTCTTTGGAACTAGTAAATATTTGGTAGACTAGCACTTTTTGAAACCATGTAAATATTCTGTTCATCATTAAATTTTTAATTCATCGATATCATTTATTTATATATATCATATTATGGATTCCTATTTTATTCAGGGAGTTAAAACCAAAACTGTTGTTTATGTTGATGCTAAATTGTCTCAGTTTTGGCCAATAGATGTCCCTTCAAACTTGCTTCTGTATGTATATATGCCCCATCATATATACATATATATATTAGCATTTCCTTTCTTTCTGGTAAACAAGATGCTGCAGGTTCATCCTGACTTTCCCTGTCTCAGTCCTAGAATTAGTTATTTTAATAAGAGACCCTGTTTCCTTTTGGTGGGGAATGGTGTTTAGAAACCAAAATATGGGCATTAAGTAGTCTTACAGTTATTGGGGTATCACTGCTTTCAGAATCTCTAAGTGGAAATGCACACATTTACATCTATATTTATGCATATCTATATCAATTTCTACAGCTGTAAATTTATATCATCTATATACCTATAACCATAAAGTCATGCCAATGTCTACAATTTCAATCCAACAATTCAGTTCATTCTAGATTTTTCCATTCCCATATTTGTGATTCCTTTCTCTGGTTCCTATTAATTTCAGTATGTTTGCTGATGTGATCAAGCCTTCCATATGCAGCCAATACCCCATCTCTGCCACCTCACCCCACACACATAGGTTGATGCCTTCCTCAACCCCTTTGCTCTTCAACACCCCATGCCTGGCCATCCCCTTGTACAAATGCCCTTCTCCCCTCATTTAGGCTCAAAAACCTAAACCAGGCTTCTGATAATACCACCACCCTGCCTGGACACTTTCCTTACCCTGCTTAGTCTCCAACATCTTATATCAGGCTGCCTTTCCACATAGAGGACCTTCTCATCCTGCTTGGCTCTGACACCACACATTGAGTTGCCCTCTCCCTGTCCCCCGCATGAATTACCAGTTTACCCCACCCAGGCTCTGACAGTCCATACCAGGATGCTTCTCCCCCATACCTCAGGGGTGTCCTCACCCTGCTTGCTCACTGAGACCTAGCTCTAGGCCATTCTACTTCATCTGTTTATTAATAAACTATACCATCCTTCTGTGTGTGGTGGAACTTGTGGTCTGGGTGTCTGAAATCAACATCTTGATTGGTCCTCTTAATGATCAAGCCACAGCCAACCTAAGAATACATGGATGGGTAGAAGTCTCTGGATCTACCATACAAGTTTAAGAGGTTAGTTATGCTGTGTTTTTTTTTTTTTTTTTTCTTAACCCAAGATGCAGTTCTAAACTATATAAGGAAGAACAGAAATTTGGGTTGATGACCCACTGTGGCATATCAATATTTAGCATCAACAATATGAAGACTAAAATACTAACATAGTTTTCAAGTTTGGAATAAGTTCCCATAAGACTTAGAGTTTTATTTGAAGCTTGCCTATTCCATTCTGAAGTCTGATATCTGGAAAAAGCCTACTAGACCATTCCAAAAACTAGAAGATTGAATATGCAGGAGAGAGAGAGAGAGAGAGAGAGAGAGAGAGAGAGAGAGGAGCTTATATAGTGAAAGCACTGTTATATCTCTTTTCTCAAATTATTACAGAATATTTTTTCTGAAAATTTCCACATTTTAACTCAGTGGAATGCTTATAAAGTCTAATTGAAATCATTCTTACAGTCCCTAAAATGGTTATACACAACCAAACAAGAATCAGGCAGCAAAAGAATATTGGAAATACAGTTTAATTTAGGTAACACAGTACATCAATAGCTGCTGCTTATTATTTCCACTGGAAATTTGTAAACTTAGGCATGTAAAAGCTTTAAAAGAGACAAGAAATAGGGCTTTCAGTTTCCCTTGTCCTCACCCATCGTTCCCTTTCCCTATGTTTTCCTTTCGCCATTTTTTGCTACCTCCCTTGCCCCTAACCTTGACTAACAGAACAAATACAAAGCTTGCAAAAATCAGCTCTTGAAAGTTATAGGATGGGATTGTACAAATGAAATTAATTAAGCAGGAAGCATGAATACTGGCACAAATCTCCCAATCATAAGTCTTGCAGCATTTACAGATGAAAACTGCCACCTGAGCCAAACCACACACTCCTCCCTTCACCTCACTCTACAATAAATTCCAATCCTGCTTTGACAGGTGAGTCACCTAGTGTTCAGGTGCTTCTTGATGTGAATCAGTTAAATAAAGCCTTTAAAGATTATTTGAGTCACTTAAGTTTTTTCCTTGACAGGCATATGCCAGTGCCATGTAGGGGGGAAAAATCAGCAATTTCCAAAATAAATGAAAATATGTTGTTATTAATTTAATGGTTATATAATAAAATTGGCACTGCATTAAGCAAATAATGTTGTTCTATGCATTCAGGGGGTATTTACTAAAGTTGTTGGCATGGGATATTCACATTTATGTTCCCTTTCATCAGAACTGCTGATCCACAGAACTCTATGCACTCAGTAGGAAGAGCGACAGAGGACAAAGTAACACTTTAAATGATCTGCCTGCCTGTTTAGACAGTCTGACATGGGAGATGACATTCCACTGTTCTTAAGGCTCCCTTTATCCCTGCGTGCCTCTTATAGCGTGATCATCTTGCCATACTCATAGTGATTCTCAAGAGCAGGGGTTCTTAACAAGGGGCCTGTGAGCTTGAATTGAAATTCAAAAAAACATTATTCTTGTGTGGACATGTTGGTGTGAGTGTGATGTATTTATTAAATAATACACAGTATAGTGTGGACTTAGTAAGGGGTCTGTGGTTTTCACCTGACTGACAAAGGGATCCATGGAACAAAAAAATTAAGAGCCCCTGCTCAAGAATTTAAAAATAAGCATGTCATAAATGCAAAGCAACTTCTTTATTGGGTGCTCAACCAAAGACAGGGAACTGTTCCGATAAGGGACAAAGAGCTGACTGTAATTTTTGACTTATTGGTTCATTTTAGAACTTAACTTCTGCCTCAAGTTACAGGTCTACTATCTATCTGGTACTGCTAAACACTGAATGCTAGTCACATTTTCAGTGAGGAATAATGCCTAGCAAACCCACTATTCAGCCTATGATGGACTTTTCAGTTTAGAAAAGTGCAATTTTAAGCCATACCTTACTTAGTCCTTGAACTTAGCATATGAGTATGCCTAAATATGATTCTGGATGGGAAATGCAGGACCTGTGAAATCTAAAATTATTTAGATTTAGGTCACATGAACCATGGAGTCAAGGAAACCTGTCTTAGCTTTAAAAAAAAAATCGCACAGAACAATAATGAACTATCAATTTTTACCCATCTGATTATCAAAAGTTAAGAAGACAAAATGATACTGTCTACTATTGGCAAAGCATGAGGAAATCAGTACTCTCACACGTGGTTGTTGGAAATATAGCTTGACATAGCCTTTTTTGGGAGAATGTTTGACAGTATCAATCAACAATTTTCATGTAAAAACCCTTTGATGTTTGCACTTCTATTTCTCTACTCTTTTACTATGAAACTGCTCATTCATGTGCTGAAAAAATATATGGACAGGGATTTCTACTGCAGCATTATTTGTAATGGCAAAAATATTGGAAACAACTTAAATGCTCAGATAAAGTAATGGCTGAATAAATTATGGTATATCTAGTCTATGAAATTAAATGTCTCATGAAAAAAATGAAGTAGTTCTATATATATTGATACAGACAGATTCCCCATGACACATTATTAAGTGAAAAAGCAAGCTTCAGAATCCTGCAGAAATTCCTTCACAACCGGCTTGCTTTCTGTTATCTCCTAGGTTATCACTTTATTCCTAGATTGTGCAGAATTTGTGTTTGGATCACTTTAATGTTACAGTTCTCTGTCTCTCAGGAGAATTAAAACAACTGTTCAATTATACGTCATCTTCCTTCTGTGTGACTATATATATAGAAAAACACCAAATCCTGGCAAAATATCTCAATAGTTAGAAAAAATTCCAGATTTTTTGTTTTGCAACGTAATTTATAAAATATTTTTATTAGAGAGGTTGTAAGTTTACAGAAAAATCATTCAGTAAATACAGAGTTCCCATATACTCTCCACACCCAGTTTTCCCTATTATTAATACTTTGCATTAATGTGGTACCTTTGTTACAATGGATGAAAGAACATCATTCTATTTGTACAACTAACTATAATCCATATTTAAATTAGAGGTCACTGTTTGTGTTATACAGTCCTATGGTTTTTTGGAACTGCCAGAGAACTGAGATCACAGGGAAGACTACCATCCTGATATCTGGAGAGACAAGGTGAATTCACACAGTCAAAGCAGGGATCTTCTTACCTGGAGTTGTTGGAGTTATAAACTGGTAGGAACACGTAAATGGTGGTTTTGACAAATTGCTAGAGGGTGTGTGTGGAAAAGTGTGAGAGTGAGAAACTCCTGGGAATGAAAGCCTTAGGGGGCTCCCACAGTTCCCTGTGTTTTACCTTCAGCAACTCCAACAGATTCTCACAGTGAAGAGCTGAGAAAGATACCTTTATGGTTCTGGAAGGGAGAGGGAAGATTAACTATTAACTATTTTAAAATGCACCCATAACAAAGGCCTATTCCCCTTACATGGGAAAGGAATTCTCTGGTCTTCCTGGGGACAGTGGTAGCAAGCTAAGAAATTGTTATGAAGGTCACAGCCCAGGGACACAGGCTCACCTAAAGACTGAGACTCTATTATAAGACTATAAAATGCTTTCCCTCCCCCATACCTTACCACCACACTACCAGAACTCCAGGGTAATAGCAGTAGATTGCAAAATGTAGACTTCCTTGAGGAGGAGTTTTGAGGGAAGCCAGAAGTAAGCAGAGGAGTCAAAAACAAGGACATTATAGGGAAAAATTAAATATAGCCCAAGTCCTAGGAAGATTAACATAAAAGTTCACACTAATGTCCTATTTACTCAGTTCCTATTACCTGATACAACTTACCCATCTTTAAATAACAACAACAAATGTTCCAAGCATGCTAAAAGGCAGGGGAAAGAAAAACAGTCTGAAGAGACAAAGCAAGCATCATAACCGGATTCAAATATGACACAGATATTGGAATTATCAGATGTAGAGTTAAAATAACTACAATTCATATTTTAAGAAGTCTAATAGAAAAGTAGACGATATGAAAAAAGATGGTATTCTAAGCAGAGAGAAGGAAACTCTGAGGAAAAAAATGCTAGAAATCAAAAACATTGCAACAAAATGAAGAGAGTCTTTGTTGGGTTCATCAGTAGGCTCAATATGGTTGAGAAGAATCAGTGAGCTTGAAGATATGTCAATAGAAACCTCCCAAAATGAAAAACAAAGAGGAAAAAATGGAAGAGAAAAGAACATTAAGAATTGTGGGAGAGAAGCAGGTGTGGCTCAAGCAATTGGGCTCCCGCCTACCACATGGGGGGGGCGTTCCTGGGTTCGGTTCCCGGTGCCTCCTAGGGAAGACAAGCAAGACAGTGAGCTGGCATGGTGGGAAGGTACAGCAAGCTGATACAACAAGATGATGCAGCAAGGGACACAAGGAAGAAAACATAATGAGAGACACAACAAACCAGGGAGCGGAGGTGGCTCAAGCAATTGGGCACCTCCTTCCCATGTCAGAGGTCCTGGGTTCGGTTCTTGGTGCCTCCTAGATAAACAAGGAAGACAAGCAGACATAGAAAGTGCAAACAACAAGGGGGTGGGGAGAAATAAATAAAATAAATCTTAAAAAAAAAAGAATTGTGGGAAAGTTCTAAAGGTGAAATATATGTTTAATTGGTATACCAGAAGAAGAAGGAGAAAATGGAAAAGATATGTTAAAAATAAGGGATGGAGAGAAAGATACACCTTGCTAACACCAATCAAAGGAAAGTAGATAGCTGCATTGATTTCAGACAATGCAGACTTCAGAACACCAAAAACAAAACAAACAACAACAACAACAAAAAAACAGGGATAAAGAGGGACATTACTTAATGATAAGGCAATCAATTCTCCATGAAGACTTAACAACAAAGTATCAAAATACATTAGGCAAAAACTAATAGAACTGCAGGAACAAATAAACACAGCCACTATTATAGTTGGATACTTCAACACCCTATTTCAGTAAATGATAGATCCTGCATATGGAAAATCAATAAAGATATAATTGACCTGGATAGCAGTATCAATTAACTTGATCTAATTGACATTTATAGGATACTCTGTACAACAACAGCAGAATACACTTTCTTCTCAAGCTAACTTGGAACATTCATCAAGAAAGACTACTTTCTAGGACATAAAATACCCCTTAAGAAATTTAAAAGAATACAGATCATTGAAAGTATGTTGTCAGACAGCATTGGAATTAAATGAGAACTCAATAACAGAACGATAGCTGGAAAATCTTTCAAATATCAAATATTCAGATAGTAAAGAACACACTCCTAAACAACATATGGATCCAAGAAGTCTCAAGGAAAATTAAAATACTATTTCAAACAAAAAAGAAAATTCAACTTCTCAAAATTTGTGAGGTAGTGAAAGCAATGTTTAGAGGGACATTCATAGAATTAAATACATACATAAAAAATAATAAAGATATAAATTTAATCTAAGCTAAAGAAGGAAGACCTATTTAAGCCTAAAGCAAGCAGAAGAAAATAAATAATAAAAAGTAGAGCAGAAAATGATGAAATTGAAAATATAAAACAGTAGAGAAAATCAACAAAAAGAAAATATTATTTGAAAGGATCAATAAAATTGAGAAAGCTATAGCCAAGCTGACCAAGTAAAAAGGGAGAAAACAATATTTACCAATATCAGAAATGAAAGAGAGTCCTTTATTTCTGATCCTATGGACATTAAAAGGATTATAAAGGAATATTATGAGCAAGTTTTTGCCCTCAAATTTGATAGCTTTGATGAAATCACATGTTCACTGAAAGACACAAACTACTGAAAGGCACACATGGAGAAATAGATAATAGGAATAAGCTTATATCTTGTAAATAAATTGAATCAATAATCAATTACAAAGAAAACACAAGTCCCAGAAGGTTTCACTAGTGAATCCTACCAAACATTTAAGTAAGAAATTATGCCTATTATCTATACAATATTCCAGAAAATAGAAGCAGAGTTAGCACTTCCTACCTCTGTGAGCCCAGCATTATGCTAATGCCAAACCCAGATGAAGACTTTACCAGAAAGGCAAACTACCTAACAATATCTCTCATGAACATAGATTTTTAAATTCTCAACAAAATATCAAATCAAGTCCAACACTGTATAAACATAATTATACACCAAAACCAAGTGAAAATTTCCAGGTATTTAAGGCTGGTTTAACATTTAAAAATCAATCAATGTAATTGACCAAATCAACAAACTAAAGAAGAAAAATAATTTGGTCATATCAATTGAAGCAGAAAGAATTTGGAAAACTCCAACATCCCCTCATGATAAAAACCCTCAGCAAACTAGGTATAGAGGAAAACTTCAACTTGATGAAAGAACATCTACAAAAAATCAATAGCTAATATTATACTTAATGTTGAGAAACTGGACACTTTTCCCCTACGATCAAGAACATGGAAAGGATGTCCCTTCTCACCACTCCTATTCAACATTGTATTGGAAGCCCTAGCTAGTGCAATAAAAAAGAATGAAAAAATATATGGAAGAAAAAAAGAAATTTTTCTTTGCTCACAAACAACATGATTGCCAATGAGGAAAATCCCAAAGAAGCAGTAACCTCCTGGAATTAATAAGCAGGTATATTAAGGTCATAGAATACAATGTTAATCTATAAAAGTCAATTTCTTTCCTATGTATCAACTATGAACAACTGCAATTTGATATTATAAAATACAATTTACAATAATACAATAAGAAATGAGATACTAGGTACAAATCTAAAAAACTGTACAAGATCTATATGCAAAAAACTACAAAACTCTGGTGAAAGAAATAAAAGAAGATATTCCATTTTCATGGATTGGAAAGCTCAATATTGTTATGATGTTAGTTCTTCCCAACTTGATTTATAAATACAACACAATTTCAATTAAAATCCCAGCAAGGTACGTTGTGAATATTGGCAAACTGTTTCTAAATTTTTATAAAATTGATGACTGAAGATGAATAAAAGAGTTGGAGGACTCTCACTGCCCAATTTCCAGTCTTGCTATAAAGCTATAGTAATTTATACCATGATGTGGTATATGTGAAAGAATAGACACCGCGATCAATATATCAGAATACAGTCAAGGAATAGACCCATCCATAGAGTCAACTGATTTTTAACAGAGGAGCAAAGACAATTCAATAAAGAAAGGATAGTCTTCAAAAAATATTGCTGGAATATTTGGACTTCTGCATGCCAAAAAAAGAGAACTCAAAATTGGTCATAGACCAAAATATAAAATACAAACCATAAAAATTCTAGAAGAAAACATAGAAGAAAATCGAGGCAACCTTGGGTTTGGTGGATGAGTTTTTAGGTCCAACACCAAAAAGCAGGCTCCATAAAGAAAATATTGCCAAATTAGACTTTATTAAAATGAAAAGTTTCTGCTCTGCAAAAGACACTGTTAACAGAATGATAGACAAGCCAGATACTGAGAGAAAATACTTGCAAAACACATCTGATAAAGGACTACTTGTAACCAAAATATAAAAAGAACGCTTAAAAATCATTAAAAAGAAACCAAACAACCCAATCAAACAATGGGCAAAAGATATGAACAAACATCTTACCAAAGAAGATATATAGATGCAAATTGTTGGCAAGGATGCTCAGCAGCAGGAACCCTCATTCATTGCTGGTGGGAATTCAAAATGTTACAGCTGTTTTAGGAGATATTTTGGCAGTTTTTTTTTTTTTTTTTACAAAACTAAACATTGTCATACCATATGACCTAGTGATGCTCTCCTAGGTGGTTAACCAAAGGAGTTGGAAACTTATGTCCGTGGAAAAGTGAATTACACAAAATTAGAAGCAAACAAGATACCCTTCAGTAAATGGACTAACAAATTGTGGTACACCTATACAATGGAATTTTTTTCAGCTATCTAGCCACAAAAAGATATGGATGAACCTTAAATGCATATTGCTAAGTGAAAGAAGCCAGTCTGGAAAGGCTATATACTGTATGATTCCAACTATATGACATTCTAGAGAAGGCAAGACTATAAACACATCATGGTTGCCAGGGTTTCAGGATAAGTTCATGGGTAGGAGTGGAGATTGAATAGGTGAAACAGGAGATATTTTAGGGCAGTGAAACTATACTGTATGATACTGTAATAATGGGAGATACATGACACTATGCATTTGTCAGAACCTATAGAACTTTACAGCACAAAGAGTGAACCTTAATGTATACAAATTTTACACATATATATCATTTAGGAGGTTGGGGTATCCCAGAATGGAATGCAGAATGTGACAAACAATATAATAGTATTACAAGTGTATGAAACATCCTCACAGAAGGTGGTAGGGGGAAAATGTTGCTAACCTTAGTAACTTGGGAACTGAATGGATTCTGTATGACTCAAGGCAAAAGAAACTGTACATAAGCCCTATACTCTAGGTGATAAAGTTTTTTTTTTCCACATGTGAAGGGGTTAATAATTCCAATACCACTATACCTGTGTTCAGTAATTGAACAATTAATTAAAAGATGGTGGATTTTAGGAACCCATTTACCAACTGTTGGAGCGGGAGGTTGCAGATAAGCAAAGAGAGGAGGCTAGAATGATCTATGCAGTAAGGAATTAAAGTTGGAGACATCAGAATGAATTCACTTTAGGTTAATAAAGATACAAATGGTTAAAAAGAAATATTTATAGATATGTGTATACATATGGGTTAGCATACAAACATATCTCCTTGCTCTGTCCACTAAGAGGACCTAGAATCAACCACACTTTGGTAGCAGTGAACAAACCTAGTGCTCAGGTCTTGGTTTCTAATACCATTCTCTAATAAAAGGAATCA
The DNA here is from genome assembly GCA_026826555.1 of Tolypeutes matacus. Classification (NCBI taxonomy): domain Eukaryota; kingdom Metazoa; phylum Chordata; class Mammalia; order Cingulata; family Chlamyphoridae; genus Tolypeutes; species Tolypeutes matacus. Next base: position 11,163,504 of record JAKSZT010054138.1, on the reverse strand, counting down.
GATCTCTGTGGAGAAATGGCCGGTTCAAGGACTGGTGTAGGAGATATACAAGATGAACCTAGACATATTATAGTACCAGAAAATAAGGAAGTGCTTAAATCTTCCACTCTCCATGATGGGGTTATGTCAGAAGGACAAATGAGACAACTGAAAGGGCCCTCAGTGATGGTCTGGAGCTGTATGTACTCCAGAAAAACATGTTCTTAAGCTTAATGGAAATAATGGATTATAATCCAAAGTATAAAATAAGTGTCCATGAGTACATACTTATATAATAAATCGTTGAGTAAATAAATAAATGTGAGAAAACAGACAAATCTCCCATGCAGAATTACAACTAGTTTATAGATCCTCTGCCCTCAGTGAGCATAACTCCCCATCCCTTAAGTGTGAGCTGCACATAGTGACTTCCTTCCAAAGAGTACTATATGAAAAGGGAGAAAAAAACAATAACTTTAAAGTGGATAAACCTGACAATCCCTACCTCAGCCAGGTGTTCAAGGTTAACATCAGCAGAGCTGTCACGTTGATAGTATATACTCTTTAGAAATTTTTTTTTATTTTTAAAGAAGTTTTAGATTCCATAAATGTTACATCAAAAATAGAGGGGATTCCCATATGCCCCACCTTCTGCCCTCCCACACTTTTCCCCATTAACAACATCTTTCATTAGTGTGATACATTTGTTACAATTGATGAACACATGTTGAAACATTGCTACTAACCATGGGCTACAATTTATATTATAGTTTACACTGTGCCCGGCACAATTTTACAGGTTTTGACAAAATGTATAATGGCCAGTATCCATCATTGCACTGTCAAGCAGAACAATTCCAATGTTCTAAAAATGCCCTGTGTTCCACCTATTCTTCCCTTCCCCTCCCCTCAGAACCTCTGGTGGCCACTGCCTTTATAACAATGATACAAGTTCTTCCACTGCTACAATAAATGTTACTTTACCTTTGTACTCTTCCTCCCCAAACCTGTAACCCCAGAAAAACAATACTGATATAGGGACATTCTACAAAATACCTGACCAGTACGCCTCAAAACTGTCAAGGACATCAAAAACAAGGAAAAGTCTAAGAAACTGTCAAAACCAAGAGGAGCCTAAGGAGACATGACAACTAAATGTTGGTGGAGTCCTGGAACAGAAAAAAGACCTTAGGGGAATGAAATCTGAGTAAGTTTGGACTTTAGTTAATAATTTATCAATATTGGTTCATTAATTGCAACAAATGTTCCATAGTAATGTAAGATGATAATAGTAGCGAAAACTGGGTGTGGGATATTTGGGATCTGTCTCTACTACATTTGCATTTTTCTGTAAAGCTAAAACTGTTCTAAAATTAAAGATTTAAGAAAAAAGAAAAAAGGTATCAGGCCAGAGTGGTAAGGTTAGAAAGCAAATTTCAGTAGGAACAGCGTTTAGTGGCATCATCTCCAGATGCCTTCTCTAACTCCTCTCCAACTCCAATAAGGCAGAACTAGATGTTTTTCTGCATAATTACATATTTTCCACTGCTTACGTCCTTTTAGACATCACACATGTGGACTGTAAGTTTATTATATGAGTCTAAGCTCATGAGGACAGGGGTTGTCTCATTCATTTCTATATCTCCACCATCTAGGACAGTGCCTGGCACTTAGTAAAAGTTTTCATAAATGATTGTTGAATAAATGGACAGAAGAATGAGAGGAAATATGGTTCCTCTACAATAGTTAAGACAACTTGACTCTTAAATTTGTTTTAACCGTCAGCATTCAATAGTATATTCAATGTATACAATCAATCAGTAATGACACTTAGAATGTGTCTATAGCTGATAAAAATGAATGAAAGATTTCAAATAGTCATTGCTCAATTGATTTAGATTGAAGAATTACCATTTTCTTCCCTAAGCTCTTCATCTCCACATCCTTCCACAATAGCGAGGGATACGGATACCCTGCCCTTAAGGAGCTGAGGCTGTCATGACTTTCAAAGATGCCAAAATGGCATTTGACACATTTGTAATTAATAACTGCTTTTTAATTTCTCTTTGAAATTGTTGTTCATTATCTTTTACTGACTACAAAACGTGCCACTTTAAAATCTTTCAAATAAATTTATGGGTTCATTCCATTGCGATAATAAAAAGCTATTTTACAAATGATGGCCTTTACAAAGGTCTTTCTATACCATCTGCTTTTAATATTTAATTTGCTTTTAGTTTTGTATGGGGGTCTCTCAAAACAAAAACGAAATCACTGTTACTACTATTCCAATCAGTTTCATTTCAGTTCAGGTTTTTGACCTTGCATTAGTAATTGTACACTATTTTATTATGCATTAGTCATTAATAGGCCATGTAGATGAGTACCTACTAATTTTGACAAATGAGCAACAGATATTTTGCCTAAAAATAAATTAAGGGGAACAAAGCAGAACAGTCACTTTCAATTTTTCCCTGTCTTATTTCTTGCAAACAGCATTCATATTTTCTTTATTATGTAAATATTTATTAAATACCTTATTAAGTACATCCTGGCTGCTTATCCTTGTGCTTCATAAGGTTGGCAATACAAAAATTCTAATCAGAAGTTACTGAATTGTTTTAGTTATTTATTAAATTTAATGAAGGGTTGATTTTTTTTTATTAATTAGCTTTGTTAATTATATCAGTAATACAGGATCATGGTAAAAAATGGAAGAAATAGCAAGTGGTGTAAGGTGAAATGTCAGTCTCCCTACTATCCTGATCCCACCATCCTCATTTCCTGGAGACATGCTTGCCAGTTTCTCTGCATGTTCAAGTATATATTACACACACACGTATGGATTTTTCTTCTACAAAAATGGGACTACACTATACATATTTTACTGTGTTTAGTGTGGCTTTTTTACTTTTCATATTGGTATACAGATATTTACTCCATACTTTTAAATAACTATAGTAAGACAGTAAGTAAAGATGTGTTTAAAACATAGATTAGATTTTATGTAGAAATTGCATTTAAGATAAGTGCAGATTAAAAATAAAGGAGAATTTTATATCAAATACTAAACCAGAAGCACTGTGGAAAACTTAAATATTGTTTATTCTCCATAACAAGTATAGGCATTTATTATACACAGGGAAGAGATTGTTATAAATATATCTTAAAAATCTTTACATTGATTAATATCTGTATACATTATTCGTTGAACACCATCTATGAGCCAGAATCCATGCTAGTTGCTTAATATATATCATATAATTTAGTGTTCCCCAAAGGCATTGTAGTCAAGAAAACATGAGCTTCATTCCCTGCTAGTTGGTTTAACAGCTGTTTGAACTTGGGTGCTGCTGGCCATGGTTCCTCATCTTTAAAATGAGAATAGTATTACTTACACAAATGGGTTTATGTGCTAATTAAATGATCTACTATTTATAACTACCTCGGGGAAGTTAGGAAAATTAAATGATTTAATATATGTAAAAGCACTCAGAACAGATTCTGACATGAAATAGGTGTTCCATACAAGTTTGCTAAATAATAGCCAACTATGTACTTAGCACAATCCTGATAGATTATTCAACAAATAATGTGAGCCACACAATATGCTAGGGCCTGGAGATATAATGGAATATTCTGACCAGTTGGAGAAAAGGAAGGGGATGTAATGGAATATACTGGTCAGATGGAGGAGACAAATCAAATGACCACATGTGTAAACATAGAATCACAAACTCTATGAATGCTCAAATAGCATGGATTGTTTTTAATACTTTTGTTATCATATAGAGATGAACAGATTCTCAGTCTTTCATTCAAGGTATTTGCTAATATGATTCCAATGAAAGTTCCCACTCCCCCCTGGACACCATCCACCATTATTCAGCCATATCTAACTACTTATTAATAGGGTGATGGTTTAACTTAGCCTCCAAATCAGGACACTGGACAATGAAATGGGATACTGTTAATAATCACTCAGGTTCAACAGGTGTAAGCCAGGATTCTTCTGGGAAAACTGGGACCTGTGTTCACTCTACTCAGTATGATCCGAATGGGCCCTTCAGTCTTTCATGCTTTCACTCTCCTGCAACGTGGGATAGAATGCTTTTATATTCTGCCATTCTTTGAAATTCTGCCCAGATCACAGCCCCTCCAGGAGGAGGTTTCCAAGATTTCTTCAGAGAAAAATAACCTCTCCCTCCCTCTTAATCATTTTTTGTTTGTTTCCTTTATAGTGTTTCAAAAGTATTACATACTATTTCCATATTACACTTAAAGTTGTAGCAAAAATAAGTGAATATATATTTATCAAAGCCATAAATGAAGCTTTATGTATGAGCTCTTTCCTGAAGACAAGAATGTTAGCACTTTTTTGTCTCTATCCCTCCACTCCCATATTTACTCGAAATAATCTGGAATACTTATTTCAGATTATTGTGTGTTTGTGTATGCCTCTTCTACTTAAATGATTCTTTTCTAAAAATGCATTAAAATATGTAGTTCTATTAACAGATAATTACATTGATCTATCAGTAAGTTTTATTGCACTCCTTAATCACTATTCATTACTGTTTCTACTATACAATTTCTTTATTGACATCTTTATTCTGCCTTCCCTTTCCCATTCAGCTGGAGTCAATTCTTGAATAATATATATTTTATTTTTTCATCAATTTTAACAAAAATTTCATCGGAGAAGTTGTGGGTTTACAGAAAAATCATGCAGAAAATACAGTTATTATATACCTTGCCCCTGTATTAGCTCTTTGCTTTAGTGTGGTAACCTGCTTACAGTTGATGACAGAATATTATACTGATTGTACTATTAATATAATCCATGGTTTACATTAGGGTTCACTTTGTGTTGTGCAGTCCTATGGTTTTATTTTTTAATTTTTATCTAGTAACATATATAACAACCTGAAATTTCCGCCCTTTAAACCATGTTCAAATATAAAATTTAATGATGTTGTGGGTTTACAGGAAAATCATGCATGAAATACAGGAGTCTCATACACCATCCCACCACCAACACCATGCATTGGTGTGGAACATTTGTTACAATTGATGAGACCATATTTTAGAATTGTACAATTAATTAAAATCCATGATTTAACTTAGCGTTCACTGCGTAGTGCAATTCCATGGGTTTTCAAAAATTCTATTACCATATATATATAACCTAACATTTCCTTTTTTAATCACATTCAGGTATATATTTCAGTGCTGTGCTACCACCACCAACACTATTCCATCACCAACAATAGAAACTCTGTACCAGTTAAGCATTAACTCTCCATTCCCTACCCCTACCCTGGCTCCTGGTGACCTGTATTCTAGTTTCTGACTCTATGAATTTGCTTATTCTAATTATTTCATATCAGTGATATCATACAATATTTGTTCTTTTGTGTCTGAATAGTTCATTCAACATGATGTCTTCAAAGTTCATCCATGTTTCCTGTATCAGAGCATCATTCCTCTTTATAGCTGAATAATATTCTGTTGTATTTATATACCATGTTTGTTTATCCATTCATCAGTCAATGGACACTTTGGATTACTTCCATCTTTTGGCAATTGTGAATAATGCCACTCTGAACATCAGTGTACAAATATCTGTTGAAGTCCCTGCTTTCAATTTTTTTGGTGTATTCCAATACATGGGATTTCTGGGTCACAGAGTAATTCTATACTTAACTTCCTGAGAAACCTTCAAGCTGTTTTCCACAGCAGCTGCACCATTTTGATTACCACCAACAATGAATGAATGAGTGTTTGTATTTCTCCACATCCTCTCCAACCCAATGTATTTGTGTGGGTTCGAACCCCACTCCTGATACCAAATTCTGTATTAGTCAGCCAAAAGGGTGCTGATGCAAAATACCAGAAATCTGTTGACTTTTATAAAGATTATTTATTTGGGGTAGAAGTTTATAGTCACAAGGCCCTAAAGAGTCCAACTCAAGGTTACTTAAGAGGTACTTTCTTACCCAAAATCTGTTGCCATGTGTTGAGGCAAGATCATGGGCAATGTCTGCAAGGGTTCAGCCTTCCTCTTTCATCTTAAGGCTCTGTGGTCCCAGCTTCTTCTGATCTCAGCTGTAGGCTGGCATAAAGCTCATCTCTCTTCCCAGGGCTTGTTTCTTTCTGGGCTCAGCTGCTCTACTCTCTTCACAAGGTCAGTTGTATACTGTCAGTCTCATCTCTCTTCCCGGGGCCACAGGATCCTGTCTAATGAGCTGTCTCTCTTCCTCTGTGTTCTCCTCCATGCATTTATTTCCCTGTATTTGATTGAGCATCCGTTTATATAGCCCACAAAGGGGGACAGGATTCAAACCAAGTTGCCTTAGTGACATGGTCAAATAAAAGCCCTAATCTTGATTTAATAGAGTAAAAGTGAAACATTTGAATTTAATACAATCAAAAGGGAACATGCCAAGAGGAACAGACCAGTTTACAAACATAATCAATATTTCTTTTTGGAATTTATCAATAATATCAAACTGCCACGGAGGGCATCTTTCAACTGCAAGCAAGACAGTTCCATCTAACTGCCCCATGGGATCTAAGCCCCCTCTCAATCAGAAACAGACTGGGCATCACCCTCCCCAAATGCTCAAGATTGAGGAATGAACAAACATAAGGGGGAAGTGCAACTAATGAACTAAAGCAGACTTATTATTATTCTTGCAGTGGAAGAACTTCTGTCATTGATATAAAGGCAGTCGCCACCAAAGATTCTGAGGGGAGGGAGAGGGAAGAATAGGTGTAACATGGGGCATTTTGGGGACATTGAAATTGTCCTTCCTGATATTGCAATGACAGATACAGGCCATTGTACATTTTGTCAAAACCTATAAAATTGTGCAGTGCAAACTGTAAACTATAATGTAAACTATAATCCATGGTTAGTAGCAATGTTTCAATATGTATCCATCAATTGTAACAAATGCATCACACTAATGAAAGATGTTGTTAATGGGGGAATTGGGGGAGGAGGAGGGTGTGGGGTATATGGGAATCCCCTATACTTTTGGTGTAACATTTATGTAATCTAAAGCTTCTTTAAAAATTAAAAATTAAAAAAATACATATGTTGATCACATTATATATATTTTTATTAGAGATGTGAACTTACAAAGCAATCATGCATAATGTATAGTCCCATACAACACCCCTCCACCAACACCTTACTTTGTTGAAAACACTACTGATTTTTTGAAGTGTTGATTTTGTACCCCACCACTTTGCTGAATTTATTTATTAGATCTAGGACCTTTGCTGTTGATTTTTCAGGATTTTCTATGTATAGGATCACACCAGTCTACAAATAGGGAAAATTTTAATTCTTTCTATCCAATTTGGATGCTTTTTATTTCTTTTTCTTGCCTGACTGCTCTGACTAGAACTTCCCTACAATCTTGAATAACAGTGATGACAGTGAGTATCCTTGTCTTTTTCCTAATCTTAGAGAGAACACCTTCAATCTTTCACCATTGAGTGTAATATTAGCAGTAAGTTTCTCATATATGCTCTTTACAATGTTGAGGAAGTTTCCTTTTATTCCTAGGTCTCTAAGTGTTTTTATGAGAGTGATGTTATCCTCAGAGAATGAGTTAGGTAATATTCCCTCCGCTTCAATTTTTTTATCATAGTTTGAGTAGGACTGGTGTTAATTTTTCTGGGCATTTTCTTTGGTAAAATTCACCAGTGACGCCATCTGATTCTGGACTATTTGTAAGAGGTTTAGATTACTGATTAAATCGCTTTACTTGTTATTGGTCTGTTTAGATCTTCTATTTCTTCTCTATTCAGTGTAGATTGTGTTTCTAGGAGTTTGTATATTTCATTGAAGATATCTAATTGTTGGTGTATAGTTGTTTATAATATTCTCCTGTAAAAATTTTTATTTCTCTGGTTCAGTATTAATGTCCCCCCTTTCATTTCTGATTTTAGCTGTATCCTTCCTTTTCTTCTTTTACAGTAGAGCTAAAGATGTATTGATTTATTCATCTTTTCAAGGAACAAACTTTTGGTTTCATTAATTCTGTCTTTTAAAATTTATTCTCTTAATTATCTTTGCTCTACTCATTGAAAATGTCTTCCTTCTGTATATCTTGTGTTTAGTTTGCACTTCTTTTTCTTGATCCTCTAGTTGTGAGGTTAGTTTCTGATTTAAGATCATTTGTTTTTTATTAATGTAAGCATTTAGAGTTATAAACTTCCCTCTCAGCACTGTCTTTGCTGCAAACCACAAGTTTTGGTATGTTGTGCTTTCATTTTCATTTGTATGAAGATATTTCCTAATTTACATTGTGATTTCTTCTTTCAACCATTGCTGGTTTAAGAGTGTAGTGTTTAATTTCTATGTATTTGTGAATTTTCTAGATCTCCCTCTGTTATTGATTTTTTGCCTTTATTCCATTGTGATTGGAATAAATACACTGTATGATTTCTATATTTTGGAATTTATTGAGACTTTTTTGACTTAACATATGGTCTCTCCTGGAGAATGAAACCTGTGCACTTGAGAAAAATGTGTATTCTGTTGAAGTGTTATACATATATCTGTTAGGTGTAATTGGTATAGTGTCATTACAGTCTTCTATTTACTTACTGAACTTTTGTCTAGATGTTCTGTTCTATATATTATTGAAAGGGGCGCATTGAAGTCTCCTATTATTAATGTAGAACCATGTTATTTCATCCTTCAAATCTTTCAATGTTTGCCTCAGATATTTTGGGTCTCTGCTATTTGGTGCATATATATTTATAATTGTTATTTCTTCTCGTTGAATTGACCCCTTTATCAGTATATAGCAACATTCTTTGTCCCTTGTAACAGATTTTTACTTAAAGTCTATTTTATGTGAGATTGGTATAGCTACTCTAGCTCTCTTTTGGATACTATTTGCATAATATATATTTTCCATCCTTTCACTTTCACCCTACCTATGTCTGAATTTAAGTTGAGTCTCTTGCAAGCAGCATATAGTTGGGTCATGCTTTTTTATCCATTTTGCTAATCTCTACCTTTTGACTGGAGAGTTTAAACTATTTACATTTAAAATAACTACAGGTAAACCAGGATTTGTCTTGGTTTGAGTCTTTTGTGGAGTCCAGAAAATTATATTCTTAAGCAAATTCATTCCTTTTCCTCTAAACCTATTGCATGTGGTTGGGACCTTTTGGTTAGATTCAGTTAAGGGACTTTTTGATTAGATCATTTTTATTAGATTGCTTCAGTTAAGGGCCTTTGATTAGATTGTGGGTCCCTTTGATTGGATTGAATTCATTGGGGCCCTTGATTCGAGTATTTCGGTGAGGCATGACCCAGGTTGGGTCTCAGCCCTCTTGCTGGAGTCCTTTATAAATGGGAGAAGCATGCAGGGATACAGAGAAAGAGAGCTGCCATTTTGCCCTGCCATGTGAGGTAGGACTCCAGGATCACCTGCAGAAACACAGAGGAACCCCAAGAGGCTGAGAGAGAGAGGCCAGAGGCTGGAATGATCAGAGCAACCTGAAGTGGAAGCAGCAAGGTCCAGAGGAGATGGGGGAGGTGAACTATGTGCCTTATTGACCACAGCTGAGCTTGAGGAGAAACTGAGCCTGGAGGGGAAAGCAGAGACCTCGGCGAGGACTGGCTGCTGTTGTGCCTTGCCATGTGGCAGGAGTCTAGGATCATCAGCAGCTGACTTTTGTGAAACAACATCTCTGAAGATGCCTTGATATGGACATTTTCACAGACTCAGAACTATAAGTTCTTAACCTAATAAGTTCTCATTATAAAAGCCAACCCATTTCTGGTATTTTGCATTGGTAGCCTGTAGCAAACTAAAACAACCTTCTGCCATTTTGCTACATGGTCTTTGTAAGTCTTATAATCTTTAATGATTCTCAATTCTTCCACTAATGTCTACATTCATATATAGGTGATTTATTTGTAGTGTACCATTTTGAGTCCCTTCTGATTTTCTTCTGTATATATCTTTTATAAATTTTCTTTGTGATTACCATGAGATTAAAATTTATCATCCTCAATCTATAACAATCACATTTGATTTTTTACCGACTTAAGTAGCATACACATACACAGTTCCTGTACTCCTCCATCCCCCCACCTTTTTGTTGTACTTGTTAAGAAATTATATCTTTATACATTATATGTCCAATACCATAGACTTATCATTACTTTTATGCATTTACATTTTAGAACCTTTCAAATTAAAAAGTGGAGATACATACCAAAAAATACAATAGTCCTGGCATTTATAATTACCCACATGGTTACCTTTACCAGAGGTCTTTATTTCTTTATGCCACTTCAGTCCACTGTTTAGTGTCCTTTCCTTTCATTCTGAAGAACTCCCCTTAACCTTGCTTGTATTACAAGTCTTGTTGTTTTGCACTCCCCCAGCTTTTGTTTATTTATCTGGAAATATCTTTATCTCTAATTTTTGAAAGACAGCCTCAGCAGATATAAAATTCTTGGTTGGCAATTTTTTTCATTCAGCAGTTTAAATATTTTCTCTCACTGCCTTCTTGCCACCATGGTTTCTGATGAGAAATCAGCACTTTATCATATTAGGACTCCCTTGTACATAACACATTACATTTCTCTTGCAGTTTTCAGAACTCTCTTCTTGCCCTTGGCATTCATCAGTTTGACTAGTATGTGTCTGAGTGTGTTTCTCTTTGAGTTTATTTATTTTGGGTTTGTTGGACTTCTTGAATGTGCATATTCCTGTCTTTTGTTAGATTTGGAAAGTTTTCTGCCATTATTTCTTTGAATACTCCTTCCTCCCCTTTCTCTCTTTCTTTTCCTTCTGGGACTCCCATAATGCCTATATTTGTACACTTGATGGTGTCCCACGGGTCTCTTAGGTTCTTTTTAAAAATTCTTTTTACTTTCTGCTTGTAGCTGTTTGATATTGATTATGAATTCCAAAAATAGATATTGGATTGTATTTTCAAACTGGTTTGTTCCTCTGGGAGTATTAGATTGTATTATCTTCAGAGGTTTCCCTCTTACTTTATTAAATTATGATTAGGGCTTTGATTGGGCCACATCAGTAGGATGTTGAGTCCCTGCCCCCTTAGTGAGTGGGGACTCACAGAGAAAATGACAAGACAGAAGAGTTAGTTGGAGTTTTTGTATGCTGGAACCCCAGGAAGTAAATACACAGAGAAGCAGATATGAGAGGAATAGAGATGGCTCCATAGACAAGGCAAAAGCCCCAGGAAGAAAGAGAGCCTGTTAGTCTACAGGTGACATTGTGGAGAGAACAGAGCAACTGAGCCCAGAGAGGAATGAGCCCCAGGAGAGAGACAAGACTTATCCCAGCCTACAGCTGATATTGGAAGAAGTTGGGACCACAGAGCCTTAAGAGGAAGAGGAAGAGGAAGGCTGGACTCTTGCAGACATAGGCAGCCATCTTACTCCAACACATGGCAACAAACTTTGGTGAATTTTTCATTTTATTTATTGTGGGCTTCAATTCCAGTATTTCTGTTTGGTTCCTTTTAAAATTTACTGTCTCTTTATTGAGATTCTCATATTTTTCATGCATCATTTTCTTGATATTCCTTTGTTCTTTGAGTTTTTCTTTTATCTCCTTGAACATATTAATGATCTTTTTAAAAGTCTTTGTCCAGTTTGTCCAAATCTGGGCTTCTTTGTTGATGTTTTTTGAATAATTATCTTATTCCTTTGGATGAGCTGCCATTTTATGTTTCTTTGTCTTGTAATCATTTTTTGCATACTGTACATTTAATATTTTTAAGTATTAACTCTGGTATTTGTCCCTGTGATGTGTGTTTCTTAAGTTTATATCCAACTAGTGATATGACAGAGATTTCCTTCAGTGCCAGGAGCTAACAAAACCAAACAAAACCAATGAAAAAACACCTTTCCCAGTCTTTGCAAATTGGCTGTGCATAAGCTTGTTCTGTCCTTCAGAGTGTAGCCCTCCTATCAAGAACATCAACCCAAAGCAAATGTGAAATTCAGGGTCCTCATAGTCTTCTGTGCTTTTGCCTTATCCTTAGACTTTTGCTTGCTCGTGGCCTTAGGAATTCCTTCATTTACAGAATTTGAATGCCCTTCTCCTCCCCAGGAAATTAATTTTCTTCCCTTCCTGGGTCTATTTTAAAGTCTATTTTATGACTTTAAGAGGTAATTTTTTCCCAGGCCATTTGGCTTCATTGTTTCTTACACTACTTTAGCTGTCTGCATGCTGCTTCTGCCTGAAAGGAAAATTCTGGGAGACAAGCTCAAGATTAGTTTACTGGTTCAGTCTTTCAGGCTGCCACCACATAGATTGGCACCGACATGTAAGAACCCCAGTATGTGCCTAGTGGTTACTCTGGTCCCTCCAGAACAGGATGAGGGACCCAAAATGGAAGCACAGGCTGTGCAGAGGAGTGGCCAGCAAGGGTACCAGAAGCTTCTCCTACCATGTTTAAAGCTGTGTTTTCTTGATTTGGCCCTCTCCCCAATACTACAAACCTTTAACTGTTTTCTGTAGTTTTGAGGAAGATGGTTCTGCCCATTTTTGCTAGTTGTTCAAAGATTCCGTGGGAGAACAACGGCACCCTGGAGCATCTTATGCTGCCATCTTGGTTATATATATATATATATAAAATGCATGGGTGATAGAATTTCTGAGCCCTTGTACATTTAAATATATATATTTTAATAAATCAATTTTATTGATACATATTAATAAAGGATAACTCCATCCAAAGTGTACCATCAGTGCTAATTGGTATAATCACATAGTTGTGCATTCACCACTTCAATCATTTTTAGAGCATTTTCATTAGTCCTGTAATAATAATAATACTAAAAAACAAAAATCAAACAAAACTCATCACCTCTCAATTTCTCTGTGCTTATAGAAATATATATTTGTTTAGATCACATTAATGAACAAGAACTTACTTTAATTTAGAAATCTGGGGTCATAATCTTTTTACGTGTAGAATTTTTCAACATTGTCCCACTGACTTTTCATATTAAAATTGCAGATAAGAATTCTGATTAAAATATAATTCTCTGTTCTTTGTAGGTAATCATTTTGTTTGTTTTCTTGTCTGTATAATTGTAGAATTTTTTCTCTTTATATTTGGAATTCCAAATATTTTCAAATTATGATTTTATACATAGATAAATTTTGCACACCACTTTGCACTTTTAATCTGAAGACTTTAGTTACCTTGACATATTCCCCTTGGAAACATAATGAAACTATGCCTAGGTAGGTCAGACTTCTCTTTAGTTCCCAGAGGTGGGAAAGAAATCTCCCTGTTATACTGGTTTAATTGTGGCAATTTGGGAGAAGGAAGATGTAAAATATATTTATTTATGTCACTATTTTGATATCTATAGTTTCTTCCCCTTGTTTCAGATTGTGTTTTGGCATTTCTGTATATATCTCTTTTTCCCAATCTATAAATTTTACACAAACACATACACACATAAAACTATTACACAGTAATTTTTTTTGAGAGAGAGTATCAGTGGGGAGATACTTCCTTAGTATTTAAATAATCCTGTATAAGTTGTTCTCCATTTATTTTTGCATATGCAGTAACTATTGTTTGAATTATGAAAGTTATTTTAAATGAAAATTCATTTATATTTTAACAGTTATACTTGCATATCGTTTTTTGTAAATCAAATATGAAAAGGCTTATAATAAGAACTTGTAATTGTCTGCCCTACTGCTTTCTATCACTTAGTCCTTCTCTTAAGAGGCAATCACTTCAAGGATTGTAGCTCTTTCACTGGTATTAACTGCTATATTTGTAAATAATATACATATATTGCTCTTTTTTGATCAGGAGTTTCAGGTATTATCTATTAATTATTGAAAATATATTATGGTATTGAAGATTTATCTTTCTTATACTGAAATCCTCCTCCATCTTCCCCCATACACTGTTTTCCATATTTGGTTTTATCAAAAAACCAAATTGTTGTAAAATCAATATTTCCATTAGTGACCATGTAAATATTGTTCATTGCTGATACATATTTTGAAGTATGTTCACATTTACTTTCTCATAAACTTAATCTTATCGAGTTAATAGTCTCCTCTTCCTTCTTATTTCTTATTCGATTGTGTTTTTTTTACACACAAATAAAATTGGATCACTTTACTGAAATGAATGAAAAGATTCACTTATGTACTTCCTTTTTTATAAAGCAATTTTACTGAGATATATTCGCATACCCAACAATCCATCTAAAATGGACATTCAGTGGCTTTCAGTATAATCACACAGTTGTGCATTCATCACTGCAATCAATTTTAGAGCATTTTCATTACTCCAAAAATAAAATCCCCCTACCCCTTAGCAGTCACCTCTCAATCCCTCTATCCTTCCCCACCTGCACATAACTGCCAATCTACTTCTGTATCTTTAAATTTATTTATATTTACATTTTACCTAGAACTTTGTGGCTGGTTTCTTTCACTTAGCATAGTTTTTTTAAAATTTTACAATTGATGGACAAAGGTTAATATATTTACTACAGTCCATAGTTTGCTTTAGGTGTGTTTTTACCCATATACCACCCTATTATTAACATCTTGTAATATTAACGTATATTTGTTCTAATTCATGGAAGAGCATTCTTATACTTGTACTATGGACCACACTGATCATCCACAACAGGGCTCACTATGCTATTCAGTCCCATGTTTCATCTTATAGCTTTCCTTCTAGCGATATACACAACCCTAAATTTCCCTTTTCAATCACAATCATACCTACATATCAGTGCTGTTAATTACACTCACTATAATTTGCTACCATCACCTCTATCCATTTCCAAACATTTGCAATCAACCTTATTACAAATTCTGCATAAATTAAGTTTCAGCTCCCCATTCTTTACCCTCATTCTATCTTCTGGTGACCTCTAATCTACCTAGTAACTCCATGAGTTTGCACATATTTAGTTCATAATAGTGAAATCATACAGTATTTGTCTTTTTGCATCAGACTTGCTTCACTCGACATAATTTCCTCAAGGCCCATGAAGTCATAAGCTTCACAACTTCATTTCTTCTTACAACTGAATAATATTCCATTGTATGTATAAACCATAATTTGTTTATCCATTCATTGCTTAATGGACATCTGGATTGTTTCCATCTTTTGGCAATTGTGAATAATGCTACTATGAACATCAGTATGCAGATGTCTGTTCGTGTCCCTGCTCTCTGTTCTTCTGGGTATATACCTATCAGTGGTATTACTGTATCACATGGCAGATCTATATTTAACTTCTTTACACAGCAGCTGTACCATTCTACATTCCCATCAAAAGTGGATAAGCATTCCTGTTTCTCCATATCCTCTCCAATACTTGTAGTTTTCTGTTGGTTTTCTAAATAGTAGCCATTCTAATAGCTGTGAAATGATATCTCTTAATAGCTTTGATTTGCATTTCCCTAATAACTAGTGATGTTGAATATATTTTCATGTGTTGTTTTTTTTGCCACTTGTACTTCATCTTTGGAAAACTGTCTGTTCAGATCTTTTCCCCAATTTTTAATCACATTGTCTTTTTATCATTAAGTTGTAGGATTTCTTTACATATCATGGATATTAAACCCTTATCAGATATGTGATTTCTGAATATTTTCTCCCATTGAATAGGTTGCCTTTTTACCCTCTTGAAAAAGTCTTTTTTTTTTTTTTTTAAACAATGGGAATTTATTGGCTCATGATTTTGAGTCTAGGAGAAGTCCAAATTAAGGTATCATCAAGGCAATGCTTTATTCCAGAAGTATGAGGTGTTCTGAGGCTGGCTGCACTGATCCTTGGTCCTTGGTCCCTCTGTCACATAACAATGCATGTGGCAGCCTCTCCTGGCCTCTCCCTTTTCTTTTTGGGTTCCATTGACTTTTTTTTTTATTATTATGGGTAAAAATCAAAATTCTCACAATACATACAAACATTTGCAAAATTATATATAAATATATATGCATATATGTGTATTTGCTTACAAAAATGTTGTTTATATATATATATTGACAAAGTCTTTTGAGGTGCAAAGTGTTTACTTTTGAAAAGGTCCCATTGATCTGTTTTTTCTTTCATTGTTCATGTTTTAGGTGTGAGTTCTAAGAACTCACCTCCTACCACCAAATCTCAAAGATGCTTTCCTACATTATCTTCTAGGAGTTTTATGGTCCTGGATTTTATGTTTAGTTCTTTGATTCATTTTGAGTTGTTTCTTTTATAGGGAGTGAGATAAAGGTCCTCTTTCCTTCTTTTGGTTATGGATATCCAGTTCTCCCAGCACCATTTGTTGAAGAGACTGTTCTGTCCCAGTAAAGTGGAATTGATAGACTTGTCAAAAATCCATTGATTGGGGTCGGATGTAGCTCAAATGGTTGGGCATCCATTTCTCATATGGAGGGACCTGGGTTCAATCCCCGGGACTTCCTGGTAAAATAAAAGAAAAATATAGAAGGTGAGCAGGTGAGCTGCCCTGGCTCCGAGAGCTGGTGATCCACCCAGGCCCTGCCTAACCATGCAGCAAGATGATGACGTAAGAGGAGAGGTACACAAGGGAGAGCCAAGACGAGATGCACCAAGAAACCAGGAACTAAGGTGGCACAGGTGGTAAGACACCTCTCTCCCACATCAGAGGTTCCCAGGATCAAATTCCAGTGAAGACAGGAGGAGAAGGATGAGAGAAGAGGGCAGGAAATAGACACAGAGAATTGCCCAATGAATGGACACAAAACAGCAAAAATGGGGGGAGGGTAGTTAAAATGGATAAAAAGTAAATAAATCTTTTTAAAAAATCAGTTGATTGTAGAGGTGAGCGTCTATTTCTGAACTTTTAAGTTGATTCCATTTATCAGTGTACCTATCTTTATGTCAATACAATGCTGTTTTGACCACTGTAGCTTTGTTATGTGCTTTAAGGTCAGGAAATGTGAGTCCTCTGGCTTTGCTCTTCTTTTTATGGGTGTCTTTAGCTGTTCAGGACCCCTTTCCCTTCCAAATAAATTTGATAATTGACTTTAATGTTTCTGTAAAGTAGGCTGTTGCAATTCTGATAGGGATTGCATTGAATATGTAAATCAATTTGGGTAGAATTGACATCTTAACGATATTTAGTCTTCCAAACCATAAACACAGAATGTCCTTCCATTTGTTTAGGTCTTCTTTGATTTCTTTTAGCCCTGTTTTGTAGTTTTCTGAGTACAGGTGTTTTATATCCCTGGTTAAATTAACCCTTAGCTATTTCTTTTTGTTGCTACAGTAAATGGATTTTTTTCTTGATTTCCTCCTCAGATTGTTCATTACTGTTGTATAAAAACTACTGATTTTTGTGTGTTGATATTGTATCCTGCTACTTTGCTGAACTTGTTTATTAGCTCTAATAGCTTTGTTATAGATATTTTGGAGTTTTCTAAATATAGGTTCATGTCATCTGTGAATAGTGAGAATTTTACTTTTTCTTTTCCAATTTAGTTACATTTTCCTTATTTTTCTTGCCTAATTGCTCTAGCTAGAACTTGTAGCACGATGTTGAATAATAGTGGTGACAGCAGGCATCCTTGCTTTTTCCCAATCTTAGAGGGAAAGTTTGCAACTTTTGCTCATTGAGTACAATGTTGGCTGTGGGTTTTTCATATATGTCCTTTATTATGTTGAGAAAGTTTCCTTCTGTTCCTATCTTTCAAAGTGTTTTTATCAAGAAAGGATGCTTGGTTTACTCAAATGCCTTTTCTGCATCAATTGAGGTAATCATGTATTTTTTCTTTCCCTTTGATTTGTTAATGTGGTATATTACATTAATTGATTTTTTTGTTTTGAACCATGTTTGAATACCAGGAATAAGGCACACTTGATTGTGGTGTATAATTCTTTTAATATGCTGTTGTATTCTATTTTCAAGAATTTTGTTGAGAAATTTTGCATCTATATTCATTAGAGAGATTGTTCTGTAATTTTCTATTATTGTAGTATCTTTATCTGGCTTTGGTATTAGGGTGGTGCTGGCTTCATAAAAGAATTAGATAATTTTCCCTCCTATTCAATTTTTTTGGATGAGTTTGAACAAGATTGGTATTAATTCTTCTCGTAATGTTTGGTAGAACTCACCTTTGAAGTCATCTAGTCCTGGACTTTTCTTTGTTGCAAGATTTTTGATGACTGATTCAATCTCCTTACTTGTGGTTTGTTATAGTCAATGTAGGTTGTTTGTGAGTTTCTAGGAATTTGCCCATTATATCTAGGTTGTCTAATTTGTTGGCATACACTTTTTCATAATATCCTCATGATCCTTTTTATTTCAGTGATGTCAGTAGTAATGTCCTCCCTCTCATTTCTGGTTTTATTTATTTGCATCTTCTCTCTTTTTTTCTTTGTTATTATAGCTAAGGAATTTTACATTTTACTGATCTTCTCAAAGAACCACCTTTTAGTTTTGTGGATTCTCTCTATTGATTTTTTGTTCTCAATTTCATTTATTTCAGCTCTAATCTTCTGCTTGCTTTAGGATTAGTTTTCTCTTATTTTTCTAGTTTCTCTAGGTGTACAGTTAGGTCTTTGATTTTAGCTTTTTCTTCTTCTTTTTTTTTTTACCAGGAGGTCCCAGAGATCGAACCCAGGTCCCTCCATATGGGAGATGGATGCCCAACCATTTGAGCCACATCTGCCCCCCTTTTCTTCTTTTTTTTAAATGTAATTATTAAGGGCTATAAATTTTCCTTTCAGCTTGCCTTCGCTGCATCCCATAGGTTTTGGTATGTTGTGTTCTTGTTTTCATTCATCTGGAGATAGTTAATGATTTATTTTGCAATTTCTTATTTGACCCACTGATTCTTTAAGAGTGTGTTGTTTAACCTCCATATATTTGTGAATTTTCCCTTTCTCCACCTGTTATTAATTTCCAGCTTCATTCCATTATGATCAGAGTAGTTGCTTTGTATAATTTCAATCTTTTAAAATTTAAAATTACTGAGACCTATTTTTTGACCAATATGCACTCTATTCTCAAGAAATCTCCATGAGCACTTGAGAAGAATATATATCCTGCTGATTTTTGGTACAACATTCTGTATATGTCAGGTCTAGCTCATTTATCATAGTGTTCAAGTTCTCTGTTTCCTTGTTGGTCCTCCATCTAGTTGTTCTATCTATTGATGTGAGTAGCATATTGAAGTTTCCAATTATCATTGTAGAGACAACTATTTCTCCCTACAGTTTTTGCCTCACATATTTTGGGGCACTGAGGTTAGGTGTGTAAATATTTAGTATAGTTATTTCTTCTTGGTGAATTGCTGCTTTTATTAATATATAATGGCCTTCTGCATCTCTTACAACCTTTTTGCATTTAAAGTCTGTTTTGTCCGATATTAGTATAGCTATCCCTGCTCTTTTTTTTGGTTACTGTTTGCATGAAGTATCTTTTCTCAACCTTTTACTTTCAGTCTATTTGTATCCTTGTGTCTAAGGCGAGTCCCTTACAGACAACAAATGGATGGCTCATGTTTTTACCCATTTTCTCAGCCTGTGTATTTTGATTGGGGACTTTAATCCATTAACCAGCAATATTATTATTGTATAGGCCTTACTTACTTCTACTATTTTATCCTTTGGCTTTCATATGCTATACGTTCTTTTTGTCTGTCTTTTGACCCTTTTGATTGCCCTTTCTGATAATTTTCATTTCTATACTCTCCTTCAAGCCCCTCTCTCCTGCCTTGTCTTTTCATTGTGCAGAACTCCATTTAGCATTTCTTGTAAAGCTGACCTCTTGTTTACAAACTCTCTTAGTTTCTGTTTATTTACGAATATTTTTAACTCATCCTCATTACTGAAGGACAGTTTTACCAGATAAAAATTTCTTGGCTGGTAGCTTTTCTCTTTCAGTATCTTAAAAATGCCATACCACTGTCTTGTCACCTCCATAGTTTCTGATGAGAAATCCACTGTAAGTCTTACTGGCTGTCCCTTGTATGTGATGGATCAATTTTCTTTTGCTGCTTTTTATATTCTCTCTTTATCTTTGGTATTTAACATTCTGAATAGTATGTGTCTCTGATTTATTCTGTTTGGAGTACATTGAGATTCTTGGATATGTATATGCATGTCTTTCATAAGAGTTGGGAAATTTTTGGTCATTATTTCCTCAAATACTCTTTCTTCTCCTTTCCTCTTGTCTTCTCATTCTGGAACACCTATGACATGTATGTTGGTGTTCCCATTTATTTCTCTACCTGTTGTGCTAACTTTTAAAATGTTATCTGCTCTGTCTTCTAAATTGCTGATTCTTTCTTCTGCTATTTCAAATCTGTTGTTGTATGCCTTTAATGTATTTTTTTTTTTGAGGTACCAGGAGCCAGGGATTGAACCTGGGACCTTGTATGTGGAAAGCCAGTACTCAACCACTGAGCCACATCCACTCCACTTTAATGTATTCTTTAATTTTATCCATTGTGTCTTTCATTCCCACAAGTTGTTATTTTTCTATTTAAGCTTTCAAATTCTTCTTTTGCTCACCCAGTGTTTTCTTAATATCTTTTATCTCTTTAGCCATATTTTCCTTCAACTCCTTAATTGATTTAGGACATTTGTTTGGCCATCCTTGATTAGTTGTCTCAAATCCTGTGTCTCATCTGGTGTTTTGATTTGTTCCTTTGACTGGGCCATGTCATCCTGTTCCTTAATATAGCTTGCAATTTTTTGCTAATGTCTCAGCATCTGATTACGGTGGTGAATTTTCTCTGATGAGCTCTTTCTTTCTCTTGACCAGGACTTTTATGCTCTGTGGCTTTGTGTTATGGATCTTCTTTGATTCTTATTTCAATTTATTCTAGGGCTTTAAAATTGCCCCTGTTTAATGGATCAAAACAGGGCCAGGTACCCACTAATGGCATGAAGACAAGTTTCTAAGGGCCTTGGGGAGGGAGGCAGTAAAGGCACCAAAAATCCTCATTTATTTTTATTCCCAGAGGTGTACTTTTCTTTCCTGCCAGCAGAAGGCACCTGTAAGCAAAAGTCTCCTCTTAAACCTTAGTGAGGAATGTGTTACCTGGGAAATTTGTTCCCTGAAATCACAACTAGGTGGGCAGTGAAGATCCAATGTATGGGAAAGATCCCCCTCAGGTGTGCTATTTGGAGCCAAGCCTCAGCATTCAAACTTGCTGATCTGAAGCCACTCTATTCCCTCAGAACACCCTCCACTCTTGGTCAGTAAGTAGGGTATTTGAGAAGGCTTGATATCTTTAAATGTCTACTGGCTCCTGGTTGAAAACAATGGCACAGACCTGGCTGGGGAGGGTGGGAATTGTGGATCCATCAGAGGAAATTCACTGGCCAAAAGCTGGATCAGCAGTGGGCTGTGTCCCTCCCTCTCCCCTTTCCTGGGGAAGTGGATCCCTGCAGGCTTCTCAGTCCATAGCTGCCTGCCAGGGACTGGAGGAATCAAAGCTGTCTGCTCCAAGGGTGGGGGTTGGGTGCCAGCAGCAGCAGCTGCCCAAGTTACTCACAGATCTTCACCACAGAGTCTCCTTCTCTTTGTCCTTCTCTCTTATGGGTGCTGCCCAGTCATCCCCTGGGCTCTTAAGTCCTAAAACAGTTATTCTGGACAGTTTCTGCCTGTCTTCCAGCTGTTTTTATGGGAAAGAAGAGAGCCCTGTAACTCTCTAATCCTCTATCTTCACAGAAGTTTGATTGGTTTTTACGTACCTATTGCTACATTTTCCCCAAATGCTCCAAAATATCTGTGAAATGTCTATTAATAATTTCTCCAAATGTTCCAAAACACCATATAACCTATTGATTTCCTATTCTTAAAAGTCTTTCTCCCAGAGGCTTCAATTCCCACTTTTCCAACCTGAAATGATTCTTCTTTAGGCCTGCTGCATAGCTGTTAAATTGGGACTTCCCCTTACTCTTTCAGGCTTACATCTCCTTTGTCCTGGGTCCCATGTCTTTCTCTCTTATTTACTCCTTTGTTTCCTGAAGTACATTCTCAAGTAACTTTCTCAAAGAACAGAATATGTAAATTTCTAAGGCCTTCTATTTTTAAAAATGTTTATTCTACCTTGCACTTGATTGATAGTTGGGTTGATATAGAATCGAAGGTTGAAATATTTAGTATCTTGAAGTCTTCTTCCTGGATGTTCATCATCTTCAGAAAAGAACACTTAAATTCTCTGCTTGAGGCTGTTTATTATGCCTGGCTGCCTTTGTTCTGGAAGTAAGGTGAAGGATGAAGCCACACAGTTTAATAACTGGACTTTTACTTTATTCTCCTTTAGGCTTGTCCCTCATTCCAGTTTTCTGCTTCACTTGGCATACTAAAGCTGAAAGATTCTCATATTCAAATTCTCCAGAGAGAAAAGTGCCTTTATCTGGGGAGCTGGGGTCATCTGGTTGGTGCGGGTGGAGAGTAACCAATCCCTGATATTAGCCAGAAATCTTACATCCACTTTCTGCATTATCTAATGACCTTATCCTTAAATGCTGAGACTCTCAGAGGTCCTGCAGGATGAATTGGTCTTTCCTCATCAGTGTCCCTATCTATAGGCACTTAGGTTCTAACTTCCTCTGCCCTAGTAAATAAACTATCTTTCTCCTATCTTTGAAAAGAGCATGAAATCTCTGTCTCTGTTGCCTTATCTCCTGCTCTTTTTATCCTATTGGTTTATACCTCAGAGTTATTCACAGGGCTCTTTGAAGAGATTAGGAGTGTGGCTCATGAATCCCCTCAATCACCACAGCAGAAGCCAAAAATAGAGATGGGATTATCCAGGAAAGACCTGTGGTAACCTCCTGTCTAATGGAGTAAATCTCTGTGACATACTTGGGAGATTCATAAAGTTTTTGAGAATGTTATATCAAAACAAATATTGCCATCTTGGACTGAAATAAAAGAACAGTGTCAGACTCCCAAAATTTTAGAGGCAGGAAACAGGTTGATAAAACTACTCAAGTTCAATACCTGTTACCCTTAATAAAAAGGAAATATGACCCAAAGGGCAGACCATTGGCCCAAAGGGTGGAACTGCAGCCCCAGAGCTGGGAGCCACAGAAGGTTTTTCTCAGGCCATAAAACCTAATGTAGTTTTCACAGCTGGATTTTGAATTTTGGGGGGAGAGATGACTCCTTTTTCCCATTTATTTTCTTCTGTTTTGAATGGGAATGTCTATAACTTTTATCCTATGTCTGTCCCACTATTGTATTTTTGGGAACAGATGACTTGTTTCTTGGGTTTCAGAGGTTTACAGACAGGGACGAATTTTTCCCCAGGATGGATTATACAGAGAGATTCACCTCCACCTAATTTAGGTGATTTAGATTATGAGATTTAGAATTTTCAAGTTGATGAGACTTAGATGGGAGTTTGTACCTAAGTTGATGGTGTAGTGGGATTGAGACATTTGGGAACCTTGGCTTGAGGTGATATATTTTGCTTGTAGGATGATCATAAATCTTTAAGGGGCCAGAGGGAAGACTGTGGTAAGCTGAATAGTGCCCCTCCCCTAAAGATGTCCACATCCTAATTTCTGAAACCTGTGGATATGTTACCTTACATAGTAAAACAATCTTTGTAGATGTGATTAACTTAAGTATCTTGAGATGTGGGGATCATCCTGGTTTATCTTGGTGAGCTCAATGTAATCACAAGGGTCCTTAGGAGAAGGAGGCAGTAGGGTTAGAGTTAGTACAGTCATACCTTGGTATGCAACTGCTTTGAAACTCATTGAATTTGGTACTTGACACATTTTGACATGAAAATTTTGTCCTGGGACTCGTCATTTGTTTGATACTTGATACGCAAGCTAGAACTTGGCAATGTTGGTTGAATTGTGATTTGCTAACCTTTCCAGCCAAAACAAAGGGTCATGCGCTAGTCACACAGTAGCTCTTGCCCTTTACAGATCCCATTGCAGTCTTAAGTGGTCATTTTGTGTATATCTGCATTTTCTTCTCATCATGGGTCCTAAGAAAATGAGCAGTGATAGTGCTGAGCAGAAAAGAAAATGATTTCACACCACCATTGAGCAAAATAAAGAAATAAGAGTTAAATATGAAAGCAGTATTCGCTTACTGCTCTTGCTAGGGAATATGGTATGCCTTGAAAAATGTCCTCCACCATCATTAACAATAAAAAGATGGGAGTGGAGGAGGCAAGATGGTGTCAGATTAAGTGGGCACTCACCATCTCACTCTAGGAGGATGGCTTACTGGGGACAGGATCCTGCCTGAGTGGTATGTTCTGGGGGCCCATGGAGTGAGAACCTTGGGGACATCAATCTGGAGGGAGCTGGATGGCAAGGTGGATTGCTCAGGAAAGAATCATGAGTTTTTCCCAGGCTGTGGTAGTGGACACAGATGGTTGA
The DNA here is from genome assembly GCA_026826555.1 of Tolypeutes matacus. Classification (NCBI taxonomy): domain Eukaryota; kingdom Metazoa; phylum Chordata; class Mammalia; order Cingulata; family Chlamyphoridae; genus Tolypeutes; species Tolypeutes matacus. Next base: position 11,139,126 of record JAKSZT010054138.1, on the reverse strand, counting down.
GCCCCACCCTCAGGGAAAAAGGCTGGGACAAGTCCCGACTCCTGCCAGCAACCCAGTGAGAGGGAGCGTCCTCCGAGAGTGGGAGGGTTCTGGCAGGGGGTCGAGAGGGGTTTCCTTTCTGTGGGTTTAGCTGCCTGGACCCCCTTGCAGCTTTGGGGAGCAAAATAGCTCGCTTGAAGTGGCACCAGGCTGAAGGGAAAGGCAAATCTGCTGAGGAAGCCTGATTTACCTAACAGCCCTGTGATACTGAGGCTTGGCTCAGGAGGGACGGAGTCAGCCAATTTTATCAAGTATCAGAGCTTCAGATCCCCTGGGGAGGCCAGGCAGTGGGAAGCGCTTGATAAGTTTCTACGAGCCTACTTAGGGTCCTCTCAGCAGAGGGGGTAGTCTAGAAGAGGCCTTCTTTTGGGTTCCTTATTTCTCCAAAAAAAAAAAAAAAAAAAGAAAGAAAGAAAAAAAGACGGTCATTTAAAAAACACTTTTTTAACTTAGTTTAATCACTAAAATCTGCCTCAAAACCTGCAGATAGAACCCTGCAGGGTAATTGATTGATGAACACAAGCAGGCTGAGAGGCTCCACAAGGGCCCAAGAAGGAACACTGTTCTTCCTTAGCTTTGTTTGACTGCTTTCTTGTGTGGTTGTTTTGTTTTCCTTTCTTTGTTTGTTGTCTCTTGCTTTTCTTTTCTCTTTCCTCCCCCACCCCTCCTTTTTTTCCCCTTCTTTTCTTTTTTTTAAAAATTTAGGTGCTGTTAGCTTGTCTCTTCTTTGCTGTGCTTCTTCTTCTGTGATTTCACATTCTCTGTCTATATTGATTTTGTCTCCCAATGCTATCTCTTTTCCTTCCTTCATCTTTCTACCTTTTGCTTTCTGTTGTGATTCTTACATACCACCTTTTTTCATTAGTCCGCAACTTCAAGAGTGTCAATTTCTATCTTATCTATTCTGTTTTCTTCTTTTTAATTATTATTAACTTTTTCCTTTCAGCCCTTTCTTTACTCTTTCTCTCTCTCCTCATCATTCTGGCCTTCTAAATCATTATACATATTTTCCTCTATTTGATTTCCCAGCCCATTGTAGGTACTCCACTTTTTTCCCTATTACTCTACACTGCCTACATGAGTAAAATATTCATTTACTAAGTCTTATACGGCCCCTCTTCTAACTTATATCAATATTACTGTTATCCTTCTTCCTTTCTCACCTCTTTCAATTCCTCTGGACCTAATCTTTTGCCTTCAAGGGAACATAGAAAGAAACAAGGAAATAGAATAAGAAGAACAAAGTGTCAAAGAGAAAAACAACACATACACAGAACCACCAGCTAAATAAAACTCTAGAGCAGAGTGAGAAGCTAATCAACTGAATAAACCCATCAAGATAAAATGATGACTAGAGGGCAACAAAAAATTGCAAACCATACTGAGAAACAGGAAGACATGGACCAGTCCAATGAACAAACTAAAAAACCAGGAAGAGATGCAGAACATCGAACAACTAATCAAAGCTGTCCAAACAAATATCATGGACCAACTTAATGAAATGGAGGAAGAGATTAAGGATATTAAGAAGACACTGGGAGAACATACTGAAAAAATTGTAAACATACATAAAAAGATAATGGATATGATGGTGATCAATGGCACAATCCAAATGTATTAGTTAGCCAAAGGGGTTCTAATGCAAAATAGTAGAAAATTATTGATCTTTATAAAGGGTATTTATTTGGGGTAGAAGTCCACAGGCCATAAAACATAAGTTTCTTCCCTCAACAGAGTCCATTGCCATGTGTTGGAACAAGACAGCTGTCAACGTTTGCCAGGGTTCAGGCTTCTTGGGTTCCTCTCTTCCTGGGGCTGTGTTTCTCTCTGGGCTTAGCTCCTCTTTTTCCTCCACAAGGTCAGCTGTAGACTATGAGGCTCTCTAGGCTTTGCTTCTCTCCACAAGGCCAGCTGTGAACTCTCAGGCGAATGGCTTGTCTCTATCCCGGGGCCTTTTCTCCTACCTCACCAGAACTTCAACATCAAAACTGCTCCTCAGAAACTGCTCCTTCTGTCCTTTGCCTTGCATTTTATATTTGATTCTGACCCCACCAAGGGGTGGGGCTCAACGCCCTACTGATGTGGCCCAGCTAACGCCCTAATCATAACTTAATCATGCCCAAATTAGCAGACCAGTTTACAAGCATGATCCAATATCTATTTTTGGAATTCATAATTACATCAAACTGCCCAACAGCTACACCAAGAAATAAAAAAGATGCTGGCTTCACATAAGAGCAGATTTGAACAGGCAGAAGAAAGAATTAGTGATGTGGAAGACAGTACATCTGAAATCAAACAGATAGTAGAACAGATAGATAAAAAGATAGAAAAAATCCAGCAGGGACTTAGGGATTTAACCGACAACACAAAACGCACAAATATATGCATTATACGCATCCCAGAAGAAGAAGAGAAGGAAAAGGGAACAGAAGGAGTGTTGAAGGAAATAATGGCTGAAAACTTCCCAACCCTATTGAGGGAGATGGATGTACATGTCCAGGAAGCACAGTGCACCCCAAACAGTATAAATCCCAACAGGCCAACTCCAAGACATTTACTTGTCAAAATATCCAATGCTCAAGACAAAAAAAGAAATACTCAAGGCAGCAAGAGAAAAGAGAACCATCACATACAAGGGAAGCACAATAAGATTAAGTGCTGATTTCTCATCTGAAACCATGGAGACAAAAAGACAGTGGTATGATATAGTCAAAGTACTAAAAGAAAAAAACTTCCAGCCACGAATTCTCTATCCAGTAAAACTGACATTCAAAAATGATGGAGAGTTCAAAATATTTACAGATAAACAGAAATTAAGAGAGTATGCCAATAAGAAACCTGCACTTCAAGAAATACTAAAGGAAGTTCTACAAGTTGAAAGGAAAAAAACAGGGGAGAGAGAGTTGGAGGAGAGTGCAAAAACAACTAAAAAGACAAAAAGAGAAATAAAAACTACATATGACATACATAAACCCAAAAGAAAATATGGCTGATGTAAGAAATTCGTTGAGAGTAATAACACTGAATGTTAATGGATTAAACTCACTAGTCTAGAGACACAGATTGGCAGAATAGGTAAGGAAATATGATCCATCTATATGCTGTCTACAAGGAACCCACTTTTGACCCAGGGATTTAAGGAGACTGAAAGTGAATGGCTGGAAAACAATTTTACAAGCAAATAATAGCCAAAACAGAGCAGGAATAGCTATCCTAATATCAGACAAAATAGACTTTAAATGCAAAACTAATGTAAGAGACAAAGATGGACACTATATATTAGTAAAAGGGGACACTATATATTAGTAAAAGGGGTAATCTCTCAAGAAGAGAAAACAATCATAAACATTTATGCACCTAATCAGGATGCCTCAAAATACATGAGGCAAACTCTGGAAAAACTAAGTGGAGAAATAAATGCCTCTACAATTATAGTGGGGGACTTTAATACACCATTATCACCATTAGACAGAACATCTAGACAGAGAATCAATAAAGAAACAAAGACTCTGATTAATACATTAGAGGACCTGGACCTAATAGACATATACAGAACACCACACCCAAATACAGCAGGATATACATTCTTCTCGAGTGCGCATGGATCCTTCTCCAAGATAGACCACATGCTAGGCCACAGATCAACTCTCAATGAATTCAGAAAAATTGAGATTATACAAAGTAATTTCTCCAACCACAATGGAATGAAATTGGAAATCACTAAGAGCCAGAGAACCAGATTAGGCACAAAGATATGGAAGTTAAACAACACGCTCTTAGACAAACAGTAGTTCAAGGAGGAAATCTCAAAAGAAATCAGTAACTACCTTGAAACGAATGAAAATGACAACACAACATATCAAACCTATAGGATGCAGCCAAAGCTGTCCTGAGAGGGAAGTTCATGGCTGTAAATACATATATTAAAAAAGAAGAAAGAACTAAAATTGAAGACCTAACTGCACACCTGGAAGAAATGGAAAAACAACAACAAACTAAAACTAAAGGAAGTAGAGAGAAGGAAATAACAAAGATTAGAGCATAACTAAATGAAATAGAGAATAAGAAAGCACTACAAAAAATAAACAAAACCAAAAGCTGGAGATCAATAAAATTGACAAACCGTTAGCCAGACTAACAAAGAAAAAGAGAGAACAGATGCAAATACACAAAATAAAGAATGAGAAAGTGGATATCATTACTGACCCCACAGAAATAAAGAGTATCATAAGAGGATACTTTGAAAAATTATATGTCAACAAGAATGATAGTTTAGAGGAAATGGATCAATTCTAAGAAACTCAAAAACAACCTACATTGATGAAAGAAGAAATTGATTAACACAACAGTCCAATTACAAGTAAAGAGAGAAACTCAGTCATCAAAAACCTCCCAACTAAGAAAAGCCCAGGACCAGACAGCTGAATTCTACCAAACATTCTGGAAAGAGTAACACCAATCCTGCTTAAGCTCTTCCAAAAAATAGAAGTAGAAGGAACATTGCCTAACTCATTCTATGATGACAACATTACTCTAATACCAAAGCCAAACAAAGATACCACAAGAAAGGAAAATTACAGGTGAATTTCTCTAATGAACCTAGATGCTAAAATCCTCAACAAAATACTTGCTAATCACATTCAACAATATATCAAAAGAATTATATACCATGACCAAGTGGGTTTCATCCCAGGTATGCAAGGATTGTTCAACATAAGGAAATCAATCAATGTAATACACCACATACACAGATTGAAAGAAAAAAATCACATGATCATCTATATAGATGCAGAAAAAGCATTTGACAAAATACAGCATCATTTCCTGATAAAAACACTGTAAAAAATAGGAATAGAAGGAAACTTTCTGAACATGATAAAGGGTATATATGAAAAACCCAAAGCTAACATCATCTTCAGTGGTGAAATCCTAAAAGTCTTTCCTCTGAGATCGGGAACAAGACAAGGATGCCCACTATCACCACTCCTATTTAACATTGTCTTAGAAGTACTTGCTCAACCACTGAGCAAGAAAAAGATGTAAAAGGCATCCAAATTGGAAAAGAAGAAGTAAAAATTTCATTATTTGCAGACGACACGATCCCATACGTAGAAAGCCCTGAGAAATCTACAACAAAGCTAGAACTTATAAAGGAGTTCAGTAATGTTGCAGGCTATAAGATCAATGCTCAAAAATCAGTAGCATTTCTGTACACCAATTACGAGCAATCTGAGGAGGAAATAAAGAAAAAAATACCATTTACAATAGTAACTAAAAGAATCAAATACCTAGGAATAAATTTAACTAAAGATGCAAAGAACTTATATACAGAAAACTACACAACGCTGTTAAAGGAAATCAAAGAAGACTTAAATAAACGGAAGAATATTCCCTGTTCATGGATAGGAAGACTAAACATCAACAAGATGTCTATCCTACCCAAACTAATCTACAGATTTAATGCAATCCCAATAAAAATCAACACTATATTTTTTAAGGAACTGGAAAAACTAACCACAAAATATATTTGGGAAGGTAAGAGGCCCCAAATTGCCAAAGACATATTGGAAAGAAAAATGAAGTTGGAGGTATCACACTACCTGACTTTAAAACATACTACAAAGCTACAGTGGTCAAAACTGCATGGTATTGGCACAAGGATAGACATATTGACCAATGGAACCGAATTGAGAGTTCTGTTATAGATCCTCACATATACAGTCATCTGATATTCGACAAGGCCACCAAGCCCACTCAGTTGGGAGAGAATGGCCTCTTCAACAAGTGGTCCTTGGAGAACTGGATATTCATATCCAAAGGAATGAGAGAGGAGCACCATCTCACACCTTATACAAAAATCAACTCAAAATGGATCAAAGATCTAAATATAAGAGCCAAGACCATAAAGACCTTGGAAGATAATGTAGGGAATCATCCACAGGACCTTGTAATAGGAAATGGTTTCATGAACTTCACACCCAAAGCATGAGCAGCGAGAGAAAAAAATAGATAAATGGGATCTCGTCAAAATTAAAAACTTCTGCACCTCAAAGGACATTATCAAGAAAATAAAAAGGCAGCCTACCCAATGGGAGAAAATATTTGGCAACCATATATCTGATAGGAGCCTAATATCCTGCATACATAAAGAAATCTTACATCTCAAAATAAAAAGACAGACAACCCATTTTAAAAAATGGGCAAGTCACCTGAAAAGACACTTCTCCAAGGAAGAAATACTAATGGCTAAAATGCACATCACTAGCTATTAGGGAAATGCAAATCAAAACTACAATGAGATACCATCTTACACCCATTAGAATGGTGACTATTAAAAAAACAGCAGACTGTAAGTGTTGGAGAGGATGTGGAGGAGTGGGAACCCTCATCCACTGCTGGTGGGATTGTGGAATGGTCCAGCCACTATGGAGGACAGTTTGGTGGTTCCTCAAAAAACTAAGTATAGATCTTCCGTATGATCCAGCGATTCCACTGCCGGGTATATACCCAGAAGAATTGAAAGCAAAGACACAAACATATATTCCCACCAATGTTCATAGCAGCATTGTTCACTATTGCAAAAAGTTGGAATCAACCCCGGTGCCCATCAACAGATGAATGGATAAACAAATGTGGTACATACATACAATGGAATATTACTCAGCTGTAAGTAGGAATAAAGTGCTAACACATGGAATAACATGGATGAATCTTGAAGACCTTATGCTGAGTGAAGCAAGCCAAGCATTGAAGGATGAACAGTACATGACCTCACTGATATGAATTGAGGAAAGTGAGCAGTCTCCAAGAACCATTGCCTGAAAGATAGGCTTATAAGAGAGAGAAAGAGAAGAGAAGGTTGTGAGCCATCACCCATACGGACATATCTATGGTAAAGTGATAGAGTATAGTTGCGTATTGAAGGGACAGGACAAGTGAGTAGTGATATTACTGGGTTTGGTGGTTCACGGTTGACAGATGGGTAGATTGGGAAGGGTGGGTTAGAATATTCAGGATACTGGGGGGAGAGATGGGAGAGGGACCAGGTGAACATGGGATTTGTGGGTATGAGGTTGAAAGTTCAGGGGTGGGAATGCTCTTATGGCAATATGACAAGGAAGTCTCACTGGTTTAGGGTCTTGGTTGGGGGGACATTTGGGACAAGGTGCATCTGGAGCAGGTTTCTAGGGAGTGTGTGAGAGTTCATCCTGTCATAATGTGTGGTATCAATGGGTGGAGACCCATACAATGAGTGGGAAGAAGATGGACTCCCATCTTTGGGAGGACTGATTCACCCAGAAACAGACAGGTGGGCGTCTCTTTCGAGCAAGGGCAGTTTTTAATAGGGGAGGACAAACCAGTGTGTCAAGATCTCTTGTTGCATGTAACTATGAATCTTGTCATCCAATGAGTCAAGCCAGGGGGTCGTCATGGGCCCCGTGGGGATGGGGAGGGAGGAACGGAATAGATCAAATGGGGTATTTAGTGGTCAGGGGAAATGTTTTTCATTACCTTACAGTGATGGACACAGGACATGGTAAATATCATCAAAAATTATTAAATTGTACAGTCTAAAATATAAACCATACTGTAAACCCTTGATAATGTTTAGTAGCTATGTTTCACTATCTGTATAACAGTTATAACCATTCACATACAAAAAGGTGTTAATATGGGGTGAGGAAAGGGGGAGGAAGTTGGGTACATGAGAGTCTCTTGTATTCTGTGTGTGACTTTGCTGTAACCTAAAACTTCTTTGAAAATTAAAAGAAAAATTGGGAGACACTGGGGAGTGAGAGGGGGAAGGTGCCACAGTACAGACCGGACACCCAATATTGCAGTGATAGAAGGAAAAATGTCCCAAAAAATTTTTTTTAATTAAAAAAAATTTTTTTTTTGTTTTTTCCCATTTTTTGAATATCCCAATCCTTTAATTTCATTTTACTTTTAGTGGTTTTTTTTTTTTTTTTAAGTTTCCATGTATTTTATCTCTTACATTTAAACTTATTATTATTTCGTTTTCCTATTAATTGTATTTGGCTATTATATGGGCTTCATCTTTAAGGAAGCTTTGGATCACTGAAGGGTTACAAAGGGGGCAGAAGAGGATCATTGGTGGGGGGTGTCAGGGATGAGGGTTTCATGGGAGGAAGTTCACCTGAACATACATAAAAGATATATAAAATTGTTCAAATGATCATGGGGTGGGGTATGATAACAGTGGGTGGACAGTCACTCCATAAATGAGAGAATACTGAATTCCCAGCCTGGAGAGCTCGGCCACATTCTCCAAGGGAGCAGCAACAGTCCCCCAAGTGCAGGGGCAGCGTCTGGCTAAGGAGGATGATCCACTGATGGGCTCTTGTTATTAATGACTAGCCTTACGAGTCTTTGCTCTTGATATTGAAATTTAGCTTATTGTTATGGGGTGTCTAAGGGTTGCCACCTGAGAGCCTCCTTGTTGCTCAAATATACCCTCTCTCTAAGCCAAACTCAGCATATGAATGCATTACCTTCCTCCCAGCCTGGGACATGACTCCTGGGGATGAGCCTCCCTGGCAATGAGGGATTGCTACCAAGTGCCAACTGGCGATATGACTGGAAAAAGACCTTGAATAAAAGGGGGAAAAGATAAAGACAAATGAGTTCATATGGCTAAGAGACTTCAAAGTGAGTCGGGAGGTCATCCCAGAGGTAACGCTTACACACACCTCAGTAGGGTCTCATAGAACACCAAAGAGGCTATCACCCCACACAGAGGGGCTCCTGAGGGCTCTGGAGACACCCAGGTCCTGTATAAGTGGGGATAGCGCCAGAGATTGATGCCTTAATCAGTGGGCTCTACTTTGGAATCTGTGTTCCCGAGAGTGACAGAGTTGGACTCAAATATGTCCTCCCTGCACAAGGTCCATCAGTCCCTTCTATTCAAACCTATATGTGGTGTTGGAGTTTGTAGATGTACTTCCAGATACTGGAGCCTTTGGCCTGCCCATGTGCCAGCTGGGCCTGGAATCTCGGTGGAGCTGCAACTCCTACTCTACAGCTCAATGGACTCACCCAAGACACCTGGCGGAGAGATGATGATGGACAATGGCCATCCCAGGGAATGGAGAGAGTCTGCAGCTGCAGGCAGGATAATCCCATCCATCTTATCCATGGGATATAAGCCCCTTCTCACTTGGAGGTGGAGTAGACATCACCATCCCAGGCTCCTCAGGATTGGGGGAAAAGCTATGGACTACAGTGAACTTAGTGGTATTCTGTTCTAGACATATTGTGATTCAAGCAATGGAAGAAATTACAACATTGATGTGGAGCCAGTGGCCATTGGACACTTTGGGGGAAGGGAGAGGGAAAAGCAGTTGTAATACAGGGGCTTTTTCAGGGCTTGGGAATTATCCTGAGTGGCATTACAACAACAGATATAGGCCATTTTACATCAGCATATAACATGCAGAACTGTGTGGCAGAGAGTGTGGTCTACAATGTGAACTATGGTCCATGCTTGATGGCAAAGCCCAAGGATGTGTATATCCATTGCAGGTGATGTGCCACATTGATGGAGGATGTTTGTGTGGGAGGTTGTGTGAGGTATGGGAGGTGGGGAACATGGGAATCCCTATAATTTTTGTGTAACATTTATGTAATCTAAGCATCTTTTAAAAAATAAAATAAATAAATACATTTTTTTAAAAAGAATAAAGAAGTGATTAAAAAAAAAGGCTTATGTTGCAAAAGGAATTAAAGCAGTAACAAAGCAGCATTTCCAAACATTCGAGGAAGTTGAAGAGCTGTTATTAATTTGGGTAAATGATAAGCAGTTAGCAGGCAACTGGAATTGGAAGCCATGATATGTGAAAAAGTGAAAATGTTGCATGCTGCTCTTTTGAAAAACAAACTGGAACTGAGTGATGAGAGTGTTGAAGTTTTTAAGGCCAGCCACAGCTGGTTTGATAATTTAAAAAAAGACAACCAGCACCCATAGTGTCTTGAGGCATGGCGAGGCAGTGAATGCTAATAAAAAGTTTGCTGACAAATTTGTCACTGAATTTCAAAACTATGTAGAGACTAAGGGTTTTATTCCCCACTGTATTAGTCAGCCAAAGGGGTTCTGATGCAAAATACCAGAAATCTGTTGGCTTTTATAAAGGTTATTTATTTGGGGTAGAAGCTTACAGTTACCAGGCCATAAAGCATAAGTGACTTCCCTCACAGAAGTATGTTGCCACATGTTGGAGCAAGATGGCTGCTGACATCTGCAATGGTTCAGGCTTCCTCTTCCGATTAAGGCTCCGTGGTCCCAGCTTCTTCCAATATCAGCTGTAGGCTGGGATAAGTCTCCTCTCTCTCCTGGGGCTCATTTCTCTCTGGGCTCAGCTGCTCTGCTCTCTCCACAAAGCCAACTGTAAACTATCAGGCGAACAGCTTGTCTCTCTTCCTGGGGCCTCTGCCATGTCTAATGGAACCTTTTCTCTTTCCTCACATATCTGCTTCTCTGTGTATTTATTAATACTTCCCGGGGCTCCAAGATCAAAACTCCAACTAATTCCTCTGCCGTGGAGTTTTCTCTGTGAGTCCCTGCCTGCCAAGGGGGCGGGAACTTGACTACCTACTGGCATGGCCCAATCAAAGCCCTAGTCATAATTTAATCAAGTAAAAGTGAAACTTCTGAATAGAATACAATCTAAGGATATCAGTAGCCCATAGGAACAGACCAGTTTACAAACATAATCAGTATTTCTTTGTGGAATTCTTCAATAATATCAAACTGCGGCACCCACAAAGTTTTTGTTTATTTTATTGAAGTATATCACTCATACGTAAACATACATTAATAATAAGTGTATAATAATAGTTGTCACCTTACAAATCAAACATATATAGCATCATATAGGGCTCTCATATCTCATCCTACCACCAATACCTAGCATTGTTTTGAAACATTTTTAGCTAATGATTTAAGAGCATCCTTAAAATATTACTACTAACCAAAGTATCTTACATTTGTTGTATTTCCCCCCAAACCCCCAGTATTATTATTTTTATATCATTTATACATGAATATACATAAATAAGAGCATAGTAAAAGTTGTGAACTTACAAAGCAAACATGCATAACATCATACAGGGGTCCCACACATCAACCCACCACCAAAACCTTGCATTGTTGTGAGACATTTGTTACAAATTATGAACAACTATAGTCAAAATCTTACTGACTATAGTCCATATCTTACATTTGGTGTATTTTGCCCCGAACTCACCTATTATTATTTTTAAATGTATTTTTATTATAGAAGTTGTGAACTTATAAAACAATCATGCACATGTGCAGAATTCCCATACAACAGCCCTCTATCAACACACCACACCATAGTAGAACATTTGTTACAGATTATGAGATAATATCATTAGATTATTACCACTAATCATGGTCCATAGCATATATTTGGCACACTTTTTCCATCTCTGCATTACCAACACAGTACATCTTTGGCATAGATGCATGAATATTACAGTACTGTGTTAACCACAGTCCATAGGTCACTCCAGTTGTATTTTTCCCATGCTTCTCCACATTCCCACCACCCTGCAATAGTGATGTACATCTGCTCTAGCTCACAAAGGACACCCTTGCATCTGTACCATCTACCACAATTCTCATCCACCTCTGGGTTTACTGTGTTATTCAGTCCCTAGATTATTCTCTAGCTCTCTTTCAATTGACATTTACATACCTAGAATACCTTTCCAGTCACATCCCCATTTATAAACCAGCTGTTACTTACTATAATATGTTACCATCAACTCTATCCATTTCCACACTTTTACAGTAAAGTTAATTAAAACTTCTACGTACATTAAGCATCAGAAGTCCATCTCAGTCCTCCTCTTATATTCTTTAAGAATCCACCACCTACCACAAGGTCTTCAAGATGTTTTCCTATATTTTCTTCTAGAAGTTTTATACTTATTGCTTTTATATTTAGGTTTTTGATGATTTTGAGTGAATTTTTGTATAAGGTGTGAGATAGGGGTCTTCTTTCTTTCTTTTGGCTATGGATATCCAGTTCTCTCAGCCCATTTGTTGAATGGACTGTTCTGCCCGAGCTGGGTGGGTCAAAAATCACTTGACCATACATGTGAGGGCCTCTTTCTGAACCATCAGTTCAGTTTCATTGGTCTATGTGTCTGTATTTAGGTCTGTACCATCCTGTTTTTGCCACTGTACCTGGGTAATATGATTTACAGTCTGGAAGTTGGAATCCTCCTACTTCACTTTTTCTTTTTAAGAAGTTTATGGCTATTCGAGACCCCTTACCCTTCCAAATAAATTTGATAATCGGGTTCTCCCATTTATCTTTAAAAGGTGCTGGAATTTTTATCAGGATTGCATTGAATCTGTATATCAATTTGTGTGGAATTGACATCTTAATGATATTTAGTCTTCTAATCCATAAACATGGAATGTTCTTCCAATTATTTAGGTCTTTTTAAATTTCTTTTAATAATGCATTGTAATTTTCTGAATACAAGTGCTTTACGTTGTTGGTTAAGTTCATTCCTAAATATTTGATTCTGTTATTCACCATTGTAAATGGAATTTTTTTTTTCTGACTTCCTCCTTAGATTACGCATCACTAGTGTCTTTTAAAGTCTCTTTCATCTGATATAAATATTGCTACTCCGGCTTTTTTTGTTGTTGTTATTACTGAATGCGTGGAATATCTTTTTTCAGCCTTTCACTTTCAATCTACTGGTATCCTTGGGTCTAAGGTGAGTCACTTGTGGGCAGCATATAGGTGGCTCATATTTTCTTATACATTCTGCCAGTCTATGTCTTGTGATTGAGGAGTTTAAGCCATTAACATTCAATGTTATTACTGTAAAGGCAGTTATTTTTTCACTCATTTTGACCTTTGGGTTTTATCTGTCTTATTTTATTTTCACAACTCTTTTGAGACTTTTAGTTACTTTTATTAATATAATCTTCATTTCTAGACTCTCCTCCAAGTCTCTCTCCTGTCTTTTCTTTTCAGACTGTAGCACACCCTTCAGTATTTCCTGCAATGCCAGTCTCTTGGTTACAAACTCTCTCAGTTTTTATTTATCTATGAATATTCTAAACTCATTTTTGAAAGACAATCTTGCGGGATATAAGATTCTTGGCTGGAAGTTTTTCTCTTGTAGTATCTAAAATATATCATACCACTGACTTCTTGTCTCCATGGTTTCTGATGAGAAATTGGCACTTATTCTTGTTGGGTGTCCCTTATATGTTATGTGTTGCTTTTCTCTTGCTGCTCTCAGAATTCTCTCTTTGTCTTTGGCATTTGACATTCTGATTAGCATGTGTCTCAGAGTTGGTCTATTCACATTTATTTGGAAGGGATACATTGTGCTTCTTGGACATGGATATTCATGTCCTTCAATAGGGTTGGGAAATTTTCTACCATTATTTATTCAAATATTCCTTCTGCCCTTTTTCCCTTCTCTTCTCCTTCTGGGACACCTGTGACATGTATGTTTGCACATCTCTTGCTGTCATTAAGTTCCCTGAGACCTTGTTCATTTTATTCCATTCTTTTTTCCATCTGTTCTTTTGTATGTTCGCTTTCGGGAGGCCATGTCTTCAAGCTCACCAACCCCCTTTTCTGTCTCCTCAAATCTGCTATTGTATGACTCTAGTGTATTTTTAATTTCATTTATTGCATCTTTCATTCCCATAAGATCTGCTATTTTTCTATGTATGCTTTCAGATTCTTCTTTGTGCTCATCCAATGTCTTCTTAATATCCTTAACTCTTTAGCCATCTCATTGAATTTATTAAGGAGATTTGTTTGAATATCTATGATTAGTTGTCTCAACTCCTTTGTCAGCTGGAGGCTTATCTTGTTCCTTTAATTGGGCCATATCTTCCTGTTTCTTGGTATAGATTGTAATTTTTGGTGTCTTGGCATCTGGCTTACTATATGTATTTATTCTGGGTGCAGTTTCTCTTTAGTTTAAGTCTTTCTTGCTGTTTCTCCCTTGCTGGTTGTGTAGTAGGACCCAAGGATGTAGTTGGTGCTGTAAGCTGTGGAGTCTCAAGCTGCCTGCATTGCCCCAAGGACCGATGAAGCTTCTCCCAACTTTCCCCTTTACCAAGGGTAAGAACAGAGCCACAGCCGTGTGTAATAATCCAAGTCATGCAGGACTAGACTGTAGTTGCCCAGAGAGACTGATGAAGCTTCACTCCCCTTCCTCCCCTGTGTGGGGTGGTGATGGAGCTGCAGGTGTGGGCAGCAATTTGTGCTGTACCTGTCCAAAATGACTGCAGTTACCCTAATAGACTTCCGATTATTCAGTCTGTGCCACCCTCATGTACCTGCAGTTACCCGGAGAGGCTGGTGCAGGTCCCACCGGCTTCCTCCCTCCCAGAGGTGGACCAGAAGCCTAGGCTAGGGCTGCAATCAGATCTTGGTAGAAAGAAGCCAGTCCCTTACTTCTCTGTGATTTTCAGTCAGCTAGGCTTCCCCTCAAGCCGTGGGTGGAGTTAAAAGTGCAGCTACAGGCCTCATTCAGACTTGGACAGGTTCAAACTTTAGCTGTTCTTAGGGTTATAATTTAGCCAGCCGAATTTACTAATCAGTATCTGAAGTCAGTGCCCAACTGTGATGATTGTTTCTTGAGAGAACCCTGACTAATATACCAACCATCTCTTCCTCCCCTGTTTTTGGGAAATGGAGCTTCCCTCTCCAGTCATGGAATAGCTCCTGAGGCGGGTTTAGTCACCATAGTAGGATGATCACCAGCCTCTGTGGTGTCCCCTGTATTTTCCCTGAGAGGCTGATGCAGGTCCCCCAGCTTACTCCCTGTGGGGCTGAGCTATAGGCTAGAGCTGCAATCTGATCTAGATGGAAAGAAACCTGTCCCTACAAGCACTGTGATTTTCATTCTGCCTGGCTTCCCCTCATGCCAGATGTGGAGTTAATATAGTGGCTACTGGCCTCATTCTGACTTGGACAGGTTCAAACTTTAGCTGTTCTTAGGATTATACTTTAGCCCGCTGAATTTACTAATCAGTAGGTAAAGTTGGTGCCCAATCGTCTCTTTCTTCCCTGTTTTTGGGAAGTGGAACTTCTAATTCCAGCCACGGAACAGTTCCTGAGGCAGCTTGTGCCTCCCGTGGAGGATGGGCACCAGCCTCCAAGGCGTGGAATGCTTTACTCACGAATCTTCTGTGCAGATGAGCAGTCTCCTCCTTCCATTCTTACAAGGATGTTGCAGGATGCTCTTCTGGTCTCCTGGAGCCCCCAAACAGGTACTTTAGATAGCTCTGAGTGATTACTAACTGCCCTGTAGAAGGAGCTGACTCTAGGAGCTCCTGACTCTGCCAACCATCTTGCTGGTTGTCTGTCCCATCAAGTTTTTAACTGTGATGAGCCGGAGTTTTTTGGAAAACAAGTGCCAAGTAGGACCTACATCACAAAAGAGGAGAAGGCATTACCAGGCCACAAACCAATGAAAAACAGGCTCACTCTATTGTTGTATGGGAATGCTAGTGGGGACTTAAAACTCAAGCCTCTACTAGTCTATTATAGTGAAAACCCGTGAGTTTTCAAGAAGCAGAATATCATAAAAAGCAAACTCCATGTGATCTGGAGGGCAAACAGCAAAGCTTGGGTCACAAGGCAATTTTTCACCGAGTGGATAAAGGAAGTGTTTGGTCCCTCAGTGAAAAAAATATTTTCTAGAGAAAGATTTGCCTCTGAAAGCTCTCCTACTTTTGGACAATGTGCCTGCCCACCCTTCAGGCTTGGAGGATGACTTATTGGAGGAATTCAGCTTCATCACTGTAAGGTTACTGCCCCCCAACCTTACTCTTCTCATCTAGCTCATGGACCAGCAGGCCATTTCATACTTCAAAAAGTTGTACACAAAAGCACTTTTCCAGAGGTGCTTTGAGATCACCTCTGACACCCAGGTGACCCTCACAGATTTCTGGAAGGAGCATTTCAAAACCCTGCACTGCCTTAATCTTATTGATAAGGCTTGGAATGGAATGGAGTCTCTTATAAGACAATGAATTTGGCATGGAAGTATTTGTGGCCAGAAGCTGTAACTAAGAGAGTCTTTGAAAGGTTTGAGGCTGACCCCAAACCTGCAGGTACAGAGGTGTGCAGTTGTACAGGATGTTGTATCTTTGGGCCAATCCATAGGTCTGGAGGTCGGTGCTGCTGATGTTGAGGAGTTAGTGGAGGAACATCGTGAAGAGCTGAACATTGAGGAGCTGCAGGAACTACAGAAGGAACAGCAACAAGAGGTAGCTGAAGAGATTTCTTCAGGTGAGGAGGAGATAAGGGAGGATGTCCCCAGTTCCTTGATAAAAGAAATGTGTGCAAAATGGGCAGAAGGTCAAAACTTTGTGGAGAAGTACTATCTGGACAAAGCTCTGACAAGCAGAAATGTGAATTTATTGAATGACCAATTTCACATTTTCGAGAAATTCTGAAAAGAAGATAGAAGCAGTCCTCACTGGATACGTT
The DNA here is from genome assembly GCA_026826555.1 of Tolypeutes matacus. Classification (NCBI taxonomy): domain Eukaryota; kingdom Metazoa; phylum Chordata; class Mammalia; order Cingulata; family Chlamyphoridae; genus Tolypeutes; species Tolypeutes matacus. The sequence continues at coordinate 11,122,555 of JAKSZT010054138.1, read as the reverse complement.
TTTAGTGAAGGTGACAAAGAGTGTGTCAGAGCCTGTGGTACAAGTTGAAAAAAGACAGAAAAGAGAATGAACATCTGAAGGGCAATGCTCGATATCCTATTGGAGGGGGACTCTTCTTCCAAGCAACTCTCCATGTCGCCTCTCTTCCTAACCACTCTCCTCCCACCATCCCATTGGGCCATGAACTCTTCTCAGTACAAGTAAAGTGAAGTTTTTACTTTATTTATCAAAATATTTGTTAATGTTTAGGTTTATTTCTCATGTACAGTAATGATATACAACCTTATCTTTTTACATATTGCCTTAAAAATGTGCATTGCCTTTGGCTTGGTAACACATTAAATTTATTTACATTATTGCTTGTGGGAAAATTTTGTTTGGTATTTGTCATTTTTCGTACTCGTCATGCCTCCTGGGACCAATTAACGACGAGTACCGAGGTACCACTTTGTAGTAGGAGATATGAGGATAAAAGCAAGAGCTTCAAGTGACATGAGGAAGGGACTATGAGTCAAGGGATGCAGGTGTCCTTTAGAAGCTGTTAAAGGCAAGGAAACATTATATTCTGAAGACTTGAAGTAGTGCAGACCTGCTGACACCTTGATGTCAGATATCTGACATTCATAACTGCAATAGAATAAACTTGTTTTCTTTTAAGCCACTAAGTTTGTGTTTATTTGTTAGATCAGCCATAGGAAAAATAATGCAGACTTTAATACATTTTAATGGGATTTGCGGAGTGGTTAGAGAAAAGAAGCATGTGTGTTTAATTTCCCATATTTTAACTAAAATTTATTATTATTAGAAAATACATTAAAAATATTTCCCCTTTGAATAACCCTATCTGTCCTTTTTAATATAGCTAATTGTCTCACCACTTCTGTGAAAACCTTTTTCACTTCTCTAGCACTCAGTGGATTATATTTTTTGATCCACTGTAATATTTACTGTTGCCATACTTAATTTTATACTTAAGCATATATGGTATTAGCTTCGTCTCTAAAGACTTCATATATTAACTCCTCAATCATTTGTTAACATATTTTAAATATATTGAATATCTGTTAGTACCCAGCACTCTGCTGAGTGTTAAGATCCAAGATTCACAGAGGAATCCAAGAGACAAATTCTGCCCTGAAAAGCACATATAAAGCCCACCAAATTGTAATTGCCTATTAACTACTAGGTCTCTGTCACTAGATTGTCAGTTCCCTGAGGGCAGGGCATTTTATATTTCTCTAATATACATGACACAATATTAGACTCTTAGAAAATCTTTGCTCAAGAAAAAAAGAGACCAAAAGGAAAATAAGGAAAGGAAAAATATAAAATAACCTCTTCTAGGACAGGAGGAAATTTCTTTTTTGCCCTCCAATCAGAATGCCATCTAGCTAATATCTTCCTAAGATATTCTATTAGACTAGTTTATTCCTCTTTGTGGATAACTCTAAACAATCACAAATTAGACAAAAATCCATTGAGTAGATTAAATTAGACTGAGTCACCTTGGTTCTTGATCTGTGTGTTATAATTAATACATTTGTAGCCATTCTTACTGATGGCAATTTAGAAATTTTGATTTGGCCTTTTATGAAGGTGATGCGTTTAAAGTCAAAGTGCCTAAAATACATTTTATATTTTCTCCATTGACCTTTAAGAAATTCAGTTAGGCAATTAATGTCTCTAATTAATGAAGTTAGTGATTTTAGTTCTTGTGCAGCAGAATCTCTATGAAGATGCCTCATACCTATTAAATAAAGGGAAAAAAAACGCTTTAATTTTCAGTACATGCCCTTGGTTCCCATGGAAACAGTTCAGTAAAAGAAGTTTGAAATGTTACATATTATTTAATATCTTATATTCATATAAATATTGCCAGAAGATATGTCATATCTGTTCAATTATAAAGTATCATGGGAGTTAAGCAAAGGAATATATTAAATTGAAAGTCGTAGCCCATCACTTTTGACACTGCTGGCCTGGAAGGAACTTCAATGAGAATCTCAAGGACTGTCTTGAAAAAAATAACCAATATCTTCAGTAGAGAATGCACTGGTTTTATTAGTGAGGATTCTTATATTCACACTATTCTCTTCTATCAAAAGTGCCTGCAATAAATGACTACAGAACTTGAATTTAGCTTAGATTTTTAGGGGATATCAATTCAAAACTGACTTACGTTTATTCTTTTAGATTTAGTTAGATGATCAGGAAAAATGGGTAGATCCCAAATGAAAGAAGACATTGGCTTTGCAGAATAATGTAAAAGTACAAAATGTAAACCACTCCAATAAATAGTTTTTCACACTCAACCACTTCCATATATTGCTGACCAAGCTCACTGATTAAGCCCAAACATCTAGGTGATTCATATCACTAAGAATTCTCATTTTGTAACTCTACAAATCTTATGGTTTTGAATAACACTTTAAAGAAAAAGTCCCTAAGGGCAGGGCATTTTATATTCCTCTAATATACTTGACACAAAATTAGAAATATCAAGAAAAAAAGAGACAGGAAAGAAAAAAGGAAAGGAAAAATATAAAGGAACCTCATCTAGGATACGATGCAATTTCTTTTTTTACTCCGCAAAATCTGATGTTGAATCATATTCAAACACCTTCTTTCATATTTTTATTTGTTTAAATCACAGAACATTGAAGAAATTTACCAAATGCCATTCAGCCTATATATCATACTTTTTTCTGCAGCATGTTTACATTGAGTATTATTTGCAATTTTCAGTGATGACTGCTATACTTCCACATTGGTTTGACGGTTCCCTAATGCATTAATACCCTATGGAATATTTCCTGAGCTTTTTAGACTAAAAATGTGAATGTCTAAGGCAGTGAACACTTCTTTCCATGTTCCAGAGACTCTTTAAACACTATTTTCTTACTTGTACATCAGTCTTACTAGATTGCAAATTCCCCTGATGGCAGAAGCAATGTCTTGCAGGTTTCTAATTTATCCTTGCCTAGCCTATCTGAGATGTAGATCAATAAATTAATATTAAATTAATAAATCAATTTTGAAACATGCTTTGCTTACAGAACTAAAGTCATGTATTTAACAATGTATGTATTAGTTGATTATTCCAAATAAGCTAGAAATAATTATTTGCAGATATTGGAGTGTGTGGCACATGCTGAATTTCCAAACTGCCGACTAGCCATTATCATACACACACAAAAATACTTATGTGACTTTTTTGGAATAATGATTCATGACTGTATTTTAAATAGCTCAGGGGTTAAAAAATACTGGTAGGGTAATACAAAAATTCCATGTGGCTACATTGTCTAAGAAAAAGATACTCTCAAAATGTACCCTTAAACAAATTTTGCCAAGTCTTTTCCAGTACAAAAAGTGATATACATGGGCAGCATTTATACTGACAATATCTGACAGTACCCAGGACCTTTGTTGCTCTCTGACTCCTGCCTGACCTTGTCACTAAACTTCTTTTTGTGCTTGCTAGTACTGCTGTAAAATTGCATAAAACAATCTCCCCTAGAAAACCCTTCCTCCACTGAGCTGGTCTGAGGGGCTGGTAAATTAAAAATAAAAGTAATTGTAAAGAAAATGCTGTAAGCAAGACTGTCAATCTTAGTAGCAAAAATTGCCCAAATGCATATTGAAATATTTGGCACAAAGAATTTTAAAAACATTATTGACTTCCCTGGCTCCCTGTCCTATCCCCGTTTGGCAGGATGGTAGCATCAAGTCCCGAGGAGACCAAACAAAGTAGCAAGCTGTCACAATTGCTAGAAATCCAAACTGATTCATAAAAGCCACCACACTGAGGCAAGAAGCTTTACCTTCTCCCAGTTCTCCCACGCAGCAATGGCTACAGGTGGAATGGGTGTGGAAACATGGATGCATGAAATATTTAGTTGATTGACATTAACTAAGATAAAATCAGTGAGTGATATAGCAGTCTGTGGTATCTAAAATATGCTCTTATATGCAGGTTCTGTCCAATTCCTTTTAGGTACAATTTAAGTCTATCCCTTTATAATCTTATACTTTATTTATTGAACAAACCCCTAATAAATTCCTTCCCCATTGTTCCCCAAAGGTGGTGCTGACTGGACCATGTTTTACTCTAATAACTGAGCCACCTCAGATTGCTATTTACTTTACTTGAATAAACTTGTTTCTCACTATAGTATAAATATAATGAGGTAGCCAGGGCAACTAGAAGTGTGATCTGAGCAGTTCAGTATGTTATAACCTCTGCTTAATTTGGTCAAACTCAACTGTGTTCTTGTCTTACCTCACTCCTGTGTTGCAAGAGTGCAAATATTCTGCTCTCTCTTCCTCATTTTCCTGTCTGCTATTCCACAATGTCTTCCCTGTACCTGTCTACCTGATTTCACTGATCTAACTCATTCTATTTCTGCTAACTAAAATGATGCATATACCATCTCATATATCATAGATTTCTCTTATGATCAATACTAAGAACCATAAAATAATTTGTGTGCTCTGGTGAGACTCACTCAACTAGGCACTGTAAAAGGAATAGTAAATACTCCTTCCACCTTCACCAAACTCTTCACAAAGCAACAACCAATGTTTTATATATCTTCCACTTCTGCAGGCCATCCAATTGAAATCCACCTTATTCTGGAGAAATGTATGGCAGTCATCACATTTCTTCTTATGTCACACTAGAGAAACTTTACTGATAACAATGTAATGTAATAAAATGCATTGCATCAGCTTTTTCAGTTGGCATGATAAAATATCTTTTGCCTGAACATTCTCAAGGTATCTTTTTTAGTTTCCAGGCTGCTCAAGCAAAAACCATGCAATGGTTCAGCTTAAACAATGGGCATTTATTTGATCACGGTTTTGAGGCTGAGAGAGAGTCCAAATCAAGGCATCATCAAGGTGATTCTTTCTCTCCCAAAGACTGTGGCATTCTGGGGGCTGGCTGCTGGTGATTCTTGATCCTTAGCTTGTCACATGGCAAGGCACATAGTGGGTGTCTCCTGGTCTCTCCCTTCTCTTTCAGGTTTTGTTGATGTTCAGCTTCTGGCTGCTCCCTCTGTGGCTTTCTCTCTTTCCGTCGGAATTTCATTCTTCTTATAAAGGACTACAGTAATAAGGTTAAGACCCATCTTGATTGGGCTGGGCCACATCTGAACTCAAGCCACCTCATCAAAAGGTCCTATTTAAAATGGATTCACACACAGGAATGGATGAAATTTAAGAACATGCTTTTCTGGGGTCCATACAGCTCCAAACCACCAGAGTATCTTTCAGTATTAGACATATTTTAGAGGTAGGCTTGTTTCTATAGAGAGATTGACTTCTTTTTTTAATAATTTTTAAAAAGATACTTAGATTACATAAATGTTGCACAAAAATTACAGGGATTCCCATGTTCCCCACCTCCCACACCTCCCATAACATCCCACATAAACATCTTTCATTAGTGTGGCTCATCACCAGCAATGTATATACACATACTGGGGCTTCGCCACTAAGCATGGACCAAGGTTCATATTACAGACCACACTCTCTCCCACACAGTTCTGCATGTTATATGCTAATGTAAAATGGCCTATATCTGTCGTTGTAATGTCACTCAGGATAATTCCCAAGTCCCGTAAAAGCCCCTGTATTACAACTGCTTTTCCCTCTCCCTGCCCCGAAAGTGTCCAGTGGCCACAGGCTCCACATCAATGTTGGAATTTCTTCCATTGCTTGAATCACAATATGTCTATAGTAGAATACCAGTAAGTCCACTCTAGTCCATAGCTCTTCCCCCCAGTCCTGAGGAATCTGGGATGGTGATGTCCACTCCACCTCCAATTGAGTGGGGGCTTATATTCCATGGATAAGATGGATGGGATTATCCTGCCTGCAGCTGCAGACTCTCTCCATTCCCTGGGATGGCTGTTGTCCATCATCATCTTCCTGCCAGGTGTCCTGGGTGAGTCCATTGAGCTGTAGAGTAGGAGTTGCAGCTGCACTGAGATTCCAGGCCCAGCTGGCACACGGGCAGGCCAAAGACTCCAGTCTCTGGAAGTACATCTACAAACTCCAGCACCACATATAGGTTGAATAGAAGGGACTGATGGACCTTGTACAGGGAGGACTTATTTGAGTCCAACTCTGTCACTCTCAAGAGCACAGATTCCAAAATAGAGCCCACTGATAAGGCATCAATCTCTGGGGCTATCCTCCCTTATATAGGACCTGGGTGTCTCCAGAGCCCTCAGGATCCCCTCTATGTGGGGTGATATCTACTTTGGAAGCTTATGAGGTCCTACAGAGATATGCGTAAGCGTTACCTCTGGGATGACCTCCTGACTCACTTTGAAGTCTCTTAGCCATATGAACTCATTTGTCTTTACCTTTTCCCCCTTTTATTCAAGGTCTTTTTCCAGTCGTAGTACCAGTTGGCACTAGATAGTAATGAGAGGTTGACTTTTTAGATCATTATTATGAGAAACCAAAGCCAACTCTAGCTGTCTATGTTATACATGTTGAAAAGAAACTATGAAGAGTACTTAGAATGATGCAGAACTTTTTTCTTTTGGGAAAAATGTCATATTTATTAACTTTAAAAATGTTGCTTTTGATGTAAACTAAAATCAAGAAATAAATTACACAGAAAAAGGAATAAATGGGGGAAATTGTGCCATTAGATGATTCCAAGAATGTTTTAGCTCCACAAATACGCATGAGTCACAAAAATACAGAGCAAAAGTACGATTAGCACAAGGTATATTTTAACACAAGTGCATTTATTTTAAAGAATAAGCTACTTTATGTCAAATGGTAAATATAGTTCCCAAAATGGACCCCAGCTACTAATGTACATTCTGTAGAAAATTATATAAGTACAGAAATATATTTCCCACTCACTAAAAGTTTGTAGGCCTGATAAATCATTCAAACAAAAAATATCTACAGATATTATTCAGAGTAACTGCTATCTGTTCCAGGTGTTTAATTAAACAGAAAATCCTATCTATTAAAAAATAAGATTTTCATGGTAGCACAACATTGTGGATGCAATTATCAGCACTGAAATATATATCTGAATATGATTAAAGGGGAAATGTTAGATTGCATATGTGGTAACAGAAATTTTTTTAAAAAAATCCATGGAACCACATTAGACAAACAGTGAACACTGAGTTAAACCATGGACCTTAATTAATAGTACAATTATAAAAATGTGCTATCATTAATTGTAACATATATTCCACATCAATGCAAGGTGCTGGTGGTGGGGTAGTATATGGGAATCCTATATTTCATGAATGAATGTTTTATAAACCAATAATTTCACTAATAAAAAAAAAGGATTCTTGTATCATTAGAATGTGCTCCTCTTGCTAGAGGCAGGGAGAATATTTGTTTATTTTAGTATCTCCTGAACAACTTAGTACAGATCAATACTTGCTGGTTCAATGAAGTTATCCTATTCCTTCCTGTTAACTTTCTCTTTCATTTTTGAAATTCAACGTTCACACTAAATGAGAAAAAATATGTAATGGTTTGGAAAATCTATTAGAATTCTTCCCCTTCCCCTGAATGTTTTGCTGAAATAATCTATTTATTGATCAAGTATACATTGAGTAGAAACTATGTGCTATTATGTGTCTGGCAGTATACAAGAGCTGACATAAAGATGAATAAAACACAGGGCTTAAGGATTGCCAGCCCACCAGAACACTACCAACTCCAGGAGGAAGCAAGCCTTTCAGCTTCCGAAACCGTACTAGAACTCAACCTGCTTCTGACAACAAGAAAGATGAAGGCCAGACTTTGCTCTAAGACTAAGTTCCACAAAGCATAGTGGAGAACGTGATCCATGCTTAATGCCACAAAGAATTAGGACAATTCCAGGATAAATACAAATGGAAATCTCTGAAGCTCTAGCAACTTGGATGGTGTGAATTTGTACTGGGAGCTGAATGAGTAGTCAGGTCCCACGAAGTATTAGGATGCCTTGTTTTAAAATATATGGAACCAATCACAAGTAAAGAAAGTAGTCATCAAAAACCTCCCCAAAATGAAAAGTCCAGGACCAGATGGACTAGATAGATAGATAGATAGATAGATAGATAGATAGATAGATAGATAG
>JAKSZT010054138.1:10815480-11114429 GCA_026826555.1 Tolypeutes matacus | reverse complement strand
TAGATAGATAGATAGATAGATAGATAGATAGATAGATAGATAGATAGAAGGATAAATAGGTTATTCAGTGAATGTGGCAAAATATTAAAATTGATTCATCTTGGTATTTGGGGCAGAGGTATGGGTATGTTGGAGTTCTCTGTATGGGAATTTGTATTGTTTTTACAATTGTCCTGTTTGATAGTATTTCAAAATAAAAAGTTAAAAACAACACAGGGCTTGTTCTCAAAATACTGACAAGTTAATGGGTAAGATGCATAAATATATTAAAATATAATATACAAAATGATTCATATATAATTAAGATGACCTGTTTTTACCAAATGTGAATACAAAATAAATCAAGTAAATTTCTTTTCTTCTAAGCATCTACCTTCCTCATGTTAGCCAGAAATTCCATAATTTCTCTTTTGATCCCTGCCTGCTCTCCTCATCCCCATTTCATTGTCCAAGAATCTATATTGAGTTATTCAGTCCAAAGAGATAATTTTTGCTTCCAAATATCAGGAAGAGAAAGAATTGGAGGCAGCTTAATTCTACCGAGTATTTAAGTTTTGTTGTTACCCTAAGTTTTTGGATTCCTGAAAGCATGTTTAGGTTTCAAGGACATAGTTCTTTCGATTCATTCTTATAGGCTCAGCTATTACTCCTAAAACACTGGCCCAGAGATCCTTTCTTTTCCCCATCCTGCCTCATAATTCATGTGCGAGCCCTGGTCACCAGGCTAGATAGCTTCTAAAGTCATGGTGACATCCAATTTAAAGGTCTTGGCATCTTTCTTGCCTGTGAATCTCAGTAAATACCAGTACAATTAATCAAAAAGTTAATATAATATTGAACCTTAAAAAGTAAGAAGTAGGAATTAGATCTCTTTCCTCTTAGGCACTTAGGTGTCAACTTAAACCCTATGCAAACTGACCAATCTCTTACTAGATTATTTTTTATTTTCAAGGGATATTAGGATATTGAGAGGGGCCACCTTCTCCAAGTCACAAATAGTATACCTTTACCCTATGGCATAGGGCCTTATATTTCCAAAACAAGGTTGGGGCCTCAAGTTAACCCCCCTTCCAGCTGCCTCAATAAACTCTGCCTATAGAAGACTTGTCTCTACTTCTAGATACAGAATTGAGTCTCATTTTATGTATGCATGTATGTATGCATTTTTTTGTTTCTTTTTTTTAAATTTTGTGTATGCATTTTTATTCTTAAAACACAAGAACATATCTTGTAATGTGTGTAGAAGCTAATTGGGAGATATTGGAGAATCCCATTCAATTTAACTAATGCTACCTAAAGTAATACATTAATTCAATACAACAAATATGTATTGAGTGTCTACTACTCTCTAAGTGCTGGGGATACAGCGGTGAACATGAGGCCCCAGTTCCTGCGGAACTTACATTCTAGTAATTGGAGACATGGAAAAATATAAATACATACACATATAATATGGTAGATGGTGATACTTGTTTTGAAAAACATAATTTAGTATAAAGAGAAAGAGTAAATGAGGGTGGAAGAAGGCTATTTTATATAGAGTATTTTAATAGGGTGCTAAGGAAAGATGTCTCTGCAAGGTGACATTTGAGACAAGATATCTGTGATAAGAACATTCTAGAGAGGAAATAATAAGATAGGAGCATTTTTGGTTTGTTAGCATTAGGACAATGGGCCAGACACTGGTGGAATGTGTGGGGAGGGGATATTTACATATTTTTAAAAAGTTTTAGATTATATGGTGTATTAGTTTTCTATTGCTGTTGTAACAAATTACCACAAACTTTGTGTTTTAAAACTTCACAAATTTATTATCTTACAGTTCTGGAGGTTAGAAGTCCAAAATCAGTCTCCCTGAACTAAAGCAAGGTGTTGGTAGAGCTATGTTCCCTTCTGGAGGCTCTATGGGATAATCCATTTCCCAGCGTGTCCAACTTTTAGAGGCTTTCCCCTTCCCTGGCCTATCGATCGCCTTCCTCCGTTTTCACAGACAGCAATTTTGCATTTCTCTGATCATTCTTTCATAGTCACATAGCTCTGTGACTCTCTTCTTCTGCCTCCCTCTTCCGCCTACAAAGGCCCTTGTGATTACATTGGACCCACATGTATAATCCAGTATGCTCTACTTACTTTAAGGTCTGCTGACTAATAACTTCAGTTCCATCTGCAATCTTAATTCCTCTTTGCCAAATAATGTAACATTTTGGGGAGCATTTTGGGTATGTACATACCTACATACATATCAAGTTGGTAAGACCTTTCTAATAATGATATAACCCCTGATGCCATATAGGAAAACATTGATATATCCTGTAAATAATAAAAATGTAAAATTTTACAACAAATATACCATAAACAAAGTCAAACTTAGAAAAAAGAATGCATCTCATGGTAGACAGGACAATTTTCCTATTAATATGTATTAAAGCACCAACAACATACTAGGAAAAAGGGCAAAGGACATGAAAAGGGAGCTCTCAGGAAAAGACAGATAAATGGAAATTAAACACATAAAGAGATGCTTGATGCCATTCACAATAAGGGTTACCAGATTTAGCAAGTGGATACTTTTAGTATAAGTATGTCCCAAATATTTTCTGGGACATACCCTAAAATTATTTGTAATTTATTTGAAATTCAAATTTAACTGGACATTCTGTATTTAATCTGGCAACCCTACTCATAATAGAGGAAATATAAATCAAGACAGCCAAGTGGTTCCATTTTAATAGAATCTGGCAAGGCTAAAAAATAATTGTATCCTGTATATTTAACCCTGTTTAATCTCTGAATCCATTCAGATCAAGGCAAGGAGCAATCCCAGAGGTTGTGGCCCAGAATTAGTTTTGTTGCCCTAAATCTGGGTTACAATGTACCTCAGGTGAGAATGGGGGCAATATTTTGCACACCTAAACTGTCTTTCTTGTTTGCCCCACCCAAGACAAACAGGGTCTGCTTTGGTATTTGTTGATTTCCCATTCATTTGAGACCCGAAGTCATGGCCTTAACCCCATCCTGAGTGCTTGAGTGCTAGAAGCCCTTGTCTAATCTTGCCAGCTTTTTCATCTTTGGGGTGAATTCTTTTCTCTGTGTCCTGCAGACCACTTCCTGAATCTTGTTCTGCATGACAATATGACCTGGAACCAGGCATGCTTGGCTCTGAGCATTGCCCCTGTCTAGAAGCCCTTGTTGTACCCATGGGTCTCCCATCCATCACATCAGACTTTAAAGCTGAACTCCTTATTGCTTTAAGAGAAAGCTCTGTTAGCAAGGGAACATGGGCTCGGTTTGAAGTGAGCTATTCAGAGTTGCAGTGACTCAAATCTTTTGTATGTCAATCTTAGGAAAGAAAGAGAAGGACTCTCACAGACCTATCACACAGGACTGAAAAGCAGCCAGAACAACTAAGAGACCAGAGGCAAAAGCATGATCATAAGCCTACAACTCACTGGGAAAACCATTACCACTAGTAGTAGCAAAGCTGGAGCCTTGCTAGGTTGAGAAGCTGAATCTCCTATATCGGAAAACCCCATGAAGAGTAAGCTGCAGAAACTTCTGTGCATTCTGCAATTAAAGATGGCTGGAGAAACAGGAATTTTGTGTTCCAGACTTCAAAGTAAGTCAGGAAGTTATTCCAGAGGTTATATTTATGCATATCTCAGCAGGATCTCACTGACTGCCACAGTAAACAGTGCCTCAAACAGAAGGGCTCCTGAGGGCTCTAGAGACATCTAGACACTATATAGGCAGGGGAGACAATCTCAGGAATTCTGCACCCTGTCAAGGGCCTTACTTTGGAATATATGCTCCCCAAAGTAACAGAGTTAGACTCATTTATAATTTCCCTATACATGGCTCTTCTACCCCTTTTATTTGAACCTCTAATTAGCACTATGCTCTTAAATAAATATATGTCCCAGAGACTCAAATCTTTGGTCTGTTCATATACTGGTTGAGCCCTGAATCGCAGCAGAGTTGCAAACACCTACTCTCCAGTTCACTGGACTCGCCCAGGACAACTAACAAAAAGATGATGATGGACAATGTCCATCCCCAAAAATAAACAGTTCCTACAACTGCAAGCAAGATACTTCCATCCATCTGCCCCATGGGATCTAAGCCCCCTCTCAATCAGAAACAGAGATTGTTTGTCAAGATCAAGGAATGGCTGAGGTCTATCCCAGTGGACTCTCTCTGTAGACCCACATCTTTGGAAACACCTCACAGAGGAATGTTGTGCTTCAGCTTTACTCACAGAACTTTTTGTTAGATCTGTGAGAAGGAACTACAAGACAGATCATTGCTAAAAGTATGAAAAATATAATAGTTAATTTTTTTAAAAATCCTGTAGGCACTGGCATATCCCACAGGTTTCCACTCATCTTGCATGTGGCAACAGGAGTGAATAAGATGAAGTCATGATGAGGTTGTCTGAAATTTTGAACGATGCAGATTCACCAATTCTGAGTCTAAAAGACCTAAAGTGAATAACTTGAAGCATCTTTAAAAATAAAAATAAATAAATAAATATTGAAAGAATAAACCTTTAGGAAACTGAAAAAAAAAAAGAAAATCAATCTGCATGTCACTGTTTCATAAAACATGACACCTCGGTGGTTACAGACTCAGAAGCAGGCTTAGCAGAACCTCTATGATGATGCAAGATAACTTCAGGGATAAATGATTTGGTGATATAGGATGTTTCCAGGACCTTGTGAGCCAAAGCAACTGAGACCAATTGCTTACTGAATTGAGGGTTTGAGGGTGGAATTCTTAGAACTAAAGTTATTCTTAATAAAAATCACACCATGCTTGGACCAAAAAAATAAAAATCAACCTAGGCCTAGGCAAAGGCTGCATTGTAAAGCCAAGGTAAGTTCCCACAAAATGGGAAACATAGGTTTGATGAAGAAGACAAAGTTGTAAAGAGCCTTAATAAAGAGATCTAAAAATCGGATTTAACAGATTAGTACCTCTGTGATCTGTTTGCCACTTCAAATCCATTTTTTCCCTTTTCTGCTCTGCTTGGTTTTTTGTTTTTGTTGTTGTTGTTGTTGTTTGTTTGTTTGTTTGTTTGTTTGTTTGTTTTTGAGGTACCAGGGCCGGGATTGAACCTGAGACCTCATAAGTGGGCAGCCAGTGCTCAACCAATTAGCCACATTGGCTCCCTGAGATGGTTTTTGTTTGTTTGCTTGCTTGTTTTTTGTTTTATTTTGTTTTTAGAAGGCACCGGGAACCAAACCTGGTACCTCCCATGTGGGAAGCAAGCACTTAACCACTTGAGCCACATCCGCTCCCCTCTGCTTGGTATTCTGAGGTGCGAAACTCTGAGAACCAAATCATCGAGGCTCCCTTAAAAGCTGACTTCCAGTTGAGTTAAGCCAATGGGATGCTGTGGCAAGGGAGCTCAGTGCAGGAAAAAAGTGAGTCCACCTTGAAATCTGCTTTGGTGCTGTATCTTTGGCAGTGGCAGTGTCCCTCAGAGATCTCAGGAACCTCATTTGGATGATCACTATATGTTTTAGAGCAAGACATACAGATCCCTGAGGAAGCAACAGCACAGGATTGGTTGGACATTTTGCTTGACTCTTCATATTCTGCCTGCTTGAAAGTCACATAGTCACTGCACTTGATAGGGCAAGAATTACACTTTTCAAAATTCAAGAAATTTCTGGGAGAGTTCTCCATTTTCTAAAATCTCACTTGGTAACTTTTCAGTTCAAAGAATTTTGACACCCAGTATGGCAGTTTGATATTATTTCTGAATTCCTAAAAGAGATACTTGATTATGTTTGTAAACTGGCCTGTTCCTTTGGATGTGATAACCCTTTGATTGTATTAGATTCAGCGGAGATGTCTGATTAAACTATGTTAAGATTAGGGCTTTGATTCAACCAAGTCATTAGAGTGCGACTCAGCATTGAGGCCCAGCCCCCTTGGTAGGCTGATAAAACAGACTCTCACAAAGAAGATACACAGAGGATCCTGTGGCCCCAAGAAGAGAGAGGAGCCTGATAGTTTACAGCTGAACAGAGCAGCTTATCCCAAAAAGAAACGAGCCTCGGAAAGAGAGACAAGCCCTGTGCCAGCCTGCAGCTGAGATCGGAAGAAGCTGGGACCACAGAGCCTTAAGAGTAAGGAGAAAGGCTGAACCCTCACAGACATCGCCTGCCATCTTGCTTCAACACGTGGCAACAAACTTTAGTGAGGAAGGACCTCTTATGGTACCTTGAGTTGGACTCTTTAGGGCCTTGTGACTGTAAGCTTCTACCCCAAATAAATACCCTTTATAAAAGCCAACAGATTTCTGGTATTTTGCATCAGCACCCCTTTGGCTGACTAATACACCCAGTTTCTGACATGTTAAGGAAGGATTTACAGAGTTTTATAAAGTTCTCAAGTTTCTATTCAGGGAAATGATATTTGCTGTACCTTTTATTTCTTTTCTTGCCCAATGTCATTTCTTCCACATATTAGTAATTATTTCTTCAAGACGAGGCATCCCTGATCTGGGTCTCTCTTCCTGTTAAGTAACAGATAGAATGAGGACCTCTGTGGCCTGATGAGGACAGGCCTGTGAACTAGAGGACTGGCCCCACCCTACCCCCCACCAGTATAGCACCCAAAGTTTTCTTCTGAGATTGGTCAGTTCTACTACATTTGGGAGTAGAGAGGGCTGGAGTACTTTAGGAAAGGCTGGTGATTGTTAATATCTCATATTCCATCTGCTTAGAAATTAATTAATTTGCACATAATCCATGGATAAAAGGAATGATAAAAGAAACCATTAAGAAAGGAGAGATAAGTGTGCAAGGACTGAGATAATCACTGTCGGGATTCACTTTAACTTTGTACCTCTTAAGGGTCTGGAATGGAAAGAAAGCCACTTAGCTCTCACCACCTGATTCTTGAAAGGCAGCGAAGTTTTTCATGATCATGTCCTATGTCTTGCTCCTAACCTGCTAAGCAGTCTGGAACTGGTCACCTGACAATCTGAGCTTAATATTTGCATCAGGGGAATGGATCACAAGAGAGAATCTGTTTTTTGTTTGTTTGTTTTTGTTTGTTTGTTTGTTTGTTTTTAGGTACCAGGGGCTAGGGATTGAACCCGGGACCTCGTATGTGGGAGGGTGGCACTCAACCACTGAGCCACATCAGCTCCCCTGAGTTGGTTTTTTCGTTCCTTTTGCTTGTTGGTTTTTCTAGGAGGCACTGGGAACCGAACCCAGTGCCTCCCATGTGGGAAGCAGGTGCTCAACCGCTTGAGCCACATCTGCTCCCAGAGAACCTGTTTTTACGCATTGCAAAGAGAGGTTGTGAGGGAAAAGTGATCAAATATGGGAAAAATAACTTATGGATTGTAAAGTCCTGTATAAGTGTGAATCCTGCAAGTGAGAGAACCAAGTGTTTTGACCTTCAATTCTGAAAGAAATTGTATGGCATGAGTATTTTTGTAAAGGACATTAGTCAGTACTTTAATAGCAGTTTCGAAGAAGATACAGATATGTTTTCAACTGCGTCAATTTTATTGAGCAACATATAAGCAGAGGACCTAATTAGCAGAAATTTGATTCATATTTGAGAAATGTGCAAATTGATAAATGAATGTATTAATTAGCATGTTTGTACATATGTATAAGTCTGTATGTATATGTATATATATTTATATACATATGAATAAATGATTATATGTTGTAAGTAGCAAAATATAGGCTTATTTGGATTTTCCTCAATCAGCTTGATACCCTGAAATTATTTTAGTTCTTTAGGCTAGGAAGTGCTGTGATGCATTCTTAATGTTTGTTTCTGGTTGTGTTTTATCCTTTCCTGGCTCTTGTATTTGTGTAGAAGAAGAAATGTGGTGTTTTCCTACCCAGGTCAATAAAATTCTGCTGTTGAAACTAGCCTAACCTCTGTCTGCCTGTGACTACCATCACAATGTTATATTTATATCAAAATAAAGTTCTATAGAGCCTTCTAGAAACAGCCTTCTTCCTTTTTACCAGCCAGATTATCAGTACTGTTGTTATAACTTAATTTTTGACTTTCCAATGTGTCCATGATACTGCCCTAGGTATTTGGGAAGAAGACATAGAGATTAATTAGAAAAGTCACATCCATGTTCTTGGCATCCTACATTTTTTTGAGCAACATCAATATAGCCTCACTAAGAATAAAAAAAACCAGATTGAACAAGCTATAGACTTTGATTTCATTTCTCCTAGTGTCTGAAAGACTCACTAAGAGTAATGAGGTTTGTAAGAAAGAGCATTAACCATTTCAAGCCAATGTAGTGTTCTTATGAGAATTAGTTGAAAAGATTCCCTGAGATGCCTAACTTAGACTGTTGTTTCACTCATTTCTTCAGCAAATATTTGTTGAGTGCCCACTATGTGCCAAGCATTCGTCCCAGCACTGGGAATACAATAGTAGGAAAAAATGACAAGGTCCCTGATCACATGGAAGCTTGTATTCTAGAAGTGAAAAATGAAAATAAATAAGCATATCCATGAAAAAGATAATTCAGGTAGTGGTTAGTGTTACAAAGGAAACATGCCTGATGTTGATTGAGTCATGGAAAGGGAATGATAGTTTAAATGAGAACAAAAGCATAAAACTTGAAGTCTCACCAAAATATTTTGGAAATCCATCCTTATAATTAAGCACACTGCTTAGAATCAACACACTAATATTTCAACTTGTTGGTAAATATAATGAAAATTAAAATGAGGCATTATTTTATGTCTATTAACTGAGTAAGAAAATAACTGAACTCAGTGCAAGAATTCTGTGAAGCAGGTGTACGATTGCTATTGGTGGTATAAATTGGTATAACTCTTTGGAAAGTAAATTGGCAAAGTAAATCAAGCCATAATATAAGCATCCCTTTTGACCCAGTAATTCTATTAGTGAAAATGTAAAATAAGGAAATAATCCAAAATTTTCAAAAAATGCTCCCTGTCCACATCCAACGATATTTATTGCCACATTATTTGAAACAGAAAAAAAAAAAAAAGAATGTAACCAAGATGTCCAATAAAAGGTAAATGGGTAATTATTAAATATGATCCTTTTGACACAAGGAAGATAATTTACAATGTTTTAAATATAAACTTATTCAGTGACATTTTAACAGCATTTAATAGTTTCCAAATTCAACATATGAAAATTATATCCTCCTGACCCCCTCCCCATTTTCCCCATTTTCACCAACCATAAGCAACATTTATTCCTCCGTGTTCCTTATAATGACTAATGGCACCACCATCCTCCCAGGCACCCAAGCTTGAAACTTAGGAATTATTTTCAACTCCTCTCTCCTCCTTGTCCCATATTCAATCAGTTATCTACACTTTCTGAAACACACAATTTCTTTTCTTTGTCTCTACTTTTAAATCAGACCTTCATTGGCTCCCAGCTGGACTTTTAAAAGAGAGCTTGCTTTGTTTTGTTTTGCTTTTGCTTTTGTTTTTGTTTGTTTCCCCAGTCTAGGTTATTGCTCTCCAATTCTTAAAAAATCCGCTCACTGCCAATCACTGCCCCACAATATGTTTAACTATGTGACTCCCTGGTTCAAAATCCTTCAGTGACTTCTTATCCCCTACAAGAGTTTTGTTCAGTATGTGATTCAAATCTCTGCACAGTTCGACCCAAATTTAGGGACATACTGGAGCTGGCTCATAACAGCTGGCGAGAGCCTGTTGTGAACAACTCTTCCCAATTCCGTGTTCAGTGACATATGTTGGCAGCTCGAATTCATCCATGATTGGAATATTTATACCATAGAAGTTGGCAAACACTATGAATCAGGGCTTTCTTTCTGGAGAGCTGGTTTAGGAATTTAACAATACACCATTGTCCCAATCTATATCCCCAAGTTTATCATCTAACGCCACTCCTCCAATGAAATGTCTTGTTCAGTCATTCCAGTCTCTTCCATTACTGACTTCTCCCAACTCTTGGCCATTGTTCAATCTGCTCATTTTGTCAGGAATGCCCTCTCCCCACCCTTCAATCTGTATCTTCTTATGAAAATTTTACTTATTGTTGAGACCCAACTCAAACCTTCCTCCTGTGAGCATTACAAGATACCCATACCCAACCACCAATCTGAAATTAACCTCTCCCAGAGCCCTTGTCCCTCTAATATATTAGTTATAAATGTTGGTCTTGCTTGATGTTTAATGGTGCATGTGGCTGCTTCCTTTACAAGTGTATAAAAATCTGGACAACAGAGACAGTTTTTATACCATCTTGCTTTCTTCCACAGAACCTAACAAATTGCTTTGTACATAGAAAGTGTCAATAATAATGATCAAATTAAAATGTACTGAAAAAAGCATGTCTCAGGGTCTTATGGTGCAAATACTTGAAAATCTCCTAAATGTACAAGTCATCCCTTATTAAAGCCATGTACTAATCTTTTCCTATTATGGATTCAAATAGCATATTCCTCCAACCTCCACGATGCAGTGTAATATGAAATATTTTCAGTGATCTTGCTAAAGAATTCTTTACATCACAAAATATTTTTCATAAGCAGTTTGGCATTTACCCAGATTCATATGATTCATTTATTCTCCCTTCCACTTTAGTTATTGTTGACATCTGTAAGATATTTAGGCAATTTAGCTTTACCATTATTAATTTCTCTACTCATTATCTTTGTCAGTTAGTCAATCAGCATGCCGCTCTTTTATCACAGTGACAGCTTAAGAAGTACAGAAAAATCGGTTTATAAATGGGTTACCAATACCTTGGCCTTTGGACTCAATTATTTTATCCACTTGGGGGTATGGACTGTGCAATTTTTAATGGAAAATAATTTTAATTACTTTTTTCTCCTTACAAAATCAATAGTTGCTCATTAAATAAAAAGCACAAGGTGAATATAAGTAAGAGAAAAAAACAAAAATGACCTACTATTTCACCTACCCAGAGATAAATACAAGTGTTGTATATCTTTCCCCTTTATAGGCAAATATTTATTCATTCCATCATCCCTCAAATTTAAGAGCTTATCATATACCAAGAACATTTCTACGTCTTGGAGATTGAAGAGTGAACCAAACAGATAAAGCATCTGCAATAATGGAGCTTAAACTCTAGAGATGAATACAAACAAGAAATATGTGATACATATATTTTAGACTATTAGATAGCTTATAGGTGATAGGAAGAATACTTAAGCAAGTCAAGGAAGTAAGTGGGGTGAAGGGGTCCTACTTTAGATAAGCTGGTCAGAGAAGGCCTGTCTGAGAAGGAGACATCAGAACAGAGATTTAAATTAAGTGAGAGACAAGGCCATGCAGATATCTGAGGGAAGGGCATTCCAGACAGAGAGAAAATCACATGCAAACACAAAAAGGTAGAAATGAACTTATGTATAAGAAATAGCAAAGAGATCAAATGTGTTTTCAAGGGGTGAATAGTAAGAAATTAAGTCTGAGAGTAAGCTTATTGCCAGAATACGCAGTGCTTTGTAGGCCAATTTAAGGACTTTGCCTTTTAAGTATTAACAGGAAGGTATTGTAGGGTTTTAAATGGGTACAGGACATAATTTTTAAAAAATTTATTCAAGTATATCACTCATACATGAACATACATAAACAATAAGTGTATAGAAATAGTTGTGAACTTACCAAACAAACATACATAACATCATACAGAGCTCTCATACCTCACCCTACCACCAATACCTTACATTGTTGTTAAACATTATTAATTAATGATTAAAGAGCACCCTCAAAATATTACTACTAACCAAAGTATTTTCCCCCAAACCATCCTCTTATTATTAATATTTTTATATCATTTATACATGAACATACATAAACAATAAGTGTTTAGTAAAAGTTGTGAACTTACAAAGCAAACATGCATAACATCATACAGGGGTCCCATACATCAACCCTGCACCAACACTTTGCATTGTCGTGAGACATTTGTTACAAATTATGAAAGAATATTGTCAAAATCTTACTACTAATTATAGTCCTTATCTTACATTTAGTGTATTTTTCCCCAAATCCACCCTATTAATTATTTTTTACATATATTTTTATGACAGAAGTTGTATTCTTACAAAACAATCGTGCACATGTGCAGAATTCCCAAACAACACCCCTCTATCAACATACAACACCGTGGTGGAACATTTGATACAGATTATGAGATAATATCATCCGATTATTACCAGGCCCACAGCATACATTTGGTACACATTTTCCATACTCCCCCATGATCAACACAGTACATCTTTGGCATAGATGCAAAAATATTACATTATTACTGTTAACCACAGTCCATAGGTCACTCCAGTTGTATTTTTCCCATGCTTCTACATTTCCACCACCCCTCAATAGTGATGTACATCTGCTCTAGCTCACAAAGGACACTCTTGCATCTGTACCATCAACCACAATTCTCATCCGCCTCTGGGTTTACTGGTGCTATTCAGTCCCTAGATTATTCTCTAGCTTTCTGTCAATTGGCATTTACATCCCTAAACTGCCATTTTCAGCCACATACCCATTTATAAACCAGCTGTTACTCACTCTAATGTGTTACCATCAACTCTGTACATTTCCACACTTTTCCAATAAAGCGAATTAAAACTTCTACATACATTAAATATCAGTAGTGCATCTCAGTCTTCCTCTTATCTCCTTTAAGAATCTACCATCTACCACCAGGTCTTGAAGATATTTTCCTACATTTTCTTCTAGAAGCTTTATGGTTCTTGTTTTTATATTTAGGTTTTTTGATTCATTTTGAGTTAATTTTTATATAAGGTGTGAGATAGGGGTCCTCTTTCTTTCTTTTGGTTGTGGATTTTCAGTTCTCTCAGTACCATTTGTTGAATGGACTGTTCTATCTGAGCTGGGTGGATTTGACAGGCTAGTCAAAAATCACTTGACCATAGATGTGAGGGTCTGTTTTTTAACCAACAATTCTGTTCCATTGGCCTATGTGTCTGTCTTTATGCCAGCACCATGCTGTTTTTACCACTGTATCTAGGTAATGTGAATTAAAGTCTGGAACTGAGAGTCCTCCAACTTCACTTTTCCTTTTTAAGATGTTTCTGGGTATTCAGGACCCTTTACCCTTCCAAAAAAAATTGATAATCATGTTTTCCATTTATTTAAAAAATACTAGTGGAATTTTTATTGGGATTGCATTGAATCTATACATCAATTTGAGTAGAATTGGGATCTTAATGATATTTAGGCTTCCAATCTGTGAGCATGGAATGTTCTTCCAATTATTTAGGTCTTTTTAAAATTTCTTTTAACAATGAGTTTCAGTTTTCTGAATACAAGTGCTTTAATTCGTTAAGGTTATTCCTAGTTATTTGGGCTTTATCTGACATATTTTATTTTCACCACTCTTTTGGCACTTTTAGTTACTTTTATTGATATAATCTTCATTTCTAGACTCTCTTCCAGGCCTCTCTCTCCTGTCTTTTTTTTTCTGGCTGTAGCACACCCTTTAGTATTTCCTGCAAAGCAGGTCTCTTGGTTACAAACTCTCTCAGTTTCTGTTTATCTGTGATTATTCTAAACTCACCCTCATTTTTGAAAGACAGTCTTGCTGGATGTAAGATTCTTGGCTGAAAGTTTTTCTCTTGCAGTATCTTAAATATAGCATACCACTGTCTTCTTGCTTCCATGGTTTCTGGTGAGAAATCAGCACTTAATCGTATTGGGTATCCTTTACATGTTAGGCATTGCTTTTCTTTTTCTGCTCTCAGAATTCTCTCTTTGTCTTTGGCATTCAACATTCTGATTAGTATGTGTCTTGGAGTTGGTCTATTTGGATTTTTTCAGATCGGAGTACGTCATGCTTCTTGAACATGGATATCTATGTCCTTCAATAAGGTTGGGAAATTTTCTACCATTATTTCTTCAAATATTCCTTCTGCCCCCTTTCCCTTCTCTTCTCCTTCTGGGACACCCATGACATGTATGTTTGCACGTCTCTTGCAGTCCTTTAGTTCCCAGAGAGCTTGTTCAAGTTTTTCCAATCTTTTCTTCATCTGTTCTTTTGTACGTTCACTTTCAGAGGCAATTTCTTCAAAATCACCAGTTCTTTCTTTTGCCTCCTCAAATCTGCTATTATATGATTCCAGTGTATTTTTTATTTCATTTATTGCACCCTTCATTCCCAAAAGATTTGCTATTTTTCTATGTATGCTTTCAAATTCTTTTCTGTGCTTATCCAATGTCTTCTTAATATCCTTAATCTCTCTAGCCATCTCATTGAATTTATTTAAGAGATTTGTTTGAACATCTATGATTAGTTGTCTCAACTCCTTTATGTCATCTGGAGGCTTATCTTATTCCTTTAACTGGGCCATATTTTCCTGTTTCTTGGTGTGGATTGTAATTTTTTGTTGGTGTCTTGGCAGCTGGCTTATTATATGTATTTATTCTGTGTGCAGGTTTTCTCTTTAGTTTAGGGCTTCCTGCTCTTTCTCCCTTGCTGGTTGTGTACTAGGAGCCAAGGATGTAGTTGGTGCTATAAGCTGTAGAGGCTCAAGCTGTCTTCATTGCCACAAGGACCAATGAAGCTTCTCCCAACTTTCTTCTTTGCCAGGGGTAGGGAAAGAACCACAGCTGTGTGGAATAATCCAACGCATGCAGGCCTAGACTATAGTTGCCCAGAAAGACTGATGAAGCTTCACAACCCTTTATCCCCCACCTGGGGTGGGGATGGAGCTGCAGGAGTGGGCAGTAATCTATGCAGTGCAGGTCCAAGACGACCTCAGTTGCCCCAGTAGACTTCTGATTATTCAGTCTCTGCCAGCCAAATGTACCTGTAGTTATCTGGATAGGCTGGTGCAGAGCCTGCCAGCTTCCTCCCTGCTAGAGTTGGGGCTGAAGCCTAGGCTAGGGCTACAGGCCAATCTGGGTGAAAGAAACTGGTGTCTACTGTTATTTTCAGTCAGCCCAGCTTCCCTTCATGCTGGGGGTGGAGTCCAAATGGTGGTTGCCAGCCTCCTTCTGACTTGGAAAGTCTCAAACTTTGCTGTTCTTAGGGTTATACTTTAGCCAGCTGAATTTACTAATCAGTAGCTGAAATCGGTGGCCAACCATCTCTTCCTCCCCTGTTTTTGGGAAATGGAGCTTCCAATTCCTGCCACAGAATAGCTCCTGTGGTGGCTTGTGCTGCCAATGTAGGATGATTGGGGAGTCTGGTGCAGCTCCCCCCAGCTTCCTCCCTGTCAGAGGTGGGCCTGGGGCTTAGGCTAGAGCTGCAATCTGATCTGGATGGAAAGAAGCCGGTCCCTACCAGCACTGTGATTTTCAGGCAGCCCCGCTTCCCCTCATGTCAGGCATGGAATTAAAATGGTGGCTAATGGCCTCTTTCTGACTTGGACAGGTTCAAACTTTAGCTGTTCTTAGGATTATACTTTAGCCCGCTGAATTTACTAATTAGTAGCTGAAGTTGGTGCCCAACCGTCTCTTCCTCCCCTGTTTTCAGGAAGTGGAGCTTCCAATTCCAGCCACGGAACAGCTTCCGAGGTGGCTTGTGCCTCCAGTGGAGGATGGGTACTGGTCTCCATGGCGTGGAGTGCTCTACTCACGCCATCTTCTCTGCAGATGGGCAGACTCCTCCTTCCATTCTTTCAAGGATGTTACAGGATGCTCTTCTGGTCTCCTGGAGTCCCCAAACAGGTACTTTAGATAGCTCTGGGTGATTACTAACTGCCCTGTAGCACGAGCTGACTCTAGGAGTTTTTTACTCTGCCGCCATCTTGCTGGGTGCCTCGACATAATTTATTTTTAAAAGGTTCAGTTTGGTTTTGTATTGATAATTCTTCAGAGTGGAGGGGGGGCAGAGTTTAAAGCAGGGAGATGTGTTATCTTTGGATACATTTCAAGAGTGGAGTTAACAGAATTTGATGACTGAGTGGGCATGGAGTAATGAGAAGTGAAAGAGAAATCAAGGTTAATCCCTAAGTGTTTGGCGAGAGTAAAGGAAAAAAATGGAGTTGCTATTGGAGGAGGAGCAGGTTTGGGTGGGAAAATCCTGAATTTGTACTTTAGACTTATTGAATTTAAGATGCTTATTAGACACACAAATGAAGATGTTAATGAGGTAGTTGGATATAGATACTCACATTGGAGTGGAATGCTACTAGCTGGAAATAAAAATTTGAGTATTGCCAGTGAAACGATGAATTTTAAAGTCATAGGACTTGGAGAGTGGGGAGTAAAGGGAGGTTAGAAGACCTGGGATGAGCCTTGGAATTCTCAAACATTTAAAGATCTAAAAGAAATGAGAAAGAATGAAAAACTAGATGGAAGAAGTGGCAATCAGACAGTAGAAAACGAGGAGAGTAGATTTGATGTCTTAGAAGCCAAATGAAGAAAATATTTTAAGAGGGTTGTGTTCAACTCTATGAAAAGCTGCTTATAAGAACTCCTTGATGAAAGTGAGAGCCACTTAGTGTACACTTTGGATATAATGTACAAGGCATGGGACTGTATAAAACAGTGAACCATGTGGTAGAAGACGGACTATGGTTAACAGTACAAATAGGAGAGTGTTCTCTCATGAGCTAAAACAAATGTACTATACTAATACATGGTATTAATAATAGGGGGTGTATGGAAAAATATACCACATGTACACTATGGACCATATTTAGTGGTAATAGTCTGATCATGTCCTTTCATAATAAATGTTCCACAGCAATGTAAGGTTTTGGTGGAGGATTGATGTACGGGAATTCTGCATATTATGCATGATAGTTTTGTATGCTCACAACTTCTCTAATTAAAAAAATGGGGGAAAAAGCTGCTGATAGATCAAGGACTTAGAATTGGCCATTGTATTTGACAACTTTGGAAGTCATTAATGAAATTGTCCACATTTTAGTGCTGATTTAAATTTTTGGCATGAGATATTCAAATGTAATGTGAGTAATTATAATAGGTGTATATACTAGTCAATTGTTTTAATTTCTGTCAATTGTTTTAGTAAGGTTAGGTGTGCCTATATCACATGCTCTAGAAGTGTTTAAAAACAGAGAAATGACCTAAATGAGTCAACAAATATTTATTGTTTCCTACTATGTGCCGGACACTCCATGCTTGCTGGGGGGAAACAGAAGCAAATGAAACAAAAGTCTTAACTGCAAGAGGCTCATATTCTAATGGGGGGAAGACAGACAATCAACAAAATAAATAAGTAAAATATATAATATCCCAGATGGCAATAAGTGTTATGGAGAAAATTTGAAATGGGAAGGGGTATAGTGTGTGTGAGGGATGGGAAAGAAGCTGCAATTTTAAATAGGGTGGTCAAGGAAGGCTTCTCTGTTCAGGTGAAATTTGAACAGAGACATGAAAGTGGTGAGGTATCTGAGGGAAAAGTATCCCAGCTGGAGGAAACAGCTAATTCTAAGATTCTGAGATGGAAACATGCCAGACATGTCCTAGAGAAGGTAAGAAGACCAAAGACCAATGTGAATAGTTAGGGAGAGGTAGAGTAGGTAGATGAGGTCAGAGAGGAAAAGAAGGACATAGAAAGTAGATGGGGTAGATCATGTAGGGACTTGTAGGAAACTGCAAGACCTTGGCAGGTCAGGTCAAGTAACAACAATGCCCTGCAAATGGGGCTTTTCTCAAAAGCTGTGAGACAGGTAAAATACTACCAGTGCTCTGGGGATAGGTCTCCTTGAGGAGCTGTATCTAGTCTGTCCCCTCCAGTGGCTGCAAAGCTGCTGGTTTTCACAGATACCATGGTTTTGAGGCTGTTGATTTTTAAGACCACCGCAGAGCTAGGGAGAAGGGAACAACGTGGGGGGCCAAGTTAAAATGCCACAGACCTTGCAATTATTACCAAGATTCAGAAGTTTTTCTTGAATAAACACTCCACAGATTATTGCAGGGCTTTGGTTTTCCAGACTTCTGAAAAAGTTGATTTTGATATTTTTGCTAATATTTTCATCACTTTTATGCAGGAGCAGATTTGTGAGGTTCTCACTGCCATTTGGGAAGTATCTGGCAGAGGTTGTAGCATTTTGCATTCCCACCAGCAGTGTATGAGAGTTTCAGTTGCTCCACATGCTCATCAGTACTTTATAATTCTTGCCATTCTAGTGGGTGCAAAATGGTATCTCTGTGTGGTTTTAATTTGCATTTCCCTAATGACTAATGATGTTGAGCATCCTTTCATGTACTTATTTGCCATCCATATATCTTCTTTGTGAAGTGCCTACTCAAAATATATGCCATTTTAAAAAATCAGAATGTTTGACTATTTTATTATTGAGTTGTGAAATTCCTTTATATGTTCTCAATATAACACCTCTATCAGATGTCTGATTTGCAAATATTTTCTCCTAATTTCTGGCTTCTATTTTCAATGTCTTAGCTTATAAATAGCAAAAGTTCTAAATTTTGATGAATCTTGATTTATCATTTTGATTTCTCTTTTGTTCATGCTGATTGTGCCTCTTATAAGAAGACTTTGCCTACTCCAAGGTCACAAAGATAATGTTTAATTCTAGAAGGTTTATAATTTTAGTTCTTACATTTAGTTATATGATCCATTTTTATGTAATCTTTCTGAATGGAGTGAGGTAAGTGTTAAAATGTATCTTTCAGAATATGTAATCATTTCAGCAAATTTGTTGGAAAAACTACCCTATCCTTATTACCTTGGCACCTGTGTCAAAAAAGTCAATTGAAAATATAGGGCATGGGTCTATATTTAGATATTCTTCAATCTGTCTCAGCAGTGTTTTAGATTTTTCAGCATATAGGTCTTGCAAATATTTTGTCAAATGTATACCTAGGTATTTTATATTTTTTATTTTATAAATCATATTGCTTTTTAAAAGACAATTCTAAGAGCTCATTGGTAATATATAAATATAAACATTTTGTATATTAATGTTTTATCCTATAAACAGGATAAACTTGCTTATTAGTATTTGTTTTGTTTTGTTTGTAGCAGAGAAGTTGTGGGTTTACAGAATTATCATGCATAAAATATATGATTCCCATATACCACCATAATATTAACACCTTGCATTGAGGTGGTACATTTGTTACAGTTGATGAAAGCACATTTTTAGAATTGTATTATTAACTATAGTTCATGGTTTAACTTAGGGTTCAATGTATAATGCAGTTCCATGAATTTAAAAAAAAATTTATTTTATTACAATATATACAACCTAACATTTCCCCTTTTAACCACATTGAGATATAATTTCAGTGATGTTAATTATGTTCAAAATGTTGTACTACCATCATCACTATCCCCTACCAAAACTTTTCCATCATCCCAAATAGAAACTCTGTACATTTTAAGCCTTAACTCCCTATTCTCTGTCCTTATCCTATCCCTTGGTTCCCTATGTTCTAGATTCTGCCTCTATAAGTTTGCTTGTTCTAATTATTTCATATCAACGAGATTATAAAATATTTGTCCTTTTGTGTCTGGCTTATTTCACTCAACATGATGTCTTCAAGTTTCATCCATGTGTCGCATGGATCAGATTTCATTCCTTTTTGTGGCTGAATAGTATTCCATTGTATGTATATACCACATTTTATTTATCCATTCATTAGTTGATGGGCACTTGGAGTGTGTCTATCTTTTGGCAATCGTGAATAAAACTGCTATGAACATTGATGTGCAAATATCTGTTCGAGCCTCTGCTTTCAATTATTTTTGGTATAGACCTAGTAGTGGGATTGTCAAGTAATATGGAAGTTTATACTTAGCTTTCTGAGGAACCTCAAACTGTTTTCCACAGCAGCTGCACCATTGTACATTACCACCAGCAATGAACGAGTGTTCCTATTTCTCTACATCCTCTCTTGTTATTTTCCCGTTTTTTGTAATACGAGCCATTCTAATGGGTATGAAATGGTATCTCATTACGGTTTATGATTTGCATTTCCCTGGTGGCTAATGATGTTGAGCATATTTTCATATGCCTTTTAGCCATTTGCATATCTTCTGTGGAGAGAGGTCTATTCATTTTTTTTCCCTATTTTTAAATTGGGTTGTTTGTCTTTTTGTTGTTAATTTGAAGAATTTCTTTATATATTCTGGATATTAAACCTTTATTGGATATGTGGTTTCCAAATATTTTCTTCCATTGTATAGGTTGTTTTGCTTTCATTATAAAGTCCTTTGAGGTGCAAAAGTTTTTTTTATTTTGACGAGGTCCCATGTTTCTATTTCTCCTTTTGTTGCTTGTGTTTTGGGTATAAAGTCTCAGAAACCATTGCCTAACACAAGGTCCTGAAGATGCATCCCTACATTTTCTTCTATGAGTTTGATAGTTCTGGCTCTTAAACTTAGGTCTTTGATACATTTTGAGTTGAATTTTTGTACAAGGTGTGAGGTAGGGGTTCTACTTTATTCATTTTCAAATGCAGATCCAGTTTTTCCAGCACCACTTGTTGAAGAGACTATTCTTTCCCAATTGGGTGGTCTTTGCCCCCTTGTCAAAAATCATTTGGCCATAAATGTGAGGGTTGATTTCTGAGCTCTCAATTAGATTCCATTATTCTATATGTCTGTCCTTGTGCCAGTACCATGCTGTTTTGCTTACTGTGGCTAGGCAATAGGTTTTCAGATTGGGAAGTGTGAGTCCTCCAATTTCATTCTTCTTTTTCAAGATGGCTTTGACTACTCAGGGCCCCTCCCCTTCCATATAAATTTGATGTTTGGCTTTTCCATTTCTGCAAAGAAGATTTTTGGAATTTAAATTGGGATTGCATTGACTCTCTAAATCTCATTGGGTAGAATTGACATTAATATTTAGTTTTCCAGTCCAAGGACATGGAATATCCTTCCATTTATTTCATTCTCCTTTGATTTCTTTTAATAATGTTTTGTAGTTTTCTGTGTATAAGTCCTTTACATACTTGGTTATATTTATTCTTAGATATTTGATTATTTTAGTTAATATTGTAAATGGAATTTTTTCTTGATTTCTTCTTCTGGATATTCATTGCTTGTATATAGAAACACTACCAATTTATGAGTTTTGATTTTATACCCCATCACTTTGCTGAATTCATTTATTAGCTCTAGAGGCTTTGTTGTGGATTTTTTTCAGGATTTTCTCTATATAGGATCATGACATTTGCCAACAGGGAAAGTTTGACTTCTCCTATTCCAATCTGGATGCCTTTTATTTCTTTTTCTTGCCTAATTGCTCTGGCAAGAACTTCCAATACAATGTTGAGTAACAGTGGTGATAATGGGCATCCTTGTTTTGTTCCTGATCTTAGAAGGAAAGCTTTTAGTCTTTCACCATTGAGTATGATGTTAGCTGTGGGTTTTCATATATGTCATTTATCCTGTTAAGGAAGTTTCCTTCTATTCCTAGTTTTCTAAGTGTTTTTATCAAGAAGGGTTGTTGAATTTTGCCAAATGCATTTTTGTGTGTGTGTCAGTAGAGATGATGATGTGTTAGTTCCCTTCATTCTGTTAATAAGGTATATTATATTGATTTATTTTTTAATGTTGAACCAACCTTGTATACCAGGAATTCACTTGTTTTGTTGAGGATTTTTGCATCTATATTCTTAAGAGATTGGTCCATAATTTTCTTTTCTTGTGGTATCTGTATCTGGCTTTGGTATGACAGTGAATGTTTGCTTCAAATAATGAATTAGGACGTGTTCCATCCTCTTCAATTGTTTGGAAGAGTTTGAGCATAATTATAAGAATAATTTGGTGTTAATTATTCTTAGAATGTTTGGTAAAAATCCCCTGTGAAGCCATCTGGCCCATGGGCTTTTTTTTTTTTTTTTTTCTGGGAGGTTTTTGATTACTTATTCAATCTCTTTACTAGTTAATGATTTGTTGAGATCTGTTTCTTCTTGAGTCAATGTATGTTGAAATGAATCAGGCTGAAGTGCTTATTAGTTTTAATAGTTTTTTGTGGGGGAATACTTAGAAATTTCCGCTTAAATTAACTTCCTGCTTTCTGTCTGCATGCCATTTATTTATTTAGCCTTATTTTATTTTATAAGATCTTCAGTACACCATTGAATAGAAGTAGTGAGAGCAGACATCCAGGTCTTGTCCTGATCTCTGAAGGAAAATATTCTGTCTTTCACTATTATGTATGATGTTACTGATAGATTTTTTAAAGATACCTTTGTTGGGATTGTATAAATTCCTTTTTATTCCTAGTTTGTTGAGAATTTTTATCAAGAGTGTGTCAGTCCTTAAAAAAAGAAAAAAAAGTGTATACATACCTATTTATGAATTTATAAATAGTATGTCTTTATATATCTATATCTATTTATGTTTAATTCTCTCTAATGACATTTTTGGATCTACTGAGATGATTCTACTTTGTTTTCTTTCTTGGAAACAAACAATTTCATGAATTGATTTTTGGATATTTAGCATTGCAGTCCAGGAATAAATCCCATTTGGTCGTATGTATTACTTTTATTATATATTGCCAGATTTGGTCTGTATATATTCTGTTAAAGATTTTTGCCTCTATGTCAGTGAAGCATATTGGTCTGTAGTTTTCTTTTCTTGCAATATCATTGCCTAGGATTTGTTATCTCATAAAATGAATAATTAGTTCATTTTTACTCCATTTTCTGGAAGATTTGTGTTGAATTCTTATTATTTCTTCCTGGAATGTTTAGTGGAATTCATCAGTGATGTCATCTGTACCAGAATTTGTTGTTGTTTTTGTTAGGAAGTTGTTAACTATATACTCAGTTTCTTTACATGTATGGCTACATAGGCTATCTCATTTTTTTTTCCTGAGTGAGTTTTGGTAGTTTGTAACTTTCAAGAAATCTGTTTATTTCATCTGAGATATAGAATTTATCATAAAGTTGTTCCTAATTTTTCTTTATTATCTTTGTAGTATCTGTAGGCTCTGTAATGATTTTCTCTCTTTCATTCTTATATTTCTAATTTGTATCTTCTTTTTTTTCCTGATCAGTTGGCTACAATTTTATCAATATCGTTGATTCTTTCAAAGAACCAGATTTTTATTTCATTGACTTTCTCTATTGTATTTCTGTTTTCTCTTTCTTGGATTTCTCCTATTTTTATTATTTCCTTGCTTCTCTTTATTTTAGGCTTATTTTGCTCTTTTATTTTTCTACTTTCTTAAGATATAAGTTCAGATGATTGATTTGAGAATTTTCTTCTCTTCTAATATAAAAATTTCATTCCATAAATTTTTCTCTCTATATTAATAGAATATGATGCTATAAATGCAGCTTTATCTATATCCCCTTAATTTTCATATGTTTGATTTTCACTTTCATTCATTTCAAAATTATTTTCTAAATTTCCTTTGAATTATTTTTGAACAATGTTTTATTTTGAAATGTGTTACTTTATTTCAAAATATTGAGATTTTCCAGCTAACATTCTGTTATTGATATCAAGTTAAATTCCACTGTAGTCAGAGTACAAGTAAATATCAATTGAGTCAAGTTCTTGGGTAGTACATCCAGATATTATAAAAACCTACTGATTTTGTTGCTACTTGTCTGGTAAGTATTGAGAGTGGAGTATTTACATTGCCAATTGTCTTTATAGATTTGTGTATTTCTCCTTCCACTTCTATCAGATTTTGCTCCAGTATTGGCTCCCTGGTATGA
Organism: Tolypeutes matacus; assembly: GCA_026826555.1. Lineage (NCBI taxonomy): Eukaryota > Metazoa > Chordata > Mammalia > Cingulata > Chlamyphoridae > Tolypeutes > Tolypeutes matacus. The sequence goes on along the minus strand of JAKSZT010054138.1, from coordinate 11,090,799 downwards.
CAGATTGAATTTTGTACTCCATGTAGACATCTTCTTGGTCTTGATCTGAATTTCTTTGGGTATGAACCCGTTGCAAATAGGGTCTTTTAAAGATGTTATTTTAGTTAAGTTGTGTCCCAACTGAATGAGGTTGTTCCTCAATCCGGATTACTGAAGTCCTTTATAAGCAGAAGAAATTCAGTCACAGAGAGAGAAAGCCATGGAGAAAAGCCAGAATCTGGAAGTCAGTAGAACCCAGAACAGAAAGGAGAAGATATCGCCATGTGATGGGAAAGCAGGGGAACTCAAAGATTGCTAGCCAGCCAGGATGCTGTTGACCCTGGGAGGAAGCAAGCCTTCTAGCCTCCAAAACCATGAACCAATAAATTCCTGTTGTTTAAGCTAAAACCAGTTTGTGGCATTTGTGATCACAGCCTAACAAACAAAGGTTACTGATATTTTCTTCTGTAGGGTCTAATTTGCTAATAAAATCATCCAGTGTATTTTTCATTTCAGGTATTTCATTTTTCATCTTTACAAGTTGCATTTGGCCCTATTTATACCTTCCATTTCTTTCCTCATCATGTTCATATTTCCGCTATCTTCTTGAACATATGAAGCATATCTATAATAGTTGTTTTAATGCCTGTATCTGATAGATCTATCATCTCTGTCATTTCTGGATCTGTTTTTGCGGAATGATTTTTTCCTCCTTATTATGAGTTGTGGGTTATATTTTCCTGCTCTTTGCACACTTGACATATTTCACCTTTTGGCATGGTAGAGTTTGTTATTTTTTAAAATGGTGCTGGATTTTTTTTTTTTTTTTTTTTTTGCCTTGTAGTTTAGTTCCTTGGAATTAGTTAGGTACTTTAAAGGCTTGATTTTAAACTTTGTTAAGGGTAGTTCATAGGCGCTTTTAGTCTAGTGCTAATCTCAACCCACTCCTAAGGTGATATCATTTTGAGAATTCAACCCTGTGACCCATATACTACAAGATGATTCTCCTCTGATTTGTGGGAGGCATAAACTATTCCAAGACCTGTGTGAACTTTGGGAATTCCTCTGTTTAATTCTTTCTGTTAGTTCTTTCCAAGACTTAAAGTAATTTCTAGCCATGCATGCATAGATTAGTACCCAGCCAAAGATGGAGGGGACCCCTCTGGATATCTCATGTGCTCTTTAACTCTTTGTTCAGCTCCTTCTTCTCCACTACTTTGTCCTACAAATTCTTACCACCCTTCATCTTACCATAGCCCAATCTCTATTATCTTAATTCAGCAAGACTGCAGACTCTAATTGGGCTCCCCATCCCTGAGATGTAAACTAGAAACTGCTTCCAGGAAATAAGCCAGTGAAATAATAGTGCTTACATTACTTGTTACCTTGAACCTGTCCTTTTGTCAGAGATCACATTCAAGTACTTGCTATTATCCATGCCTAATAAACTTTGCTTTATTTTTTTTCCCCTTATTTCCTATTGTTTAAGGCAGGAGTACCAATCTGATTCTTGTTTCTCCATTTTGACTGACATGTAGGTTTTGTAAAGATCTCTCTGGCTGCTGTGTTGATAATAGACTGAAGGCGGGGAAAGGTGCAGCAGAGAGACCAATTAGGAGGCTATAAGGCAAAAGTCAAGGCTAGAATGGCAGCAGTGGAGATTGTTAGAAGTGGTCAGATTTTGGATATTCTTTGAAGGTAAAGACAACAGGATTTCCTTACTTACAGGGCATGAGTTGTGAGAGGCAGAGGGGAATCAAGGATGACTAAAATAGTTATTTAACATTTATTTCTAATTCATTTCATGGTTATTGATTTACTTGGGTATGCTAGTTCTTTCTAATTTTGATCATTTTTATTTTCTTAGAAAATTGTCCCTTTGAGATTTTAGAATACCTTAGCATATTCTTTACTTCCTGAAACATCTGACTGTGATTATACCCACTTTCTCATTTCTAAAATTGTGAAATAGTTTTTTGTTCTCATATATTTGAAGATGGGGAAGTATTGGATTTCCCTGGGTTCTTGGCTATGCTGCAAAAAAGAATTTTTTGCTGAGAAATGGGAGAGAAGGACAGAAATACACACGGAGATTTGGTGCGGGCCCCTCTAGGCAGAGAGAACCAGCTCTGCCTTGGGTGGTTAACTTTTAAACTATTAAACTTAGCATTAGCATTACTTGCTAATGCTAAGGTGAGGGACCCCAGCAGTTATTGTTTACCCCACCAATAGTGGGGGCCAATGGCGAGGCCTATTTGGCCTCCGGGCTGAGGGGAGGTCCTGGAAAGAGAAACTGGGACCTCAAGGTTAAACTCAAGGTCTCAGCAAAGTCTTGCAGCCATGTTGTCTGTTGGCCATGTTATGGCTCGTCTATTCCTCATTTCCCTGGCTAACCTGCCTCATATTCTCAATTGGAACCACCAGGGCTGTGACTATTTTTGCTCAAATCTGTTACTTAGTAAATAAAAGTTACTTAATCACAGTAAAATCAGGAGTATACCACACGATGTGGAAAACTCTGTTATAGGTTTATAATCAGTAAAGTTGTATACTGTGAATGGACAGATTCATGACAAAAACATTTTTTTGAGCCACTCTTATGTCTAGAACTTTGGCAGAGAAAGGCAACAAAAACAAAAAAAAAAACTTTACATGTGTATAGCATTTTACACTTTATATATTGTACATTCACATTGATTATTTTCTTTATCATAACACCATGCAAAAACATTTTCCTCAGTGTTTTAAAAGTGAGAATGCAATTCTCAGAATGGTAACATTTTTTGTCTAATATCATATCTAGTAAATGGCAAAGATGATGCTTTCTTCCCCTATAACATTCTGCATTCTGTATAAGGGAACATGTGTATATTGATATTTGTGTGTGTGTGTGAGAGAGAGTGTGTATGTGTGTGTATATGTAGATGTTCATAGTTATTTATAGGTTTCTTGTTTTTCGCCAGTAAAGTATGAATTGAGATCAGGGTTATAAAACCACAGTAAAGGTGAGAATAAAAGGTCTATGAAACTGTAAAATAATTTCATGTATTTAACTGTCACAAAAATTTTTACTGTTTTTATTTTTTTATTAAAAATCTTGCTTACTATATAAACCATTTTGAATGTTAAATCCCTGTTTCGGCATAATGAAGAAGTAACCCTGTAACTGCTACTGTTGCTAGGTAGCCCATTTACCTTAGGAAAAGCCTGTTTCCCTGTAGATTATAACTGCTGACTACAAGGTTTTAATTATAAATGTTACTTTAGTTTGCTTTCATTCCTTTACTTGCTATCTTATGTTAACTGAACTATTTCCCACTCTACTGTAACTCTTCTATCCATATCGCACGGAGAGTCCCCTGATCCCAGTCTCTCTTCTCTTCTTGTCTTATTCTTTCTTTCTCATCCGTGGCACCGTTTTCACGGACCTGGTAACCTTATCTATTACCCCTGCTGGACTTTGTCAGTTCTTTAATGGTTTGTTGAGCTTAGTTTCCTCACTTGTTATCTTATTTTAATTAAGCGATTTACAACCCTTTGTAACATGTAACCTGATGCTTACCCTAGTTGGCTGTTGTCAGTCTTCAAAAGCAGCCTCTGAGGCCCTGTGCTTACACACTTGCAATTGAATGAATGGGTCAATAGCTCCCCAAATCCCAATGTCACTATCTCCACCTCCCTTTGTTTGAATTTCATAAAAACTACTGAGGTTCTCCAGTTCTCTCTTTGAAACCCTGGTGTCACAGGATTGGCTTTATTGTGCCCATCTGGCAGAAAACCCCGTTTGGTGACTCTGCTGGAATGAGAGAGTTCAACTGCCAGAGAACTGGAGCCAGGCTGGATGGGTGAGCACAGCAATGTGCTCTATGTGGCCACTTAGACCTGTTAGCCTAGAGGTTCCAGACTGGCTTTGTCCTGCCCTGCAGGCACCCCAGGGTCATCGGTGCTTTGAAGTTTCAAAGAGAGAAACAGTTCCAGTGTGAATGTCTGACTGGGTGAGTAGGTCATCCAGGGAAAAGTAGATTGGGAAGAAAGAGACAGGGTTTGCATCCCTAGACTAGGTTTGAGGCTGTAGGTCCCGCTTCCAGCCCGTCTCCCTTGCTCTGACCACTTTAACTTCCTGATGTTCTGGCTGCCATTCTAGATGGGGTTTGAGTCCCAGTCCTGAGTCTGCCTGTTGAGTATACTCCTGAAATATATTGTACAATAAGTAGTCTAACAATTGATTAACATACTTATTACTTGGGTTAAGAGTTTTGTCAGTTATTGTATATATTGTACCTATTGTATTGTTTGCCTGATCCTACCTAGCTTACAAGAATCTTTTGAGATGGGAAATTCCAACAGCATTTGTTTTAGTTTGCTAAAGGCTGCCAAGGCAATATACCAGAAATAGGTTGGCTTTTACCATGGGGATTTATGAATTTAAAAGCCCCAGATACTTGATTTGAAAGTCTCCAAATTAAGGCATCATCAGGAAATGCTTTCTCCCTGGGCTGCAGCTATGGATAGTCAGGCACATGGTGGCATCTTCTCATTGCACCCCTCCGCTCTGGGCCTCATTGCTTTCAGCTTCTGGCTTCAGTGGCTTCTCTCAGCTTCTGTGTTCAGTTGATTTCAGCTTCTGGCTCCTGGGGCGGGGCCTTCTCTCCCAGCTTCTGGGCATTTCTCTGTGTCTCTGCACGTTTCTCCCATTTATAAAGGACTCCAGTGAGAAGATTAAGACCCACCCTGGCTCACACAATCTACTCCAAGGCCCTTGACTGAAGTAATTTAATCAAAAGACCCCATCTACAATAGGTTCACATGCACAGGAATGGATTAGCACTAAGGACATGATCTTCTGGGGTCCACCTAGCTTTAAACTGTCACAGCATCCTTAATAGCATTCCTGAGTGCAGCCGGCTAGGCTATATTCTAAGAAACTGGGAGAGGCTTGGTTATGGACCCAAAAAGAAGCTTAGAATGTTTCTTCTTTATAATACTGTTTGGCCTCAATATGTTTTAAAATCAGTAGAAAATGGCCAGAAAATGGATCTATAGATACAAATACTATATTAACACTTAGGCTTTTATTATAAAAGGGAAGAAAAATGGGTTGAAATCCTAAATATACAATCTTTTATGTCTTTATATTTGAATGAGAATTTGCAGAAAAGGGCGCAAAATTATAGTTCAAACTAGTGAGTTTTATATTTCTATGTTTCTGTTTCTTGTGTCTAACTTTCTGTATGTATCTGCCTGTTTGATGTATATTTTCGTACCTCCAGATGTTAATATAAAATTAACATAAAAAATTCTTAGGAGAGCTCTATTCAAATTGCTTAAAGATAAATAAGCGCTGATATATAAATTAGTACACCTGGAATCCCAGCAATTGGGAAAGCTGGGCTTCCAGTGAGTGCTTTTTTTTTTTTTTTTTTTTAGTGTATATTTTTATATTTATTATAAACACCCCATGGGGTTCAGGCAGTAACTTCTTATACCCCCAGTAGGACTTTTCTACTTCTTACAAAGGAAAAAGTACATTTAGTCACCTGATTTTGGGAATAGTGGTTGACATGGGCCCTGAAATCATCTTTGCCCCTTTCAAATTGCCTGTGGTGTTTCTTTACTCAGATAAAAGGGAATCAAGTTGGAAAAAAAGATCCATATGTATTCAGGCCTGATTTTTCTATTGTTTGAACATAGCAGTTTAGTCCATAACTTCCTGTGCCATCTGGTTTTTAAACAGGAAGACAATTTCCTTAGTATTAAGATGCTCCCTATTTTGAGTGGACTTTCTCATGTGTAAGGGCTCTGTGCATTTCTTCTCCAGTCCTTGCTCTCTTCAAACAGGATATTTCTTGCTGTAAGACTATGCCTCAAGGTTGCACTTTAATAAATGGTAGAAATTTTTTTAAACAAAATAACTTCTGTTTTGTTTTCTACCTTAAAACCTGTTTTTAAATTTAATTTTCAAGTAGGAACCTATACAGCTGAATTACGATAAAGGCACAATGTGTAGACAGAATTGGGAGATGGAATAAAACCCATCCCAATATGTAAAGTTAATATTTTCTTTCAAGTATAGTAATGTGGAAATTTCAAAATGGGTCATCAGCTTAAAAAATTATCTTTTAAACTATTGAAAAATAAATATCTAGCATCTAGTGCCAGTCTTCTCTAAGAACTTTCTGTAAATGAGCATGGCTTGATCTCCATCAGGCAGCTATCCAGCTGTCACCACATCAGGTTTTAATCAGTCATGTGTTTGCAGTGATCCATTCAGTCCATCTCCTCCTCTGACAAGTTCACATTCATGAACTGCAGTGCCAGGTTATTCACCAGTCCTGGGTTGATGCTGCTTTCCATGCTGTCCCCTACTTCGGCCACACGCCTGGCGATATTCTGGATGATTTCCTCTTGATGTTGAGAGTCTGCCTCCCTTCTTCCCTGAGAGAAGTAACTGGTTCTGTTGCCGTCTGTCTGCAGCTCATCGTCATAGTCCTCCCCCAGGTGAGCTTGCACGGGAAGTCCATGACCCAACACCTCCAGCTCTTTGTGGAATTTATAGCTGGAGCAGTTTTGGAGGAAGCCAAACACCAGCAAGTCTGTGATGTACTCATCCTGCAAACCCGCACCATTGCTGACCTGAGGATCCATGGCACAGTCAGTGGGGGGGGGGTCCGAGTCACTTCTGGCTCACAGGTGGTCAGCAACCCGCCGCGGTAGGAGGGCGCGGGGCGCCAAGCGAGCCCGAGGGGAGGCGAAGTGCCCGAGGCGCCCGGAGCCGGCGAGTCCCAGTGAGTGCTTTTGAAACGCCTGCCTTTCCCCTCTGTGTGCTGGCTTAGCCTAGCTCCCCTTCTATAATGCTGTGATTTCCCAAAGCCTACTGAACACTCAGTGGGTTTAGCAAAGAATTCAATCTTGTCATTCACACTTAAGAGCCTGGATACTCAGACCTTTGCCAATTAATTTATAGGACTGCTGGCGAAGGTCAAGCAGAAATCTGGATAGACAATACTATAAAAAGCAGGAAGCCCCCCCCCCCCCCCAAACCGAGAAGAAATCTTCCCAAGCTAAAACAGCAGCTAAATAAGCCTCTAGGCACCAGGATTCAGGGCATTGCTGCTTGTAATTACGTAAACTACCTGGACAATAGAAAAGAAACTCCCTAAAACTTCCCCCAAACAGCAGCAGTACCCCCCTCCCCCAGTGCTCTTTGTGCTCTAAGAAAGCGAAGTGCCTTTCAGTGTAACTGCTAGGGGTGTCTTAGGAAACAGCAGAGACTTTTCCAATTATCTGTGTCATATTTTCAGATGACATAGATCTCTTTCTCTCTTTGAAACCCTGGTGTCACATGATTGTTTTTTTTAAAAATTAATTTTATTTTCAAAGAAGCTTTAGATTACCTGAATGTTACATAAAAAATATAGGGGATTCCCATATGCCCCAGTCCCTCCCCCTCCCACACTTTCCCACGTTAACAACATCCTTCATTAGTGGGGTACATTTGTTACAATTGATGAACACATATTGAAGCCTTGCTACTAACTGTGGATTACAGTTTACATTATAGGTTTTATTGTGTGCATAGGGCAGCGAACCCGGTTCGGCAATAAAGCTATTTGACATGGAGTCATTTGAAGTAATCATTTAAACTATTGCACACCTCTGCTTTATCTGTTTTTTACATCACTGTGGATCTGAATGTGGATGTTCGTGAGTGAAATGAAAACTGCACGAATTATTCCAAATCATATTGTTGTTAAAGTTAATTCTGACTACATGAAACAGTATAAAAAAAGAAAGGTGGCAAAGGAAAAACCTGTTTGATTCTTATTACTGTCCTATCCCTATATCTATTTCTTCTTAGAGAGTATTACACATGTGATCTTGGAACACAACTGGATCTAATACATACCTAGGCATGGTCATTAATAAAAACGAAAAAGAACTTTAAAAATGACTGAAAAGGATAATACGCTTGTATCCTAAAGCACAGTTTGTTTTCCATGCTTGTACTTAGTTATTTCAATGCAGAATGTCCAAATACGATTAATTCAATAGTAGTTACAATTTATGGGAAAAAAGATTAACGTATTAGACAGATACTGTTCCCTATTCAGCCATCTGCATGGAGAATTTTTATGCTATCACAAAACATCAAACAATAAAATCATTTTATTGCATTTGGGAGCAGACACACAAACTGCTTGAATGTGTGTGTCAGACAATACAGTTAGAGAAGAACAAAGCATGTTACAAAAATTCTCATTTATTCTCTTTGCCAGTCTGAGGCTATTTCCAGAAGTAAAACATGAGGTCTTCATTTCACATTGTGCCATATACATCTGGCTTATGTTTAATTACATGAAGAGAGCAAAGTAATCTAAAATTCTTTGTATTCCATTCAGAAACATCACTAAGGCCCTTTTAATTGAAAATCCTTGCCTGCTTTGTTTGTAATTCTCCAGGACAGTAAACAATACCTACTCACTTATACATTCAGTGGCTAGAGGCCTGCGTATTGTATGAACTTGCAAGGGGAGGTTGATTTACATGGCAATGGGAATCTTGCCACTTGGGAGTAACTTAACTGAGATGACTGCTTTGTGGTAGAACAATAATGGGGAATGGACTGCTTGCTAGCACCCTATCACATCTAGAGTGATGATAATGGGTGATTTTCTCAGAAACATTTGGTTAGGCTGATTTCTATTAAAACACATTCCTGGAAACGCAAGTTCACACACACACACTTAAAAAATTCACATTTGCTTTGTCCTACCTGTGGGTTTTTTTTTTTTTTTTTAATTCTACCAGCTAGGCTGTGGGAGACCTTTGCAAAAACGTTTGCATCTTACTTCTGCCCCCTCCAAACCTTTGTTTTACAATAATGAAGGGAAGAAATGTTTCACCATTTGCAAGAAAAACACAAAAACTCAACTGAAATAAGTGTTCATCTGCTGGGAGGGAGCCAAATGCAAACATGCTTAGCTTTTGTGGATTGACTTTTTTGTTTGTTTGTTTCTGGAGTTGATGCTACTTAAAAGAACACATTTTGCTTTTAGAGATGGGTTGATTCCTAGCATCAGGATTCCATGTCATGAAAAGGATGATTTAGCAGCCATATCCTGGCTTATCTAACAGGTAATGTACTTTCTGGTATAAAAGAGCAAAACTGTATGTCCTCCCACGTGGCTACGGTTAAAGCAGCCCTTGGCAGGAGGCCTCAATCCGGATCCTTTGTCACTAATTCCATGTGTGACCTTGGAATATCATATTCCCTCTCTAGAACATAGTTTTCTGCATGCATTAGGGTCGATAACTGTCTAAGATCATGCAAATCTAAATAGTCCTTTTGCATCTTAATAGTATTGAGTTTAAAGTTCATTACTAGTAAACTCTCTATAGATGAATTCATCTTTATTCTCATTATCGATATGGACAACACTTTAATTTGTACACTGTGCTGGGAATTAAAAAAAATCCCAATTAAAGAGATGATACAGGTGGGTGAAGGAGGCAGCTGGAGTGCTATGAGCTGCTACATTGGCGTTAGAGTGCCTTGGTTCAAATTTCAGTCTCCTCTACTTAGCAACTGTGTGACCTTGAGAAAGCCACTTAAATTACTGGTGCCTCAGTTTCCTCATCTATAAAATGGATATAATGATAGCACCTACCATATGGGGCTGTTGTCAGGATTAAATGAGTTAGGATTTCGTACTTAGTACAAAGAGTCGGTCCTTAAAAGAGCTAGCAGTACTTTTTGCATGATATTATTTGATATGCCAAGAAATTTGAAAGCATACATAGAAGTATTAGGAGAAAATATGTTCCAAGAAGTGACAGTGGTAGAGAAATGCAATCATGTTGGGGACACTATCAGTAAACAATAGTAACAGTACCAAGGTCTAATACTACCGCCATTACTTTCTCACAGTATACATTACAACAAACGTTTCTTTTGGACTTACTTCGGGTCACGTCCTGGTTCACAATGATGACATACACTATCTCTAAGAAGAGAAGTTCAGAATCTTGACATTATACTAGACTTCAATAGTTTGCTATGGCTCTCAGAGTAGTTCAGTATGCAACCCAGTTGTATTTATTGAGCTTTTAATTACCAGCTAATTTTCATTTGGAACCCCAAACTGCAATACTACAATTAAGTCTCAGTTTAAAAGGGGATTGGGAAATCTGGATAACTGAATTTTATAATCAATATATACTTTATAATGTGTAATCTTAGAGTTAATATTCAAAGTACTTAATGTTAATCAGGCTTTCCTTTTAGTTTTATTCCTGAACTAATCAGCTGGTCACAACAAAATACACAGAAATTATATTTTCCCATATACTAGTAATAGCCACTTAAAAATACACTTGAAAAATTACATTTGTAATAAAAGCTTAAACTCTAAAAGCACCTACAAATAAGCTTAACCACGAATATGTGGGACCTAGAGGAAGAAAACTAGAAAATGATGTTTAAGTCTTACATAAGACTGGAATAAATGGAGATGCCTACTGTGTTGCTGGATTGGAAGACTCAGCACTGTAAAACTGCTTCTTTCTTTCCCAAGTAATGATTTTTCTGTAAAACCTACTACTTCTCTAATAAAAAAAATAGTTGCAAAATAATGTAATCCATTAAAATGTGCTAGTAGTAATAAGAGATATTCCAATACATATAAATGAAAAGATGGAGAAATATGCACCATAATGCTAACAGTGGTTGTCCTTCAGGGGTTCCTTTCCACATTTTGTAGTTTTGTAATGTTTGCATTTTTATCATGAACAAATACATTTCAGAACAAAAATAACTTCGTTGTACATATAGTACTAGAATACATGTTTTTTAAAAAAAAATCCATGAAAAAAAAAACAACTTGGGTAAGAAATAAAAATTACTGCAATGGCCCTTATTCCTGCCCGAGCATATTTCTCTTAGAAATAGTTTCAAGGATTGACTAATGAGAGTTCCAGAGCACTTAGAATGTTATCCATGGGATCAGAGAGATCTTTGCTCACTCTTCGCTCTATTCTACCCAGTTACACCATTTCAATCTCATTTGCAGGGCTTTAAGATTGATGGCTAAAGGAAGATGCAAGAGAACAGTATAAATGACTCAACACACACAGGTTTCCTCCATCCCACTGGTAACTGGGTGGATTGGGACTTGGGACAAGTCAGAACAGGTGGTTCTGTACATGTGTCAGCCAGTTCTGGGTTTCAGGCAGCGTTCCCTAGGAAAATGGCCCACAGGGAAGCAGCATTGCCTGTTCAGAGTGGACAGCATGGATGAGGAGAACCGCTGCCTCTCCTGCCTCTCCTGTCTCCCGAAGTCAGGTCATGAATGGCCAATGGATGTTGACTTCAGAAACCTGACAAGTCTGATTTGAGAAATCAGAGGCCTTTGGGTACAGGAGAAAAGGGAGGCTGGACCGCAGGCTACCAGATCTGTCTTTTCTGATCCTAGGAACTGGTTGTTCAGAGGCTCAGTGCTAATCAAAGTCAGTGCATCTGACTGGCCTTGCCTTTGTGGGACCTACAGACATGGAGAGGCTTGACGAGACAGGAGAGGGCCTGACATCTTGGGCCCAAGGAAACAGTCCCTGAAAGACAGGCAATGGTCCTCAACTAGGGACGATTTTGCTCCCACCCCCAGATGACATTTGGCAATGTATGGGGGCAATTTTGGTTGTCACACCTTGGGAGATTCTACTGGAATCTAGCTGGTAGATACCAGGGATGCTGCTAAGCACCCAACAATGCACAGGACAGTTGCCCCATGACAGTTATTTTGCCCCAAGTGTCAATAGTGCCAAGGCCGAGAAACCCCATGTGAAAGACCTCATGTGACTGAGTTCAAGTACTCAAGGGATTCTTCTATGGGAAGCTAGAGGTCAGCATGGTCACGGTATGTTATGGCCTCTGCTCTTTACATGCTATGGCTTTCTACTCAGGCCCTGGGTGTCAAGAGGGGTGATAGGCCCTTCGGTTATAAATGGGGACAGCTTGATAAGGGTATGCTCATCTCTATCTTGTGGATCCAGGTAAGCATGAGATTCAGATGAGGAGAAAGAGCAACATTGGTTTCTGGAAACAGAATGATGTGGAAAGAGTTCTCTTTTCTTAATGAGATTCAGGAACTCATGTTTCTGGAGGGATTATATTGAGGTATCTCCCAGTGGCATGATTTCCCACCAACTTCTTTCTTGGCCCAGAATGTAGGCCTGATTGGTAGGTTAGGTGAGTTCCAAATTAGGGATCTTAGATTAAATTGGGGGGACTGTAAAAACTCTGCAGGAATAACTAGAGAGAGCAGGCTTCTCACCTCTTTTTGTAGGCCTAGACTATTACCAGAACTTTCCTTGTGACGATGTCACACCCTTTTCTCCATTTAAAAAACATTTGAGAGAAACAATAGATAAATATATGTATCTAACTGCCACTGGTGCTGAATTGTTTGCAAAGTTGCACTTTGTCAGGGAAGGATGCCAGGCTGGTGACCCTTGAGGACCAGCTTCTCTTTTTTCAGGTACTTAAAAAGAGCTTTATGAACTAGTGTTTGCAAATCTTGCTTACTAGCTGCCTTTGTTTTTCACTTTCTTTGTAAGACAGGTGTAAATGAAAATTCAGCATTTTTAAATTATTTTATTGATTTGCTGCCTTATTTAATTAACCCCCTTTCCTTATTTGGCCCTGAACAGACTATGTGGCCCTTGCCTTGTCTTCCTCTTGTGCCCAAGCCCTGATTTGCAGACAGTCTTTGAAATAAATCCTATAACTCCAGATATCTCTTAGTAGGTAGCAGAATCACCTGGCAGATCAGAAATGCCATTTCTTTCACCACACAGCACTAACCCACTGTAAGCTGACTTTTCGTGTAATCACTACTAGTCTGTGTAGTTGGTTGTGAACTGTGTAAGTAGATTAGTTATCTGACCTGTCAGGGCAGAGTTTTCTTCAGTTTTGGCAAATATAAGTCTCAATCCAAACATACAGATGTGCAAGAAAAATCACTTTATTTCCCTTAAATAAACTTAAGGCTGACTTTGTGCCCATATACTTTTCGGCTGGTCTGAAATTCCAGCTTGATCATCACTCTGATGCTCTCCCCTCTTGGGAGAATCTGGACATCTTTAGAGTTTGCCCAGAAAGTAATAATTAGGACAACAACAACAACTCACACGGGTATTGCATTATGTTATGCTAGGCACCGTCTTAAGCAATTTACATACGTTAACTTCATTTGGGAGAATAGACAGTTGAATATTCTGAACACTAAGTCACCTTTCAAGCCCCTCTGCCTAAAAACCCTCGGATCTTACTTTCCCTGGCTAAGGGTGGGGTGGTATTCCTACTTTCTCTCTCTCCCTCTCCTTCCAGAACACAGACTCTAGCAAGAGACAACCTTCTGCATTTCTGCATCTAGACGTGGCCAAGTCCCTGACACAAAACCTTATGCAGCCTCGGTGTGATCTGTGATGTTAGGCTGATATGATGATATGATTATGAGCTATCCAAAATTATTATGAGATTTAGTATGATGGCTCTGACAAGATGAACTTTAACACTCATTTGTATGTATTCAATTTCTCTCCCTCTAGTCACTGCCTCTACCCACTTACCTTCCCCTTCACATTTCAGCCAGTTGTCACCATACACTCAAGCTCTCAGAGATCATGTAGCCCAATATTTTGAATTTAAAATTAAGAAAGCTAAGATTCAAACAGTTGTGCTTTCAAGTGCACAGAGCAAGTAAACTGAGGAGCAGGAATACTGGGAGTAGATGTAAGAAATGGGTGGAGATGGGGTGATCAAGAACGGAAATTCACATTTATGTATCAAATCCTGAGTTTAAAAATTTCACATATGTTATCTCACTCAAGTCTCCCAATAATCTTGCAAGTAAATTTATTGTGTGTATTTCAGAAATTTTGGAAGAAGAAAAATAATACTGACATTCAGATTTTTGCCTACCCAAGGTCATGGACTCTAAATGAGTTCAAAGACTGTGCTTTCAAAGACTGGGCTCCAAAGACTGTTCAGCTTTCATTTGCTACTCTTAAACCCACCATCCCATTATATATATACATTGTTTTGAAAGAATTCTTTATAATTTATTTTAATGTTGGTGGCAACCTTTCAAATATGTTTTTAACATTATTTTCAAGATATTTTATTGTGGAATAATTTTGGATTTACAGAAAAGTTGCTAAAATAGAACAGAATTCCTATATATCATGCTCCTAGCTTCCCCTAAGCTAAAGTTAACATCTTGCATTTCCATGGTTTATTTGTCAAAACTAACAAACCAAGATAGGTGCATAATTATTAGTTAAACTCAGACTTCATTTGGATTTCACTAGTTTCCCCACTAATGTTCCTTTTTTTCTGTCCCAGGATCCCATCCAGGATCTCCCATTGCATTTTGTCATCGTATATCCTTAGGCTCCTCTTGGCTGTGACAGTTTCTCAATTTTTCTTTGTTTTTTTTAATGACCTTGACAATTTCAATAGTATTGGTGAAGTATTTTGTAAGATGTGCCTTTATTGGAATTTGTCTGATGTTTTTCTCATAAACAAGATTATGTGTGTTGGGGAGGAAGACCACAGAGACGAAGCACCCTTCCCTTTCCATCACATCAAGGAGCACATGATATCAACATGACTCAACACCAATTAAGGTTATCTTTGCCAAGTGTTTCCACTATAATGTTACTATTTTTCCCTTTTCCATACTCTAGTCTTTGGAAGGGAGTGTCACTAAGTCCAGCCCATACACAATGATGATAGGGATTAAGTTCTACCCCCTGGAGTGGAGCCTCTTATTTGGGCCACCTTTCCTTTTTGGTAATAATAAGCTTTTTTAAAAAGTTTTAGATTTATAGTTACAGAAAAATTACAGTTAAAGTATAGGGAATTCCCATATAACCCCTCCCCCACACCCCCACACAAAGTTTCTGCTATTATTAACATCTTACATTAGAGTGGTACATTTGTTACAATTAATGGATTAATATTGAAGCATTGTTATTAACCAAAGTCTATAGTATTCATTATGGTTTACACTTTGTGCTGTACAGTTTCATAGGCCTTGACAGATGCATAATGTCACGTGTCCCTCATTGATGTATCAAGACAGAAGAATTTTGCCACCCCAGATATGCCCAATGTTCCACCCATTTATCCCTCCCCTTCCCTTCTGAACTCCTGGCAACCATTATCTTTATATCAATGTTGCAAGTTCTTCCATTAACACAAGATAATAACCACAATAACAATTAACGTACTTTGGTTCATGGTTACACTCCCCCCTTATGTTTGTTCATTGTTCAGTCTTAAGGGATTTGGGATGATGTCTGTTCTGATTGCTTCATGTGGAGAGGGGGCTTAAATATTATGAGGCAGATGGAAGGAATTGTTTTATTTGCAGTTGTAGATACTCCTTTTTGGGGGGATGGGACTTATTCATCATCTTTGTTGGTGTCCAGGGCAAGCCCGAAGAGCTGTAGAGTAGGAGTTGGCAGCAACTCTGCTGGGATTCAGGGCTCAACCAGCATATAAATAATCCAAAAGTTTAAGTTTCTGTATGATATTTTTAACAGGTATTTTGAGAATTATACGTTCAAATAAAAGGAGTAGAGGAATCATGATTATGGGAATTATAAATGAGTCTAACTGTTATATTGGGGAAATAGATTATCATATTCCCAAATAAGGCCTGCTAAGGAGGTATTGATTTCATGAGACTGTGTGTCTTGCCTCTGGTGCCCAGATGACCCTAAAACTCTTGTTTGAGGCTTTGTTTACTATAGCAGTTAGTGAAATCTGTCTGAGATGTGCATAATTGTAACCTCCGGAATGACCACCCTAATTACTTTGAAATCGCTTAGCCATAAAAACTATTTTTATTTAATATTTCCCCCTTTTAGTCAAGGTCTTTTTCCAAATGCATCACTGGTTAGTACTTGGTAATAAACCTGCAGTGACAGGGAGGCTCATCCCCAGGAGTCATGTCCCACATTGGGAGGAAGGTAGAGTGTTTATTTGCTGAGCTTGGCTTAGAGAGAGGCCACATTTGAATAACAAGGAGGTTTTAAGGAGGTAAATCTTAGGCATTAATTATAATTAGAGTACATTTCATTTTTACAGGAATAAGGTTCATAAGTACAACATTAAGATCGAGGACTTGGCATATGGGTCTGTTTTCTTTTCTTAGGCATGGCTTATATATTCCAGAGTTTTTTGCCCTTTTATTTGAGAAAGTAGCAGTGTTTCCCAGGATGGAAGTTTAATATTTTTTTAGCTACTGTGTGGGCCTCTATCGAGAAAACATACCTATGAAAACACAAACACATTCATATCCCATAGAAGTATGTTTTAGGTGCATTTTCCCCCATTTAGCACCCCACTATCAACACCTTGTACAAGTGATGTACCTTTGTTATGGATCCTAAAAGAACATTTTTATATTTGCATTCTTAAATACAATCTTTGGCCACCCTAGAATTCACTGGGTGAATTCAGTTGCCCATTTTATCCTCTAGATTTCCTTCTAGTCTCATGAACAGGCCAAAACCTGCCCTTTCAATCATAGTCACACTGACATTTCAGCACTGTTAATTACACTCATATTGCTGTACTACTATCACTTCCGTCCATTTCCAAACCATTACAATCAACCTAATTATAAATTCTTCACAGATTAAGCATTGGCTCACCACTTTCTACTCCTCTTCTATCTCCTGGTAACCTATCTTCCATACTCTATCTCCATGAATCTGCTCATTATCCTTAGTCCATATCATTGAGATAATGCAATATTTGTCCAGTTGTATCTGGCTTATTTCACTCAACATAAAGTCCTTGAGATTCATCCATGTTGTCACATGTGTCAAAACTTCACTCCTTCTTACAGCTGAATAATATTCCATTGTATATATACCACATTTTGTTTATCCATTCATCTGTTGATGGACATCTGGGTTGCTTCAATCTTTTGGCAATTATGAATAATGCCACTGTGAACATTGGTGTGCACATATCTGTTCATGTCCTTACTTTCAATTATTCTGGGTATATACCTGGTAGTGGGATTGCCAGATCATATGGCAATTCTATACTTAGCTTCTTGAGGATCTGCCAAACTGTCCTCCATATTGGCTGCACCATTCTACATTCCCACCAGCAGTGAATGAGTGTTCCTATTCCTCCACATCCTCTCCAACACATGTAGTTTTCTTTTTTTTTTTTTTTTAAATATCTGCCAGTCTAGTAGGTGTGAAATGATATCTCATTGTAGTTTTGATTTGTATTTCCCTGATAGCTAGTGATGTGAGCATCTTTTCATGTGCTTTTTGGCCATTTGTATTTCCTCCTTGGAAAAGCGTCTGTTCAAGTCTCTTGCCCATTTTTAAAATGGGTTGTTTGTCTTTTTAGTATTGACTTGTAGGATTTCTTTATTTATACTGGATATTAGACCCAAATTGGAAAAGAAGAAGTAAAACTTTCACTATTTGCAGATGACATGATCCTATATTTATATATTTATATTTATATATTTGTATATATAAAGTCCTGAAAGATTTACAACAAAACTACTAGAGCAGAGAAACGAGTTCAGTAAAGTGGCAGGATAAGATCAACATGCAAAAATCATTAGTGTCTCTTTACACTAATAATGAGCAATCTGAGAAGGAAATCAAGAAAATTTCCATTTACAATAGCAACTAAAAGAATCAAATATCTAGGAATAAACTTAACTAAAGATGTAAAGGACTTGTACACAGAAAACTATACAACATTTCTAAAGGAAATAAGAGAAGACCTAAATAAATGGAAGAATATTCCATGCTCATCAATTGGAAGACTAAATATCATTAAAATGTCAATTCTACCTAAATTGATTTACAGATTCAATGCAATCACAATAAAAACTCCAAAAGTATTTTTTACAGAAATGGGAAAGCCAATTATGAAATTTATCTGAAAGGGTAAGTGTCCTCAAATAGCCAAAATCATCTTTCAAAAGAAAAATGAGGTTTTAGGACTCATGCTACCTGACTTTAAAGTATACTACAAAGCTACAGTGGTCAAAACTGCATGGTATTGGCACAAGGATAGACATATTGATCAATGGAACTGAATTGAGAGTTCAGACATAGACCTGCACATCTATGGCCAATTGATATTTGACAAGGCTGCCAAGTCTACTCAACTGGAACAGAAGAGTCCTTTTAACAAATGGTGCTAGGAAAACTGGATATCCATATCCAAAAGAATGAAAGTGGATCCATATCTCACACCCTATTCAAAAATTAACTCAAGATGGATTAAAGACCTAAATATAGGCCCCAGGACCATAAATCTCCTAGAAGATAATGTAAGGAAGCATCTACGTGGCCTTGTGGTAAGAAATGGTTTCTTGAACTTTACTGTTAAAGCGTGAATAATGAAAGAAAAAAAAGATAAAGGGGACCTCCTTAAAGTTGAAAACGTTTGTGTTTCTAAGGAGTTTGTCAAGAAAGTGAAAAGGCAGCCTACTCAATGCCAGAAAATATTTGGAAACCACATATCCAGTAAGGATCTCATATCCATCTCTCCTTTTAAACCTGTATGCTACCAAATTTGTCCAATAGCCTGCTGCCCTCTTCCTTCTTGTCTTTAGTGGCCAAACTCCCTGGACCTTATTTCAGACCATTTCCTCATCAAAAGTCACCCATCTCATTAAATATTAACTCAACACCTTTCTCTATGTAATGTGAAAACTAGATAATATAATGCTAAATCACTCCTTAGCTATACTGGTGATTAAATATTTTAACGTGATCAGCCCACATTTAATTTTAGGAGATATTTTTAGGAGGCCATTTGAGAACCAAAATGAGTGGCTCTAAAAGTTGGCATTTCAGTCACAGTGACTGGAAAACAGTTTGGCCTTAGGTAGCACAGCATCTGTATCATTTAGGAACCTTTGGAAATTTGAGAATTGTCTTATTTTCTCTACTACAGTGTTGGTACATGAATGTGTATTTTGTTTCCAAAGGAAAATGTATTTGGTTTCCATAAGAAAAAAAAAACATCATTTTTGTCAGTCATTGCATATATATGATTTTGCTTTCTTTAGCCTAAAAGAATAGACTTGTTCCTTACTTTACTGTGTGCTTAGAGAAATGTAAAAACCTTCAACAGGATACAGTATACAAGCTATGTCCTTCTTGTAACAATTTAATTCTGGGTAGCACATGATTGAAAGTTTAATCTATAGATAGGGGTGATGTGCAGTTCATTTTATGTTCTGCTCAGCAAATTTTAAAAGATACCTTAAGGTATTGCTGATTGACAAATGAGATGTTATGTCTTTGAAAGAGAAAGCTGTATCAGGATGCTGTTAATGTCAGAACAGTGATGGACTATTTTAATTACATGTATAAAGAGATACATGATAACAAGGAATAGCTGAGAGAAGATGGGATTGCAACATTTACGAGTATATATAAAGCTATATGGCTGGTTGAGACATGTTTTTTAAAGACAAGTCCCTTCTTTCTGTGATTTTTGGCCACGAAAAGGTTGCAAGGTTATGAATTAACTTTCCGATCTGTCAGTACTGTATTACAGAGAGATTTGGAAGGCTCAAAGCAATATTTCACTGTCTGCTGAAAATCCACATAAAGGGCACAGTCCTATGCTTTTGTTTCTTTCGTAGTCAATGCAGCAGTAGAATTGGACACACTGTTTTTACAGTATATATTTTGAGGTTTTCCTGATGGAAAAACAAGTTGGAATTTGGAAATTAGAACTGTAAAAGTGTCCAGGAACTCATGAACTGATAAGACATAAATGACATTCTTTCACAGTCATGGTAAAACTATTCTTTTGTGTTCTTAAATCATTCTAAGGAGTCAGCATTTTCCGCCTTGCAACATCTACAAGCCACTCTTCCATCCTCCATGCCCTGCCAATTTTGGCTATTTATTTATCTCATTCATGGATTTATTGTTTATTCAAGGAATATTTATTGAGCATTTATTATATTTCAGACACCATGCCAGGTCCTGGAGATTCAGTAGTGAACATTATAGGTTTGACCCTAATGGAGCATGTGTCCTTATAAAAGCAATTTGCATTAATTAAATAGTCACAAGAATGAGTATAAAATGACAACATAGGCAAGTGGCATGATGGCAGGTGACATGGGGTGAGGAGAGCTTATAACAAGATGATTTGACTGATCCAAATTGTATAGGGTCCCAGCAACAATTTCCTTCCTGTGGTAGGGCCCCCAAAGCAAATGTTGCTTTATAAGAAGACTGTGTTGTCATCTCCAGAAATTTCCCTGAATTAGTTGTAGATTTATTTCTTATATATAAAACTGGTTACTGCATCTTGATTTTAATAAAGAGTTTGAATTTAGGTGCCAATTCCATGTTTGAAATAAAATGTAGGATTGTTTTTTAAAATTCATTTTATTGAAGTATAACATACATGCAGAAAAGTGAACACATCCATGTAACTGGCATCCAGATCAAGAAATAGAAATTTACAGCTCCCGAGAAGCCCCCTTCATGCCACCTCTTTATCACTACCACCTCTAACTAAATATTTTCAAAACAGATTGGTGGGGTACTTGTGTCTGGGAAGCTCAGGCCATGAATGAGTGATCACCCTCACTGTGACTGGGCAGTGCAGCCCCTGCCTGTCTGGCCACTCCTGAAAAGAGTCAGAACACTGAGCTGGTCCTGTAAGAGGCAGGCATGATGGATGTCTCCCTGAGACAGCCTAAGCCAACAAGTCCATATAGTTGATGTGGCAGCCTTCAGACCAGATGATGGCCATTCCTCCTCTGATCCTGTCTTCTTGAGAAACTGTAGGCGGTCAGAGTGGCTTCATCTATCTTTCTTGGCTGTCGTGTGAACCAAACTCGACTTAGAGTGGGGAAAATTTGCAACCTTTAACTCCTCTATTTGTCTAGGGATCCTACACTCTTCCCTATAGGACCTTGGGAAGATAGGAGGCAGCATCTGGTTGTGCACAGAGTTTGTTCTCTGGCTGAAGGACTATTCAGAAGGAAAATGATCTGTTCCCAGTGGAACTGCAAAATTGGTCCTTAAGTAGTCTAATATATCTAATCAGGTAGGTCATGGAAAAATTCTGAGGACATGACACTGGAGCTGAGATCCGAAATTATGAAGGATGAACTAGAGTTAAGAAGGCAAAAAGGGAAGGAGGAACATTCCATGCAGAAGGGAAAATGAATGCAAAAGATTATGGCAAGAGGGAGCAGAGTACATTAAGAGAGATTAGGGGGAAGAATTTATATGAGATGCAGCTGGAAAGAGAGGTAGAGGCTAGTCTGTGTAGGCCCTTATAGGCCATATTATGATTTTTCCCCTTCACCCTAAGAGCAATGGGAGTCTCCTCCTTAACGGGAGGGCCATATTTGTGTAAAACAATAAGATCTGCATTTTGAAAAAGAGCAACCTGTCTACAATGTGGAGAACAGAATGTTAGGGTGTTAGCACTAGTAATAGCCAACAAGTATTTAGTATTTACTGAATGTTCTGAATGTTTTACATATATTAACTCATTTAGATACTATTATTATCTTCATTTCATAGATAAGGAAAAGGAGGCAATAAGTGGAAGTCACAAAACCAGTAAGCAGCAGGGTCAGGATTTAAACCCAGGCAGACTGACTTCAGAACCTATGTTTCCATCCACTAAGCAGAACTCTTTTCTGTTCATTTATACATCTCTCATGTAAGAGTTGGTTACCTGGATTTAAAAGGTAATAGTGGAGATGGAAAGAAGTGGGCCAATTTGAGAAACTGCTAGAAGATAAAAATGGCAGAACATGATGACAAGTTGGATAAGGGGAAATTAGAGGTGCTGAAGATGATTCCTCATTTTTGGCCTGTGCAAATGGATCTTTGGTGGTATAATTTACCATGAGAGGGAATGCTGCAAGAAGACCAGTTTAGGGGGAGAGAATTAGGTTGTTTTAGAATATACTGAGTTTGAGATACATATATGAAGTAATTAGTGGAAGACTAATGTCATATGAACAGCAGTCTATGTGGGCCTAGAGCTCTGAGATTGGATATATTATGTCAGTCATTGGCATATAGATAATTATTGCCTATGTTTGAGACTTCAGGAACTCCCATGTTAATTGTTCAAATAGAGAAGGACAGGCAAGAGGAACAAAGAAAGTCTTATAAATCCCAGGAGTCAGAGTATGTGTGTTACAAATGTTAGTGAGAGCTAAAAGAGAGGACTGAAAATGTCTTGATGATCTTAGATAATAGCTGTGCACTTGAAAAGGTTGTGTATTCCACTGTTGTTAGATATTACAAGTGATGGGGCTGGAAACCTGACAGCAGAAGGTTTAGGAGTGAGTAGGAATTGAGGAAATGGAGACTGGAATAATAGGCAATTTGGGGGAAGGGAAGATATAAGGGGTAATGAAGGAAGATGGGAGGTTTGTTTTGTAGTTGTTTTAATGAGAAATATTTGGTTAGGTTTAATAGACCAAGAAAGAGTGAGAATTCGAATAGACATTGCCTCTTTTTTTCTGTTCTACTCTTCACCTAAATCCCATTTCTTTTCCATTTGAACCAAATGCCTTGAGAAAATACAGAGTAGCTGTGCCTAACAACTTGCCACAACAAGGTTTTAGTTTCCTAGGCTTCTCCAGCAAATACCATGAAATGGGTTGGCTTTTACATTGGGAATTTATTAGCTTACAGTTCTGAAGCTGGGAAAATGTCCAAATCAAGGCATCATCAGGGTGATGCTTTCTTCCCAAAGACTGGCTGCTGGTGATCCTTGGCTCCTCTGCCTCATGGCAAGGCACATGGCGACATCTGCTGGTCTTTCCCTTCTTTTCTGTGTCCCATTGCGTTCAATCTCTTACTTCTGTTCTTCTCTCTCTCCCCCCTCTCTCTTCATTCCATTTATGAAGGACTCCAGTAATAGGATTAAGACCCATCCTAAATGAGATGGGTCACACCTTAACTAAGGAATTCTTATCAAAAGTTCCTACTTACAGTGGGTTTACAGCCACAGGAATGGATTAGACATAAGAACATGTTTTTCTGGGGTACATACAGCTTCAAACCACCACAAACACCTACATACTTAAGGGAAAGGATAGTTTCTTCCTCCACGAATACTTTGAATTGTACCAATATTAATAATATTACCATAACCAATAACAACCCTAGAAGTTGTTGTTCTTTGTGTTGTTTTGAATTTTAAGATGCTTTCTCCTTTTTATATCCTCACACATGTACTGCTGGTTTTATGTACATTTTTAACATGATGAAATTGAGACTCAGTATGGTTGAGGAACTTACCAAATGTCCCACAGCTAGCAAATCCCGGCATTAGGAATAAAACATTGTAATCCTGACTTTAATGCCTGTAGATCACTCACTCATTGCTTTCTGTACTTACCATATCCAAGATTTTGCATTTGCTTTTCGGGTAGCATCTTTGTCATTTAATGAATATAAATAGTGGGTCTAAACTGCTCAGTGAGACATTCAATTCCCCTTACTCTGCGGCCCCAACTCAACACTCCTAGGAATAAGTTAATCTAAGAAAACCACAAAAAGGGAATAAAGTTATCTAAAAAGAGAAAATTAATATACATCCTCATATATAGATTAATGTAATATATGTGGAAGAGACTAAATTATTTTTTTTTTAAGATTTATTTATTTACTTTATCCATTTTAAAAACCCCCTTCCCCATTTGCTATTTTATGTCCATTCGCTGGGCAATTCTCTGTGTCTGTTTCCTGCCATCTCTTCTCATCCTCCTCCTCCAGTCTTCACCAGGATTCGATCCTGGAGACCTCCGATGTAGGAGAGAGGTGTCCTGCCACCTGCGCCACCTCAGTTCCTGGTTTTTGGAGCATCTTGTCTTGTCTCTCCCCTGCATCTCTCTCCTGTTACGTCATCATCTTGCTGCATGGCTCCCGGGGCCTGGCGGCTCACCGGCACACAGAGCCTGGCAGCCCATACACCTTCTATATATATATATATATATATATATATATATATATTTTTAACCAGGAGGTCCTGGGGATCGAACCCAGGTCCCTACATATGGCAGATGGACGCCCAACCATTTGAGCCACATCTGCCCCGAGACTAAATTATTTTAGACATATAAATCCTCCTCCCAATACAAAAATATATAGCTAAAATGCCAATTGATGAATTGAAAAGGAATACTAAAAAATACTAAAACAATTGTCAAGTAATCCAAAAGAAGACAGTAAAGGGGGGACAGAAGAATAAAAACAGAGAGAACAAACACCAAATTAACAAAATGGTAGGCATAAACCAAAATATATAATATTACATTAAATCAAAATGGATTAAACACTCCCACTAAAAAGCCAGGATTTCTAGACTGGATAAAAAATAAGACTCAACTATATACACTGTAGAAAGATACAACTAGGTTGAAAATAAGTATACAGCAATAGACATGCCATTCAGAAAGTAAGCATAAGAATGCCAGATTGGCTTTTATTTTATTTATTTATTTATTTTTTCTCTAGTCTTTACCATCCTCCAGAATTCTAAGTAAATGGAATTTGTCCTTTTATTCACTGAATCTCTGGGGAGGCTTATTTCAGTGAATGTCTTTCATCACCATGTTGATGACATCCAAGGACAGTTAATCTTGATATATTCTATTGCTGTTCAGCAATGGGTTTTTATTTTTCAATTTTTAAAAGATACGTAGATTACATAAATGTTAAACAAAAAAATTTAGGGATTCCCATATGCCCCACTTCCCACTCCTCCCACAACCTCCCACATAAACATCCTTCATTAGTATGGCACATTCATTGCAATTGATAAACACATCCTGGGGCTTTGCCATTAATCATGGACCATAGTTCACATTGTAGTCTACACTTTCTCCACACAGTTCTGCATGTTATGGGATGATATAAAATGGCCTATATCTATTGGAATGTCACTCAGGATGATTCCCAAGTCCCAAAAAAGCCCCCATATTACAACTGTTTTTCCCTCTCCCTGCCCCCAGAGTCTCCAGTGGCCACTGGATCCACATCAATGTTGTCATTTCTTCCATTGGTAGAATCACAATATGTGTATAGTAGAATACCAGTAAGTCCACTCTAGTCCATAGCTCTTCCCCCAATCCTGAGGAGTCTGGGATGGTGATGACCACTCCACCTCCAATTACAAGGGGGCTTATATCCCATGGGGAAGGTGGATGGGACTATCCTGCCTGCAGCTGCAGACTCTCTCCATTCCCTGGGACAGCCATTGTCCATCATCTTCTTCCCACCAGTTGTCCTGGGTGAGTCCAGTGAGCTGTAGAGTAGGTATTACAGCTCCACCGAGGTTCTGGGCCCAGCTGGCACATGGACAGCCCAAAGACTTGAGTTTCTGGAAATACACCTACAAACTCCAGCACCAAGTTTAGGTTTAAATAGAAGGGACAGATGAGCCATGTGCAGGGAAGACATAATTGAGTCCTACTCTGTCACTCTCAGGAGCACAAACTCCAAAGTAGGGCCCACTGGGAAAGCACCAAACTCCAGAGCCATCTGCCCTGACCATGGGACCTGGGTATCTCCAGAGCCCTCAGGAGCCCCACTATTTGGGGTAATATCCACTTTGGAGGGCTGTGAGATCCTGCTGAGATGTGTGTAAGTGTTATCTCTGGGATGACCTCCCGACTCACTTTGATGTCTCTTAGCCATGTAAGCTCATTTGTCTTTACCTTTTCCCCCTTTTACTCGAGGACTTTTTCCAGTTGCATTGCTAGTTGGTACTTGGTAGCAATCCCTTGGTGCCAGGGAGGCTCATCCCCAGGAGTCATGTCCCACACTGGGGGGAAGGTAATGCATTCATATGCTGAGTTTGGCTTAGAGAGAGGCCACATTTGAGCAACAAGGAGGCTCTCACCTGGCAATACTTAGGCACTCCATAACAATAGGCTAAGTTTCAATTTCAAGAGCAAAGACTCATGAGCCTAGTCATCAATATCAAGGGCCCATCTGTGGATCATCCTCTTTTGCCAGTCACTGCCCCTGCACTTGGGGGACTGTTGCTGCTCCATTAGAGAATGTGGCTGAGCTCTCTAGGATGGGAATTCAGTATTCTCTCTTTTATTGTGTGGGTCTCCACCCACTGTGACAACGCCCCGTGAACATTTGAACATTTTTATATACTTTATATATATGCTCAGGTGAACTTCCTCCCATGTATCCCCCGTCTCTGACACCCCACACCAATGATCCTCCCCCGCCCCAGTTGTAACCTTTCTGTGATCCAAAGCCTCTTCAAAGATGAAGCCATTACAATAGCTGAATACAATGAATAGAAAAATGAAATAATAATGATAAGTTTAAATATAAGGGATAAAATACATAAAATTTTTAAAAAATTAAAAATAAAATTAAGACTGGGATATAAAGAAATGAAAATATTTTTAAAAATTAAAAAATGTTTTTTGACATTTTTCTTTTTATCACTGCAATATTGGGTGTCCAGTCTGTACCGTGGCACCTTCCCCCTCTCATTCCACAGTGTCTCACTATTTTTTGTTTTGTTTTCAAAGACGTTTTGGGTCACAGCAAAGTCACATACAGAATACAGGAGACCCTTATCAGAGTGGCTTTTATATATCAGATGAAATAGAGTTCAAGGCAAAAAGTATTACCAGAGTAAAGGAGGGACATTTCCTAATGATAAAGGGAGCAATTAATCAGTATTAACAAGGAAAAATGGGTGTGTACTTAGTAATAGAGCCTCAAAATATATGAAGCAGAAATTGACTGAATTAAAGGGAGAAATAGACAATTCCATAATTATAATAGTCTTTTTCTACCTTTCTTTCAGCAATTAATGGAACAACTAGACCAGATATTGATAAATACACAGAACATCTGAACAACATTTTCATCCACCTTGATCTAATACCTAACAACAGTAGATTACACATCCTTTTCAAGTGCACATGGCACATTCACAAAGATGGACTATATTTAGGGCCATAAAACACATCTCAATCAGTTTAAAAGATTCAAAATCATACATGGTGTATTTTCTGACCACAACTGAATCAAAGCATAAATCAATAATATTAATATATCTGGGCAAACCTCACGCATCTGGAAATTAGGCAACACACTTCTAAATAATTCATGCATCAAACACAAAATTAAAAAGGAGATTAGAAAATATGAGCAGAATTATAGTGAAAATAACATCTAAATGTTTAGGACACAGATAACAGTGTTTAGAGGACACCTTATAGTGTTTTGT
Organism: Tolypeutes matacus; assembly: GCA_026826555.1. Lineage (NCBI taxonomy): Eukaryota > Metazoa > Chordata > Mammalia > Cingulata > Chlamyphoridae > Tolypeutes > Tolypeutes matacus. Next base: position 11,063,492 of record JAKSZT010054138.1, on the reverse strand, counting down.
TTTTTTTTAAAGATTTATTTATTTATTTTACTTTTATCCATTTTTAACCCTCCCCCCCCCATACACCGTTTTTGCTGTTTTTGTGTCTATTCACTGGAAAATTCTCTGTGTCTGTTTCTTGCCCTCTCTTCTTATCCTTCTCCTGTCTTCACCGGGATTTGATCCTGGGAACCTCTGATGTGGGAGAGAGGCGTTCTGCCACTTATGCCACCTTAATTCCTGGTTTTTCAGCGCGTCTGGTCTTGGCTCTCCCTTTGTGTCACTCTTCTGTTATGTCATCATCTTGCTGCGTGGCTTGGTGGGGCCTGGCATGCCTGCACATGGGGCCTGGTGGCACACCTGCTCACGGGGCCTGGTGGCTCACCCATGCGTGGACCTGGAGGTCTGTGCACCTTCTATATTTTTCTTTTATTTTACTGGGAGGTCCCGGGAATTGAACCCAGGACCCTCCATATGGGAGATGGATGCCCAACCATTTGAGCCACATCTGCCCACCTTATAGTGTTAATTGCTTTTATTTGAAAAGAAAAAAAAAATAAAATCAATGACCTAAAGTTCCACCATAAGAAGCTGGGAAAACAATAGCAAAGTAAGCCCAAAATAAGTGGAAGGAAGGAAATAGGTATAAAAGCATAAAACAATTAAATGGAAAACAGAAAAGAATAGAGAAAATTAATAATTTCCAAAGGTGATTCTTTGAAATGATCCACAAAATTGAAAAACTCCTAGCAAGAAAAAAAGTGAGAAACACAAAGCATCTATATCCAGAGTGAAAAAGTGTTTATCACCACAACTTCTACAGACATTAAAAGGATAATATGAGAATAATATGAACAACCTTATATCAACAATTTTCAAAACTTACATGAAATACATGAAACTTTTGAAAAAGGTAAGCTACAAAAATTAACACAAGAAACAAATAATCTGAATGGTCTCATATCTATTAAAAAGTTGAAGTTATAAAAAAATTTCCCCAAAAGAAACCTGTGGGCAAATTCTAGCAAACATTCAAGGAAGAAGTAACACCAATCATAAACTTTTAAAGTAAATAGAGGAGAGAAAATTTCTCAACTCATTTAATGAACTGACATAACTCTAATACCAAAATCTGGCAAATACATTTTAAAAATACATTTCAAAACAATATCCCTCATGCAAATAGATGCAAAAATCCCAAACACAATAACATCAAATAGATAACTGTATAAAAGGGGTAATGAGTCCTGACAAAGTAGAGTTTAATCACAAGAACTCAAGGTTGGTTTAATAATGAAAACTAATCAATGTAATTCGCGATATTAAATGAATAAAAGAGAAAAGCATGTTATCATTTCAATGAGTACAAAGAAAATATTTGACAAAATTCAAAACACCTTAATGGTAGTCTTTCTAAAATAGGAATGTTGAGGACCTTCTTCAAACTGACAAAGGCCATCTATGAAAAACCTACAGCTAATATTATATTTAATGGTGACAACAGTTTCTCCAGTGAGATTGTTCTGACAAGATACAGAATCTCTGCTATGTGAGCTTATTACACAGAAGGTCAAGAAAACAAAACACTTTTTACCATCTTTCATTAAGAGTAAACTGAACACTCCAAGATCAGTTTTGAGCTACCAGTCCTTTCCACTTTATTTTACATAAGCTTCTTTTGCTTGTCAATGTAAACATGCCTATACATATGTATGGATATATAAATATTTAAATGTATACATATATATACACATAGTCACATGACAGTATTATTGAAGCTTTCAATTTTTGCTTCAAAATATATTTAACCTTATAAACATTATTATAAGGCAAGCATAAATCACATTGAATTTTCCATCTTAATTAGAGCTTTGCAAATATAGACAGGTATACACAAGTAAAACCTTTACTTAATGACCTTTACTATCTCTATCTCTCTGAATTTAAATTTACTTAAAATGTTTCCAGGCAACCAAACTTTTTATATCACCTAAGTCAATGTAATATTAGTTCTAAGTCTCAGTCATTTAAAGAAATTAGAAATTATATTTAAGTTGACACAGTAGAGCAACATACATATTCTTGATATTGAAAATGTGTCCAAGAGATGACATTTACAAATTTACATCAAAGGTGAAAATAGAGATTATCTGAGAACGGAACTTTGATTTAGAAAGACATCATTAATTATAATTCAATATATTGTGTAAATAAAGTTCACTGATCAGAGTCATAAAAAAAAAAACAACAGTGTAGAAGTATTTAGGAAGTTCAAATTCATTAGACTTTCCGTGAGGAAGACAAACCCAAGTCTTATAAAAATCTCTGTGTGGCAGATACTGTTGGTGCCCTGCTCAATCGCCTTGGTCATTTCTGGAGGTTACCACAGGGAGTTCTTGTACATGCAGACAGCTTTCTGCATCTCTGTGCCTAAGGTCATTTTCTAACCACTGGAGCATGTTTAGCCTGCCTGCAGGATCAACATGAAGTTCTGGGGAGCTCATACATAAGGAGCAACACTCAATGAAAGAGTGAAAGAGTTGGTAAATGAATAACTCAACTTCCTTGGGACAGTAGGAATGAGGGCCTGTTCCCCAGACTCTCACAGTGTTTTCTGAGACCACTTCTTGCAGGTAAATTCTTCATCTCAGTGTTTGCTTTTATAGGACCCAAACTAACACGGCTTGTGTTATATTCCATACTATGGTAAGATCACAGGGAATACACATAGGTGTTTATAAACTCAAACTATCAAACAATCTGATGCCAAGGATTCACCTTGATTAGGAGTGTTATGTGAAGTTGGATTCAGATAGGATTCTGCATTTACTTACCAAGTATTAAAAATTATTCACAGAAATGTGCATTAGTACAATTTTAGGACTAATAATTGTTAGCATGATACCAATTTGCAGTTTTCCTTCTGTTTGATCGTGAATCTATATCCCTATATTATAGACAAATGACAGGCTCACATGTTCAATTAATCTCCAAAAGTGCCCCCCTAGAATAATCCATTCACAGATACTTCGGACTACAAAAAGGAGCAGACTACGGGAAATGGTCAATCAGTTCCCTCTGTGAGGAGAAGTATAAAGACTTTTCTCATTTATAGGGCCAAAAAGAAATAAACACATAACTATATATGTGGGGGAAAAACTTCAAAAAGAAAAAAAAAAAGCCTCTACAAATAATCAAATAATCAGGCCCTTGAGAGTATATAATTGTTCATCCTAATTCATTTAAAAAAAAAATACAGGCATTCACCATTCTTCAGATATGAGAGATACAAATTGTGGGATGACACTGATTTCTCTCCCATTTTTTCTGAGATTTTGCAGCCATCAACCACAGCATTTAAAAACAACAACAACAACAACAAAAACATGTTCTGGCATCTGCACATCTGCTACTTACTCTACCTCATCTTTTGACATTTCAAAGACTTTGACACAAAACAGGGGTATCACAGCTGGGGCATCATGCTCAAGCTTCCAACCTTTAATCTGAAAAGTGACTAAGAGGACTTCCAGACTAATACCTGTAGACCACCTCCGGCACCTAAAACAGGTTTTTTGGACTTCTTGAATGATAACCACCAGGTCCTATGCATTTCCAACTGGCAGGCAGCAATGACTTAAAGAACCAGTGTCCAATTTTTAAAGGACAAAGATATAAATAACATTTTTGTAAGCAAATACACATATATGCATATATATTTATAGATCATTTTGCAAATGTTTGTATATATTGTGAGAATTTTGATTTTTACCCATAATAAAAAAAAAAAAAAGATGTCTTAAGACAGATTTTGTCATGTAGGTCTCTGAAAATGCCCTCAATTTGCTGTTTTTCAGCATAAACTCAAAAGCTGGTCTTTGTAGCTCTGGAACAGGGACCTCAGGGAGGTTTAAAGGACCCTAAATGTACTCCTGTTGTGACACTCATTGATTGACAGTTGCTCTCTGTTCCAGTGGTTATTCATGCAGTGACTACATCTAGGGAAAACTACCAAAAACTGTAAAAGCATACAACTTACATTGTTAAAAACACATAATTCTCATACAAATATGTAGTGAGCATGTGTCAAGTTTTATTCAATTCATTAATGAGGAAACAAAAATATAACAGAGCTAGCTCCGAAAGGATTTGAGAAACTCCAACTCATATCATTATTGGAGACAGGGATATTGAAATAAATTTGCTAGGTTAGCTACAAAACTGGTTAGTATCCTATTAGGCCAACGTTTTGTTTTTTCGTTTCCTGGCTGCTAAATGAAATATTCTGCAATAGGTTGGCTTAAACAACAGGAATTTATTGGCTCACAGTTTTGAGGCTAGAAGAAGTCCAAAATCAAGGCATCATCAAGGTGATGCTTTCTTTCAGAAGACTGTGACATTCTGGGGCTGGCTGCCAGTCCTTGGATTTCTTGTCCTATGGCAATGCACATGCCTGCCTCTCCTGGCTTCTCTGGGTTCTGTTGACTCCACGGCTCTTCCTCTGTCTGACTTTCACTCTGCTTATCTTAGAGGACTCCAGTAATCTGGAAGAAGGCCCAACCTGATTCATTTGGGCCACACCTTAACTGAAGTAATGTCTTGAAGAGATCTTATTTACAATGGGTCCACACCCACAGAGATAGATTAAGTTTAAGAACATGTTTTTTGGGATACATAGCTCCAAACCACCACACTTAGTATTATCTTCTCCACTAGGAGGAAAGAACAATCATTTCATCTTTTCCATTTTCTACAATTTGAGGTGCCATAGACTATCTGGGCCCTCTCAGTTGTTGGTCAGATAAAGGTACAAATGATTTTCAGTGGGCTCAATAAGAAATACTCAAGCATGTTATTAAAAGGTCATTTAATTGTCTGTTTGCTTTGTTTTCAAAGTGTGAATTTTTTTTCTCCTGAAGACTCAGACAGAACAAGTGATTTCTGTGGACTGGTATGGGAAGGATAGAGGCAGCTCTCAAATAGTGTGTAACACACCATCACAATTGTAAATCATCGGAACATAAGGAATGTTGAAATGTTTACTATTAATATTCAAAAGGATTTGCAGGTATAACTATAATTACATCACACTCATGTGCATTCTAATATGCATTCTTAAATGGAAAAGAGCTCTTGAAACAGAATCTCTGATGTGAAAAGCCCGCATTGATAGTTCTTCAAAGCTCCCCAAGTGATTCTTTTTTAAAAAAATATATTTTTTATTTATTTTTAAAAGATACTTAGATTACATAAAATGTTACAAAAAAAAAATGTAAGGGATTCTCATATGCCCCATTCCCCAGACTTCCCACATTTTCCCACATTAACAACTTCTTTCATTAGTGTGGTACATTCATTGCAATTGATGAACACATTTTGGAGCATTGCCACTAAGCATGGATTATAGGTTACATTGTAGTTTACACTCTCTCCCACTCAACTCTGTAGGTTATGGCAGGATATAGAATGGCCTGTATCTGTCATTGCAATGTCACTCAGGTCAGTTACAAGTGATTCTAATGTGAAGTCAGGATTGAGAACTACTGCTCTAGAATAAAACACTACCCATTCTGGCATGTGATGGTTCCTCAGAAAAATGGCTGCCCCTGACCCTACTTACTCTAAAGCAATGCCTGCCTGTAGAAAAGTCCCACCCAATACAGGGGGCTCCTAGGAAACTTGTCTATTGCATATCTACTTCCTCATTCTTAAATATATATCAAGGTTTAAACAGGTGTTTGAAGAAATCCTGCAACCTTTAAGAGAAAGACTGAAATAAACAAATAGGAGGAAAATGACTCCAGACAAACAGAAAATTTCAGGAAGAAGAGAGTTTAAAACAATTCTAATTAGACATGGTATACTAGGTAAAATTTTAAGATAAAAGAACACTATGGGAGTTTGAACTTCCTGAGTCCCATCATGTAAAACTTTTCCTTTGTATGGAATTAGAAATGATTAATAAATTTATAACCCTTGTTCCTAAGCTGAACATACTACCGTGCTGACTGATCTTACTTCAAATTCATGTATGTTCTTAATATGACTGGCCTTCATATTAGTCCTGTAGTCCCTTAATCCATTCACTCTCTCACTCTTGCCTCAAATGCCCAGTGCCTCTTCCTTCAACTGTACTCTCATCTGATGGCCTTGTTGTCTTTTTCACTGAAAAAATTGAAGCAATCAGAACTGAGTTCCCTCAGACACCCAGCACCACATCTGCCCACCTATCAGCATGTGTAGCCATGTTCTCTGCCTTTTGGCCTGTTATGAACTTTTCCTCTTCCTATCCAGTGGCGCATTAGCCTCATCCGCTTTTACCAACTCAAGGCCATAGCTCTAATAATTCTCCTTTCTCTCTTTTAGTCATTTTCATTCTCCAGGGAGCATTCCCATCAGTAAATATCCTGTTTCTCTCCCATTCTTAAACAAAAAAATCTTCCTTTGACCCAACCTCCACCTTAAGCTACTTCTTCATTTCTCTACTCCTCTTTATTTGCTTTCTTTTTTTTCTTTATTTTTAAAGAAGTTTTCGATTGCATAAAGGTTACATAAAAAATATAGGAGATTCCCATATTCCCCCCCTCCCCCTCCCACACTTTCCCTCATTAACAACATCTTTCCTTAGTGTGGAACATTTGTTACAATTGATGAACACATATTGAAGCATTGCCACTAACCATGGTCTATAGTTTACATTATGGTTTACAGTTTGCACTGCACAATTTTATAGGTTTTGACAAAATGTATAATGACTTGTATCCATCATTGGAATATCATTCTCTGCTCCTCTTTAAAGTAAAACTCCTTCAGAGAGGGTTGTCAATACTTCCTCTCCACTTCCTTTCCTCCCATTTTTCCTTGAACTTACTCTAATCAGGCTTTTTGATTCCTCATTCCATTGAAACAGTGCACAGTGCCTGTCAAAGTCAGTAGTTGGCACCACATTGCCAGAGTAACCGGTCCATTCTCAGTTCTCATTTTATTTGACCCATCAGCTACATTTGACATAATCACTCTTTCCTCACTTTGTTCACTTGGCTTTGGGAATACATTCTCCTACCTCATTGCCCAGTTCTTCTTATTCTTTCTCCTCATCATTCTTACCAATAAACACCGGGAGTTGTCAGTACTCAGTCCTTGGTCCTCTTCTCCATTTACACTCACTTCCTTTATGATTTCAACCCTATGTGTTTTTTGTTGTTGTTGTTATTGTTTTTTACCAAATGCAACAGTTACTGAGGACAAAAGAAGCCAGTTGGCATGGAAGCCCAATTTCAATTCCTCAAACTTCAGCTGAGGATGGACAATGGCGGGGTGGCCAGCCCTGAAGCCACCTTCCCAGGGAGGAACCAGTTCTGGAAGAGGGGGACTGTCAGACAGCCCTGTGGTTTTATATGTCATTTAAAATGTCCTAGTTTTTCTATAGCACAGAAATCACTTCTAAATGTATATCTCTGGCCCAATCTCTCTCCTGAACTCTAAATGCTTATTTATAATCACTTGATTTTCTTCTTGGATGACTAATAGACATCTCAAGTTTATCTGAATTTCTGACTTTCTGCCTGCAACACACTTGACCTTCAGTGTTCCCCATCTCTGTTGTTGGCAGCCTTATTCTTCCAATTGTTCAGAACAAAAACCTTGGAATTATCCATAACTCCTCTTTTTCTCACACTTCACATCTAATCTGTCAGCAAATCATGATTTGTTTATCCTCAAAATATATCCAGAATCGGACCAATTCTCACTAATACAACCCTGATCCTCAACAGCATCTTTCTTCCTAACTAGTCCCCTTGATTCTGCCCTGGCCCTAGCCCTGGCCCTGCCCCTATTCAAGTCTATATTTCACCCATCAGCCAGAACAGTTCTTTTAAAACATTAGTCAGATCATACCCTTCATTTGCTCATAACTTTCCAGTGGTATCTCATCTTATTCTGAGTAAAATCTGAACACCTTATAAGGGCCTATGGCCTTATCCCAAACTAGCTCTCTGGTCTCATTTCCTACCATTGCTTTCTATCTTACTCAATTTAAATCACCTTGGTTTCCTTGTTGTAGACTAGGTTCTTGCCCTTCCCAATGCCCAAAATGCCAGATGGACTGGCTTATTCAGATTTCTGATAGACTGGGAGACCTATTTATCACAAAAGGAAAAGATTAAAAGATCCATAATATATAAAGATTATCAAATAACCAAAAAGAAAAAAATGAAAATAGCAAATAGGAAAATGAGTAAAGATATGAACAGGAAATCCAGATACAAAATTTAAAGTATCGGCAGTATTTTAAAGCTATGTTCCACCTTTCTTGTAACTGCCTGTTACTGGCGGACAAGTTAAAATTTAAATAATCATCCATACAATGAAATACTATTCATCCGTTTAATCAAATAATGTAGATCCCTGTATACTTACATGGAAATCATGATATATTATTAACTAAAAAAAAAAAAAAAACCCGTGGCAGAACAATATGTGAATTATGAACTATTTTATCTTAATGTGTCTTAAGTATGTATTTGTTTTGTACATCATCATATGTTGCTTTGAGGTTTTTCCTATGATGATATCAGTTACCAAGACTTGTTTGATGAGTGCCATTGTAGGAATAAATTGGATTCTGTGACTTTGGTGATCATTCCTTGGTCCTGTCATTTTTCTATGAAGAGAATTTGTCAATTTTTAGCTTTTGGAATTTGTATACCACATAATTCCTAAAGAACTTGTGGAGTTTTATAATAAAGACATTGTAAATAATTGAATAATTTTAAAATTCGAATGAAGAAGAAATGTCTGAACCATATTGAGGTAAGAGATACAAGGATGTACTTATTCTTATGCTTGATCATTCAGTTTATTTCTAGACTTCTTGGCAGTGAAGGCAAAAAGGGAAATAAATAAAAAATAAGAACAAAATTTCTTAGACAGCCTGCCTACCCCAGCAGAATTGAGAGGCTCAATTGTGATAATGGAAGTAAAAATGCTTCACACAATGTAAATGCTGTATAAATGTAAGGAATTGTTTCAACTGAATACAGAAATTCTTAACTGATCTTTCTTTGGGAAACTACTAAATGGGCCTTTCTTTGGCCACAAATTACCCTTTATGAATATAATATAGCGGAGAAAATCTTTCTAGAAGCTTTTGGGCTTATTCTTACAGCTACTCACCAAACTGTCTTCGCAGAAGTGCTCTTTAAATTTTGTATCTGGATTTCCTGTTCATATCTTTACTCATTTTCCTATTTGCTATGTTAGGTACAATTCTATCAGGGACTAACTGGCACAGAAATAAAATGTTCTTGAGGGAGAAACCAAGGATTTGCATAGTCATCTAAATGAACAGAATTTATGGCTAAAGTTTGTCAAGTTTAAACATTAGTGATTATCCCTTGTTCTTGAGACTTAAAATACACCACATAGTTAATATCACAGTGTTTGTGACTTCATTTCTGGTGGGTATACTTAGATATGTTGGCATCACTTGAGACTATCGATTAGGAAATTCAATCAGCAGAAGAGGCAACCTAGTTAGATCTTTGCTTGATTATTAGTCATTTTCTTCTTTCAACATGAAGCTCCCAAGAGGCATTTTACAGTTTTGAAAGGAACATGCTTAATGATGATTGAAGCAGCTAAGAGCTTTTTAGAAAAACTGTGTACAAACTCATTTGAAAAGGTTTGCCTGAGTAGCATAGTTTCTGGAGACAGTTTGACTGTTTAGACTTCCCTCTCTCCCATTCACCAGCTGGATGTGACCTTGAACAAGGACCCTAATAATTCTGTGACTCATATTCCTCCTATGTAAAATTGAGACAGTAACAGTGCTTACCTTAAAGGGTTGTTGTGAACATTAAATGAGGCAATACCTAAAATGGGCTTAGAATGGTACCTGGCTGCTAGTAGTCAATAAATGTTAGCTAGTAGTAACAGTAGTATCACATGGGTCAGAAAACCATAGGTTGTGCTCCAGAAGCCTTCTCTCTCTCAGGCCAGGAGGCTAGGAAATACTATTTTATCTGCTTTGTGTCAGAATATTTTCTCCAAAGGAAGCTCGCCAAAGATACTGGAATCTATAAGTGGTTTGCAGAATCTCCCTCTAGAAAGGAAGATTGAGAAGAGCCAGAGAGGCTTCTTGGAGACAACCAGAGATGAAAAAAAAATCATTCAGTCAACAGCACAGGCATAGCACTTAAAATGTGAGAAAAAGGCACAAGTTAAGAGACTGGCAGAGGTAGACTGGAACAGGGGCAAAATTGGGAATGATGGGATCGCACTTGCTGTTTTTTAAGGAGCTTTCAGCTCTCCTTTATACCCAGGATCTGGATGGGTTAGACTGGCTTAAAAGTGCAAGGCTAGTGCTATTTCTTCTGATAGGTGTCTTCTGCACTTCTGTTTAGTAAAAAGACAGAATGGCAACTTGGGGGTTTAGGAAAGTGAAGGCAAAGCATGTTTATTTAAAGATCAGGAAATTTTAGCATGTTTTTAGGCAATAGAAAACCAGTTGATAACTAAGTGCCAGAAAAAAGGAGAGAACTGATGTCATACGTTCTTGGAGGAGGCAGGGGTAAACATGTTCCAGGTTAAATATAGTGTGATTAGTCTTAGAATGGAAGAACTGCTCTTGTTTTGAGAGTGCCGGGAAGAATAAAAAGATGAGTGAACATATAGGGAGGCTGTGAATTAAAGTGAGAAGGTGAAGAAACTGTCTCTGGATACCTTCCATCCCAGTAAAATAAATAGCAATGTCAGTTCCTTCTAGTGGCTTGGCAGTCAAGTGGAGAGGTTTGGAAAAGCAGCTGTGGGGAACGGGATAGGAAGTCAGCATGAGATAAGAAGGATGAGGGATTGCCGAGCATAAGGGAAGACCTAGCTGAAATTAAATAGCACGAGTCTACTGTGGATGCAGTCAAGTTTCCAGTGGAATTAATGTTTTTCTCCAACTCAGTATTTTGCAGTGGTTTGCACTTATTTGTAGTTTTTCATCTGGCTCATATAGAAATAAAAGTTGAGTAAATCGCTGGAGTTTAAAGTCCCAAGGAGAGGATAAAGACAAATTGAGTAAAAAATGAGAGTCCATGGGGGAAAGAGTTTAAGAATAAAAGTTAAAAGGAATTAAAATCTTAATGACTTTTTTTTTTTTGGCTTTCACTGATTATTTTATATTGCTCTACTTTAGGAACTTAATTAGAATACTTAAAAAGAATTGCAAAAGAAATTAGTTTCTCAGATAATTTATGTACTAAGTTATAATTTTTCCTTAAAAAGGAGAATGATTCATATAAGCCATCTGTTTAAATGTATTTTTTATCAAGTAAAGAAAGGATTAGTAAGAATAATTGAACTCTTAGCAACAAATAGAGAATGGTATATGAGTAAATACCTGAGAACAGATTTTAGACAGTTCTAAAAACTTACATAAAGTTTTATAAAGTACATAAACTTAAATATGTACTTTGGAAATATGTCTACCAAGTTTTAGTGAACTCTTAATCTTAAATGTAAGTGCAATGATCTTTCCTGAAAAGTTTAATTGATTCTGTACCCAGCTCTATTCTAATGGCTGCAGGTGGTACAAAAGGTATAGTAAGACCTCGACTTACTATAGGTCCACAGTCTAATTGGGAAGACAAAACCAACGTGCATGAAACAGATCATGACCACCTTATGTGTGATCTATGGTATCGACCATAAACATCATAGATATTAAAATAATCCCTTACATTTTCACCTTGTAACAAATGCCTCTCATATATATCTCATTTCTTTGTCACAACAAACCTTACAGGTAGTAATCCACTCACCACTGCTGAGTAATAAACTACTTCACATATTAGTGACATAAAACAACCCTTTTCTCGTGCTCAAAGATACCCTGGGTGAGGAATTTTATCAGGGCTTGGCTGGGCATTGCTCAGATCCAAGGGGGGGGGGTCTCTTATGTAGTTGTTATCACATGTTGATTGGGCTTAAGTCTTCTGAAGGTTCCACTAAGCTCAGTGTCCAACATGGCCCACTCCTATGGCTGGCAGTTTGATGTTGGCTGTTGGCTGTGATCTCAGCTGGGACTGTCAATTAGACAGCCTACACTTGTCCTCTCCTTGTAGCCTGGGCTTCCTCACAGCTTGGTGTCCCCAGGGTAGTCAAACTTTTAATATGACAGCTCAGGGCTCCAACACAAGAACACCAATCAGAGAAGGTGGAAGCTGCATGGTCTTTTATGACTTAGTCTTGAATGTCACACAGCATCCCTTCTGCTATACTTTATTGGCTGAAGCAGGAAAAAACCTGCTCAGGTTCAAGGTTAGGTGATATAGACCCTACCTCTAGATGGAAAGAGTGTCAAAGAGTTTGTGGCCTTTTAAATTTTCAACAGGCCCAGGTAGTTATTATTACCCTTATTTACGGATGAGGAAACCAATGCTCAAAAAGATTAAGTAACTTTCCTACCATCAGAAACCCTGGCCCTTTGATGCCAGCTCCTGTACTCTTGCCACTACACTATTCTTTATCCCTGAGAAGTCAGTATTGGCAATAGTAGTAAGAAAAGGCTTTGTGGAGGAGTTAGAACCTTGAGTGTGACCATAACTAGATAAGGTCTATCAGGTTAAACAGCAGAAAAAATGGAAGGAATGCAAGCAGGAACATGGTTATAGAGATAACTCAAACTCAATACACCTAATATGTTAACACATTCTTAGTAAACTTACTCTTTCCACTGTATTCCTTGACTCAGTGAATGGGGAAACCATATATTCAGGCACTCAAGCCAGAAAACTAGGAGTCCTTCTTTCCTCTTTTCTCTCCATTATTTTCTACATATGTTAGCACTAAGTCCTGCCAATTTCAACGTCTTTGTTGAAATCTAAAATATGTCATCGACTCTCTATATCTTTCCTACTTTAGGACCTATAATAGCCTTCCTCTATACTAGAGGTTGGCACACTATGGCCTACAGGCCAAATCTGGCCTGCTGCCACCTGTTTTTGTACAGGCAACAAGCTAAGAAGGCTTTTACATTTTAAAATGGTTGAAAAAAATCAAAAGAAAAATGATATTTTGTGATACATGAAAATTTTATGGAATTCAAATTTTATTGTCAATAAGTAAAGCTTTATTGGAACACAACCATGCCCATTCATTTATATATTGTCTATGGCTACTTTCCTACTACAAGGGTAGACTTGAGTAGTTGCTACATAGACTGGCCCACAAAGTCTAAAATATTTGCCATGTGGCCCTTTACAGAAATATTTGTCCACCTCTGTTCTGAAGTACTGCAAGAGTATCCTAAGTGGTTTCCCTGCCTGTGGTCTTATCCTGCAACAAACCAATTTCTACACTGAAGCCATAGTGATCCATGCATTAAACTTGTCTAACCCTTGGCATTGCCTAAAGAATCAAGGATGAAATACAATTGTTTTGGCTTGACATACAAGGCCTTTCTTAATATGATGCCTACTTACTTTTTCAGCATTATTTCTAGCCACATCCTTTTTTGAACTTTATTTTCAGTATTAATGAAATGATTGTAATTTGCTACACATTCCATGAAGTTTTATGCCTTCAATCATGGGAATCCTTCATCCTGGAATCATTTTACCTACTAGCCCTTCAAGACTCAGTTCAGTTCTAAACTCTTCTGGGAAGCGTTTCCTGTCACTTCATCCTAAGGCCATACCCACAGTCAAGTGAGACAAGTTGGGAGGCAGTCGTAAATATATTAGATGATGAAGCGTCTGCACATATGATGGAAATTCTAGTGGACAGCATTAGGAAAATTTTAAAGAATAAATGATAGCTCTTGTTAATGTGGCCATAGAGAATAGAAGACAGTAAAGTGGGAAGATGCATCCAAGTTATCTTGCCTGGGGAACTAGAATAATGATGACACCTTGACAAGAAAAGGAGCCTTTGATCAACTGGCCATACCACCATGCCCAGAACAAAAGAATGTTCAATATTGCCTGGATTCTTTTGATAACTAAATGGTTGGAAAGGAAAAAAAAAGTTATGTTTGAGGAAAAGATGGATTTCATTTTGGACATATTAAGTTAGTAGGACAATGTGATGCCCAAGCAGAGATCTTGTTGCTGTTTAAAATCGTAAGTCCAAATCATGAATAAGAGGCTAAGAATACATGCTTCCAGAGGGCAGGAACTATATTTCTCTTATCCAGACCTGTTATTTTCCCTGCCTACACAGAGCCTAGCATGTACTAGGCCAGTGGATCTCAACCTCATCAGAGAATGAGAAACACATGTGGAATATTTTGGTTTGTTTGTCTTTGTTTTAACACAGTTGTCTAGGCCCCATACAATTCTTATTGAGTCAGAATTTGTAATGATGGGGCTCAGACATTTCTAGCTCTTAAAATCTCCACAGATAATTATAATACACAAAGTTAAGAATCGTAATAGGCACTCTGTGAATATTTATTGAATACATGAAAGATTGACTCCATTCACTCATTTTGCCCCTAGAATGGGAAGAAAGGCAAAGGATTCTTTCTGATCTAACTATAATATCGACATGGAAAGTATGGCATGGAGATCTACATAGAAAGTATGGCAATGACTGTAAAAAGGAGAATAAAATACCAACAAAAATGAATGAAAGAAAAGAGCAAAGTTTTAAACTGAAGTCTCTTCTCATCATATCTCTATTTTTTTTTAGAAAAAAGGAGATGATTTCATAAAAGTTTGATATATTTTCATTTCCATTGATTCATAGCAGGTCAGGCCTGAGGGTATGGATGAAGCATCAAGCATCACAATGCTATCGCCACTACTGTCGACTCCATGCAAACTGCTCACCTTCTGTTCATGGGCCCAATATATCATCTTTATTATGTGTATGGTAGGATAGGCATCTCCCACATACTAATAGTAATCTATTCCTAAACATCAGATGTTCAGCATGAAAACATTAACCAGGAGCCTAATCCCCAATCATTTATTCTTAACTCATTTACTTTTTTTATTTTTATTTTATTTTATTTTTATTTATTTATTTTTTTATTTTTTTAAGATTTTATTTATTTATTCATTTATCCCCCCCTTGCTGCCTGTGCTCGCTGGGTCAGCCAACCATGCCGTGCGGGCGGGCCTGCCCTCACCAGGAGGCCCCGGGAACCGAACCCGGGGCCCCCCATATGGCAAACGGGAGCCCCACTGATTGAGCCACAGCCGCTTCCCTTTCATTTATTTTTAATACTGAATTATTTTAAACTACACATAGACATCTTGACATTCTATATCTAAATACTTTGGTGCACAACTCCTAAAAATTATATTATATTATGGAGCCAATTAGCACTATAGCACATTACAACATTAATAATTATTGAGTATCATTGAATACTCAGCCTATCTTCAAATATAACAATTAAAAATATTTTATATCCGGGATCCCATGCAACCACATATTTTATCTGGGTACTCTGTTCCTTAATCCCTTTTAATACTAGAACAATCCCTTTTTTCATGACATCAAATCACTGGGGAATCCAGGCTCCCTCTGAACATGCCATTGCCTGAATTTGTTTGCTTCCTGGAGGTGTTTATTTTTTCTTCTTACCGTTAATGGCTTTTTTTGGTGATAAAATTGATGTGCATTAAAGAGAACATGTTTAAAGTACATAATTTGATGAGGTTTGACATATGTATACACCCATGAAATTATCAACACAGTCAAGACAACAAACATACTCATCACCCACAAGATATTCCTCATATCCCTGAACCTACCCATTTCCCAGGCAAACACTGACCTGCTCTTTGTCACTATATATTATTGTGTATTTTCTAGAATTTTATATAAATAGAATCATGTAGTATACATACTATTATTATACAGTTTCCTTCATTCAGCATAATTAGTTTGAACTCCATCCATGTTACTGCATATAACAATAGTTCATTCCTTTTCATTGCTGAGGAGTATACCAATGCATAGATATATCAAAATTCACTTATCCATTGTCCTGGTGATACACATTGAGCTGTTTCCAGTTTGTGACCACTGCAGGTAAAGCTGCTATGAACGTTCATGTACAAGTCTCTTTGTGGACATAGATTTTAATTTCTCTTGGGTAGTGTCTTAGTTTTCTGTACCTGCTGTAAAGATACCATGGACTGATTGGCTTAAACAATAGGAATTTATTGTCTCACAATTTTTTAGGCTAGAAGTCCCACATCAAGGTGGGAGCAGGATGGTGCTTTCTCTGAAGACTGCAGCACTCCCTTGGTGGTTTGCTGGCAGTCCATAACTCAATCTCTGCCTCTGTCATATGATCACCTGTCCCCTCTGCCTCCTCCTCCTCCTACTGTATCCATAGTTTCTCTGCTTATCAGGACTCCAGTCATATTGGTTTAAGGCACACCCTGATTCAGTTTGGCCTCATCTTAACAGGATCTTTGAAGCCTATTTAAAGGCAATTTCACAGCCACATGACCAGGTGTATTAGTCAGCCAAAGAGGTGCCTATGCAAAGTACCAAAAATTGATTGGCGTTTATAAAGGGTATTTGTTTGGGGTAAAAGCTTACTGTTACAAGGCCCTAAAGAGTCCAACTCAAGATTGCTTTCTCACCAAAGTCAGTTGCCACGTGTTGAAGCAAGATGGCGGGCATCTCTGCCTGGTCTCTCAGGGCTTCCTATATCAGTCTCTGGCATAGGGTTCATTTTTTCTGGGCCTCTTCAGCTGCTCGGCTGCTCTGTTCTCTTCATCTGCAAACTGTGAGGCAAATGGCCCATCTCTTCCCAGGCTTTAGCAGTTTGAGACTTCTCCTTTTTGTCACATGACACAGTTCTCTCCTCTGGCATCTATGGAGCTCTTTCTCTTCCCATGTGTCTTTTTGAGTGAGTGTCCGTTTATATCAGCCCATCAAGGGGGTGGGGACTCAACCCTGAGTCATGTGCTACTACGTGGTCGAATCAAAGCCCCAATCCTAACAGTAATTTAATCAAGACATGTCAGCTGAATCTAACGCATTCAGAGGGTATCACACCCAGGGTAATAGATTAGTTTACAAACATAATCTCTCTTTTTGGGATTCATAAATAATATCAAACTGCCACACCAGGTATTAGGACTTAAACACGTCTTTGTGGGGAACATGATTTAATCCATAACAAGTAGAGAGCTAGAAGAGGAATTTAGGCTCACACACTACTTGTAGTTTAATGTAAAAAAAATAACTTCTAAACTCCATGAAAAAAGAAAATTATAGGACCAATTTCTCTAATGAATGTAGATGCAAAAATCCTCAACAAAATATTTGCAAACAAATCCAAAAGCACATTAATAGAACCACAATCAAGTGGGTTTTATCCCAGGTATGCAAGGGTGGTTCAACACAAGAAAATAATTAGTGTAATAAACCACATTAATAAATTGAAGAAGAAAAAACACAGAAAAGACATTTCAAAAAATACAGCATCCTTTCTCAAATAAAAACATGCAAAAAGATAGGAATAGAAGTAAGCTTTCTCAACGTGGCAAAGTACATATATATATATATATTAAAAAAACCCACAGCTAGCATTGTACTCAATGGTGAAAGACTGAAAGCTTTCCCACTGAGATCGGGAACAAGACAAGGATGCCCACTGTCACCACTGTTATTCAATATTGTGCTAGAAGTTCTAGCTAGAGTAATTAAGCAAGATAAAGAAATAAAAGGCACCCAGATAGGAAAGTAAGAAGTAAAAATTTCACTATTCTCTGATAATACATATGATCTTATATCTAGAGAATCCTGAAAAATCCACAACAAAGCTGCTAGAACTAATAGATGAGTTCAGAAAAGTGGCAGAATATAATATTAATATGCAAAAATTGGTAACATTTCTATACACTGCTGATGAGCAACCTGAGGAGTCCACAGTTTACTATGATTCATGTGTTGTATCCCATGGTTTTTTTTTTTTTTTAATTTTATTCTAGCAACAGATACAACATATAAAATTTCTCCTTTTAACTACATACAGACATATAATTCAGTGGTGTTATTTACATTCACAATGTTGTATTATCATCACCACTACACATTACCAAAACTTTTCTATCACCCCAAAAAGAAAACCAATTAAAAATTAACTCCCCATTGCCTACCACCACCCTGGCTCCTGATAAACCTGAATTCTAGAATCTGACTCTATGAGTTTGCTTATTCTAATTATTTCATATCAGTGAGACCATAACAGTATTTGTTCTTTGGTTTCTGGTTTTTTTTCACTCAGCATGATGTCTTAAAGCTTCATCCATGCTGTTGCATGTATCAGAACTTTGTTTGTTTTTATGGATGAGTAATATTCCATTGTACGTATATGCCATATATTTTATTTATCCATTCATCGGTTGTTGGACTCTTGGCTTGCTTCCATCTTTGATTGTTGTGAATAATGCCATTATCAACATCGGTGTGCAAATATATGTTCATGTCCCTGCTTTCAATTCTTTTGTGTATAGACCTAAAAGTGGGATTACAAGGTCATATGGTAATTATATTCTTAACTTTTGGAGGAAATGCCAAAATGTTATCCAAAGTGGCTACATCATTGTACATAGCCACCAGCAATAAACGAGTGTTTCTATTTCTCCATATCTTTCCCAACACTTATAGTTTTTCATTATTTAAATAGCATCCATTCTGGTTCACGTGAAATGGTATCTCTTTGTGGTTTTGATTTGCATTTCCCTAATGATATTGAGCATCTTTTCATGTGCTTTTTGGCCATGTGTATATCTTCTTTGGATATATGTCTATTCAAGTCATTGGCCAATTTTTAAATTGCGTTGTTTTTGTATGTGTTGTTGAGTTATAGCATTTCTTTATAAATTTATAAGATGTGGTATTCAAATATTTTCACCCATTCTGTATGTTGTCTTTTTAATTTCATGATGAATCCCTTTAAGGCACAAAAGTTTTTAATTTTGATGAAGTCCCACTTCTCTATTTTTCTTTCGTTGCTCATGCTTTTGGTATAAGGTCTAAGAAACTATTGTCTAACACAAAGTCCTAAAGATGCTTCTCTACATTTTCTTCTAGTTTTATAGTCCTGGTTCCTATATTTAGTTCTTTTTTATTTTAGGTTAATTTTTGCATATGATGCAAAGTGGGGTCCATCTTCATTCTTTTGCATATGGGTATCCAGTTTTCCCCACACCATTTGTTGAAAGGCTTTCCCCCCCATTGAGTGGACTTGGAACCCTTGTCAAAAATAAATCGGCCATAGATGTGAGGGTATATTTCTGAACTCTCAATTCAATTCCATTAATCTGTATTATTGTCCTTGTGCCAGTACCATGCAGTTTTGACCACTGTAGCTTTGCAACAAATTTTAAAATCTGGAATTGTGAGTCCTCCAACTTTGTTATTCTTTTTAAAGATGGTTTTTGTTATTTGGGGCCCCTTACTCTAAGTTTGATAATTGGCTTTTGCATTTCTGCAAAGAAGGTTGTTTGAGTTTTGATTGGAATTGATTAGAATCGGTAAGTCATTTTGGGTAGAACTGACAACTTTACAATAGACTTCCAATCCATTAGCATGGTATGTCCTTACATTTATGTAGGTCTTCTTTGATTTCTTTTAGCAATATTTTGTAATTTTCTGCATACAAGCCCTTTACATCCTTGGTAAAATTTACTCCTAGAATAAATTTTAAATAAATTTTTAGTTGCTAATATAAACAGAATTTTTCTAAATTTCCTCTTCAGATTGTTCATTACAAATGTATGGATACACTACTGAATTTTGTCTGTTGATATTTTACTCTGCCATTTTGCCAAATTTGTTTATTAGCTCTAGTAGATTTGTACAATATTTGGGATTTTGTACATGTCATCTGAAAATAGGAAAATATTTATTTCTTCCTTTCCAATTTGGATGCCTTTTTTTGTCTTTTTCTTGTCGAATTGTTCTGGCTAGAACTTCCAGTACAATGTTGAAAACAGTGGTGACAGTGGGCATCCTTATCTTTTTCCAGATCTTAAATGGAAAACTTTAGGTTTTTCACCATTGAGTATGATGATATCTGTGGGTTTTGTACATATGCCCTTGGTCATGGTGAGGAAATTTCCTTCTATTTCTAGTTTTCTAAATGTTTTTATCAAGAAGGAGTGCAGGATTTTGTCAAATGCTTTTTCTGCATCAATTAGGATGACCATGTGAGTTTTAGCTTCCTTTATTCTTGTTCTGTTAATGTGGTTTATTACATTAATTGATTTTCTTATGTTGAACACATACTTGAGAGAAATCCCACTTGATCATGTTGTATAATTCTTTTAATGTTCTTTTGGATTCAGTTTGCTAGTGTTTTGTTGAGGAATTTTGCATCTATATCATTGAGGTTGGTGGGCCACACTAATTGACTTATATACACAAAGAACTTTGCTGGATGGTGTTATTATAAAGATAAAAATCAAACATAGGGGAACAGATATAGCTCAGAAGTTGAGCACCTGCTTCCCATGTATGAGGTACTGGGTTCAATCTCCGGTACCTCCTAAACAAACAAAAAAAATCAATCATAGGACCCTACTTTCAGGTCTTACATGTAAAGTGCTTGGAAGTCATAGCTGTCATTCTTACAATAAAATAAAACCGGATAGAACTGAAAATCAAAAAAATTCTTGTACCCATCTGAGAACTTAGTTTGTAAGGCAAACTGCTTTCCCCAAATCTGGAGAGACAGGTGAATCCAGAGAGTTACAGCTGAAATCTGCTTACCTGGAGCCATAAATTCATAGGAACACTTAAATGGTAATTCTGATGAATTGTAGAGGTTGAATGTGACTAGCATGAGAATGAGAAAATCCTGAGGGCCATACAGTCTTATGGAAATCCCCATACATTATTGGGTTTTACCTCCAAGACTCCATTGGTTCTCAAGGTAAAGAGCTGAGAAAGATCCCCTTGTGACTTTGGCAGAGAACAGGAAAACCAATCATTATGAAATACTCTCAGGCCATTCTCTCCACAACAAAGGCTTACTATCTAAGGGAAAATACTTTACCAAAGCCTTATCACACTTGGAGTGAAGGGAATTTTCACTTCCCTGCAGCACCCTTTATTTACCCTTTCTGTATCACCTAAGGTGGGAAAAAAGCTAAGATACCGTTGTAAGACAACTCAAACATACATAAAGAAAATATTTTTAATAAAACCAACTAGAGTGACTATGGAGTACTATGCAGCTATGAAAATTAATGGGAAATATCTATATATACTACTATAGGATAACTTAAATTGGTGCCTCTTAAAATGTGATGCATAGACAAGTGCCATTCTCTAAACTGTTTGTTACCTGTCTGCAACAAGATAATACAGATATTGAGAGTAAATATTTTAAACCTTTTAAAGCAGTTTGACATTGTCTTAACATTCAAGCACATGATTTCCTATTAAACTACATGGCAGAGCAGAGGAGTGAGTTGGAGTTCTGATGCTGAGTTTTGACCTGGAGCCTGGGAAGTGAACACACAGAAGAAGAACACAGAGGAACAGAGACAACTCCTTAGACATGGCAGAAGCCCCGGGGAGAGAGACAGAGCTGTTTGCCTGATAGTCTACAGCTGGCCTTGTGGAGAGAGCACAGCAGCTGAGCCCAGAGAGAAATGGAGCCCCGGGAAGAGAGGAACCCAAGAAGCCTGAACTCTTGGCAGATGTCAGCAGCCATCTTGCCCCAACACATGGCAACAGACTTTGGTGAGGGAAGTAACTTATGCTTTATGGCCTGGTAACTGTAAGCTTCTACCCCAAATAAATACCCTTTGTAAAAGCCAAAAAAAAAAAAAAGTTTTGGTCCATGTAAATTAGAATAAAGAAAAGAAAAACCTGAAGAAAAAAAAAGCCTAGATGCACTTGTGAAGGTCATAGCCCAGCAGCAAAGCCCACCAAAAGACTGAGATTTAATTATAAGATTATAGAGTTCTTCCCCATCCCATACCTTATGACAATACCAACAAATATCCAGTACAATAACAGTATTACAGCTAAAAGAGTCGTAAAAAAGCCTCTCTCATAGGAGGAATATTTAGGGAAGCACAAAATCAAGAGGGGAGATATAAAAAGGACACTAAAGGAATTTCAGGACTCACATACCTATAGCTACAGCAAACATTTTTAAAAAGTCCAACTCCTATCAAAATTAACATAAATTCTCATACTAGAGTCCTTTTTACCTCAGGTCCTATTACCCAATATGTCTTTCAACAAAAAGTAACAAGGCATGCCAGAAATCAAGGATTAGCTGAAGTGCTAAAGAGAAAAAGTAAACATTGGAACCAGACTTAGCCATGAAATCAATGTTGCAATTATCATACATGGAATTTAAATTAACTATGATTGATATGTTAAGGGCTCTAATGGAAACATTATGCAACATTCCAGAACATATGTGAAATGTAAGCAGAGAGATGGAAATTCTAAGGAATAATCAAAAGGAAGTATTAGAAATCAAAACCACACCAATGAAGAATGCTTTCAATAGACTCATTAGTAGGCTCAGTGCATCTCAGAAAGAATCAGAGACCTTGAAGATACATCAGTAGAAACATTGAAAGTTTAGAGAATATAAATTAAAATTTAAATTTTTAAATTTACAGCATGTATCAATGAAAGTAAAAAATATGAAAGCAATAGAGAAAATCAATGAAACCATAACATGGTTCTTTGAAAGATAAAATTAATATGCTTCTAGCCAAGCTTACCAAGAAAAAAAGAGAAGACACAAATTGCCAATATTAGAAATGAAAGAGGATTCATTGCTACTGATCCCAGGGACTACAAAGGGTAATAAAGGAATATTATGAAAAACTCTATGCCTACAAATTTAATAATGTAAATTAAATAGCCTTGATAATATAGATGAAATGGACTTGTCCTGGAAAGTCAAAAATTACCAAAATTCACACAAGGATAAATAGATAACCTTAATAGCTTCATATGTATTAAGGAAATTGAATCAATACTTACTTTCAAAAATAAACCACCAGGACCACGTGGTTTCACTGGTGAATTCTACCAAACATTTAAGGAAGAAATGATACAAATTCTTCACAGTCTTCCAAAATAGAATTAGTGGGAACATGCTCCTGCTCATTCCTCAAGGCCAACATTACCCTAATACAAAAACAATATGAAGACATTTTAAAAAAGAAAACTACATTCAAATACCTGTCATGAACATAGATGCAAAAACCATCAACAAAATATTAGCAAATCAAATCAAAACCATATGTGAAAATAATTATATACCATGACCAATTGGGATTTTGTCCAGATATACAGGGCTGGTTCAATATAAAAAAATAAATTAAAATAATCCACAACATCAGCAGACTAGAGAAGAAAAACCATATGATCACAGCAATTGATGCAAAAAAAAAAAAAGAAAAGAATTTGACAATCCAACAGCCATTAATGGTAAAAAGTTCTCAAGTAAGTAGGAATATAGGGGAGCTTTATCACCTTAATAAAGAACATCTGCAGAACTCCTATAGCTAACACTATACTTATTGGTGAGAAACTGCTCTAATTTCATATAAGATCAGGAGCAGACAAAGATGTTCTCTCTGAACACTCCTATTCAACATCATACTAGAAGCCCTTTATAGTGCAAGAAGACAAGAAAAAGGAAATAAATGCCTATAAATTAGAAAGGCAGGAAAAAAGCCACCTCTCTTCACTTATGACACGGTTGTCTCTGCACAAAATTCCAAAGAGTCAATTAAAAAAACTTCCGGAATCACCTTTTCTTTTATTGAAGAATTTAATATTGAATTCTTCCCCCAATTCCTATCCAGTTGCCATCTATTTTGCCTTTAAAGAATTCATGTAGCTAAACATTATTTCTGTTTTTCATTTTGGAATAATTTGGTACTAAATTTTCCTTCCCTTCTCCTACCAACTTTTTTTTTTCTTAAAATGATGTGAGCCTATCCAACAAATCAAAGTCACCCTTTAAACACAAAAGATAACTGGTTTTAAATGCCTAAATTTTTGTTTATTAAGGAAATAGGTCTTGATAGTTCTTTTTCTTAAAAATGTTCTCAGAAACCTAGATTGTGCTTATGGCTTGGATAAGGTATTTCCATTAAGTCACTACCTTCAATTATTTCATCTTCATTTTCATCATCATCTGCTTCCCCTCAGTTTCCACATTTGTGATGAAATCTTGCAACCTAAGGGAAAAATTTTCTTGGCGCAAATAGCAGTAACCAAAACTTTACTTCTTTAATATTTTACTGTGGATTTAGTTGTAAAGCAAGGCTTCTGAAAGCTCTGTGTCTGAAATCATTCATCCAGTCTTATTAATATAGTGACTAGTTTGCAGGCTTAGAGCAAGTAGAGGTTTATCCCATGAAGTGAGGGTTTAGGTCAGAGATGCTTCCTCTGTATCTCAATAGTGGTGTTTCTTTAGGGTGTGGTACGTGTCCTTCTGCATCTAAAATGGTGCGTGTTTGGCATTTGAGAAAACATGCGAAGCTTTTTGTTTGAAAACATTTCCCATCCGTGGCTGCCCACACTTAGCTCCTGACCCCCAGGGATTTGTGAGAAGTACTTTGGAGAGTATTTGTTTATTGTACAATGTGGAACGCCCCAAATCAAAGATGAAGAAGCCAACATTTGGTATTTCTAGTGTGAGGCTTTTAAATAATTTAAACTTAAATGCATATCTCCTGCCCATTTATGAAGTGAAGCTATGGTAGATAGGAATTGGGGCAGAGAGGAGTAGTCAGCATGGTGAGAAGGTAAGGTCCCGGGTGATGCTAAGAAGGAGGCTAACACGTTTCTAGCCAGTAGATGGGCTTTTTATACAGTAATCCCCATAGAGTTCTGATCTGGTCGAGTGGCGGTAGGGTGATGTCAGTTTATGTTTAGAGATGACAATTGGAATTGGATATTTAAGTTTGGGTATTGAGATGGCTAAAGGAATCTAAGTAACTCTTAGGTAAAAAACCACTTCTGATGGACACAGACTGACCATTTCCTAAGTGTTATCTTTTCCTAAAAACCATCAATTTGGTCAAGAGAAGCGATGCTGTCTCAGAACCTGTGCTGTAGTGCTGCTGGCAGACGGCATGTGCGTTGGCTGGAGCCCCGTGGCCCAGGCAGTACCCCAAGTGCACGAACTCCTCAATTGATGCCCTTTTAAGTCAAACTTATTTGGGGAAACATAAGGGTACCATAGACAGAACCTAAATTATGTGTTGGGCCGAAAAAGTTGCCAGAATAAAGCACTTGTTGATGGAGTTGTAGGAAAATGGCTTGAGATGGGCTCATTCTATTTTAGTTAAGCCAAAGCTTAATTATTTGCAGAGGGAAGGCTTTTAGACTCGGAGCAGCGGAACACTGTGGAACACTATGTATATGTGCTGTCTTCCTCTTTGGAAGAATCTAAGATTGCTGTGTTCTGGTAGATAGTGAAAGATGCCAAAGTTATGGGCTTGTTTTTCTGTTAAAAAAAAAAAAAAGAATCCAATGGTGCCAAAAAGTATTGAGGGTATTTATTAAAGCCTCATTCTTATTTAGTTTCCAACAGGCTGGGGCGGTATAAAAGTCAAACTCTTATAATTGGGTGTGTTATCAGAGCCAGGATTTCTCTGGCTTCCTGTGCCAGAGGCACAGGATGCTATGTACCACTCCACACCACTCCGCCAGTGTTTCATTTGTTTCTACCTCACTTTTGGCAGAAGTCATCTACCTCATGTTAGCATCTGACAGGTCTCTGAGAAAGAATAGTAATTATCCACCGGGGAGTGAGTGGGAGCAGGGAGCTACCTCTAGAAGAAAACATTTTTTCATAAATCCCAGGAAAAATGTTTGAATGACCTTGAAAGAGAAATTTTGAAACCAAATATTCTTATACTTGGGCAAATGTAGTCATAAATCCAAGTAGTTCTTACCCATCTGGCCTTACCCACCACCAAAAAGAATTACACACACCATTGTCACATTAGTCAGTATTATAAACCACTGATGAATCTGATCTATTTGAAGACTTAACTGCCAATAAAGACTTTTATTCTCTTTTTCTCTTGAAGAGAAAAATATTTTATCTATATTTGAATGTCTGCAAATAAATGTGCTTTTAAGAGCAAATCTAAGGAATTTAGATTTGCAAGGAATAAGAATCCTTTTGACATCATGATTGTACTTGTAAGATTTTTCTGGACCCAGCAGGATGTTTATCATGACGTTGCAACAATTGCTATTTTTACTGGGCAGTGACTGGTGAAATGTGTGTTACTCTTTTTTTTTTTTTCTCCTTCCAAAGGTAGTAGGTTGATGGGTTAGGTGTTTTGTTTGGTTTCCTTTGATTGTTTATTAAATACTTGATAAAGTTGAGAAGCACATTGCCAGGTTATATTCTATTGATCCTCCACCTCTCTTCTTCCCCCCAGCTTTTGTTTTGACTGGAAGAAAGAGGGTACTAAGACCACTGTAGTTATCATGAGTTGGGTTTATAAATGTCATGGTGAAGAAATACCTCACTGATGTTTATTTTTAAACTGATCTGACGAGTTAACAAGCCAGCCTGGTGGGATGCTTTCCGTCATCATTTAACCCATGCAGAATTCCAAATAATTTATGTATCTATCTTTGCAGTAATTATGCAAATCTCAAACTGTGGTAAAGTAATAATTTTACTTTTAAAACATGGTTTAATTCAATTGATTTTATAAATGAATAGCTGTTCTAGTATTTTTCAGTAGGGGGCTGGTGTGATAGTGTGTCTTCAAAGTTAGTAAATGATAGATCTGAGTACAGTCATTCACTATTTGTTGACTATTTAATAGGAATCATGCACCATATTAAGTCCAATCCCTTCCCTGAAGGAGTGTACAACCTAAAGGTGAAGATAAGGAAACAATTATTGTACACGTGGTAAGAGCTGTCAAAGAGAGATGCAGGACACATTGCAAGTGAGGAGGAGGTGACCCTGACCCAGACTCAAGGATAAATAGGACACATTTTGCAGGAGAGTTGATAACTGAGTTAAGTCTTAACTGTTGAGTGAAGCTTATTCAAGTGGAAAATGAGAGAATTGGATTTCAGCAGTCGGAACAGCATGTGTGAAGGCACACAAGTGTGAAATACCAAAATATATCAGATGACAACTGGAATATGTGTCAGGGAAGGTGTAGAGAATGAATCTAGAGCTATGCAGGAAAGAGATGGATCATCGTAAACTCTAAAAATGATTGGTAGTACTTTCTAAGGGGATGATTTGTGAGCATAAGAGCTAGAAATTAACCTAGTTTGAGAAACAGTGAGGTAAAGATGTGTTAATTTATGAAACATCTAAGAAATCATAGTTACATATCTCAGTAACCATGTAAATAGAATTAATGTGTAGGGTTAAAATAGAGATGTTTAATTTTACATCTGTGCCTTGCGGGTGGAGCTGAAAATGTTCATCAAGTATGAATAGGACCAAGAAATGAACACAGAGGCCAAAGGGAATGTTTTTATAAGAGAAATGGAAGTATGTTGGATGGCAAAGAGCCAAAGGTGGTTCATGCTAGCTATTAGCGAATACTTTGGAAAGGAAAAACAGAAAAAAAAAGATGACACAGTGAAATTGAGGTAGAAAAATGTCACAAAACATACAGAAGAAGGCAGAATGATTACATTAAAAATTAAGATAGGCAATGATTTTAAAAAGCTTTCAGGCAAGTCAGTGGAGAAGACAACAAAGACTCTAAAACCTGAAAAAATAGTAGTAGAATGTAAAGATGGACGCCACAGATGGATATATTAATTCTTTGTGCAGCAGAAATGTGTAATTCACCAAAGATAATATAAAAAGTTAAAGTTGTTAAGCTTCAAAGAAATAGTCAAGAAAATCAATATTATACTAGATGAGTTAACCAGAGGGGTAAAATATTCATGCTTAAAAAAAATGTTCTGTGTTATGTGTTTAAAATGAGAATTACTTCCTTCATTAAGGTGTTGTGTTGAAATAGTGTTAGAATAACCAGCAATAATCTATCATAATAATTATTTTGAGCTTGATCAATACAATCTGTCATGGAGGGCAGAATATATGTCAATGTGTTTTAATCAACAAAACCTATCCACAAATCGTTTTGAACATCATTTATCAGGATCTTGAGTTTGAATTTTTTTTTTTAAAAATCTCCTTTAAAGCAAAAAGGATTTCAGTTGTTCAATATTGGATAAAAAGTTAGTACAGAAGATAATTGTTGAAATTTACTTTACTTTAAACCATGATAGAATACTGCAAACAATAGATTATAATTACTTTGTGAAAATTGTATGGTTCTATTTACCCTTCTATGAAAATTGTTTTCTACCTTAAATTGAAGATTAAACTCAGAGTGAAATCTTACTTGTGAATCATTTAAAAATAATTTTGATGCTGTCTAAAGTTTTAAGGGCATAAGATTGAAGTATAAGTTGATTTCTTACTGCGTAATAGTACTATGTAGGAAAATATAATTATTGAATTTAGATTAATATTGAAATATAGTAAAACAGTTTCCCATTGTTATGCAATCAACAATTTCAGTCCTGAATGTCTCAAAGGAAAATCAATAAAAAGCTCATTTGAGGAGACAAATTTACCTGTTTATAACATCTATCATTATTCCTCTTTTAAGTGACATGAAAAGAAAATAATTGGACCTTAGACCTGTGCCCCTGTTTTTAATAAATGGTCTTCAGTGATAGATTTTGAACATCATTTGGTGGCATTGGATGTATAGAGCTGCACATTGCTGAGCTGGTCCAATTCAGTATGCATTAGTCAGATTGGTGCAGTCTATGCTGCATAAACAGGTAACCCCCATACGTCAGTGATTTAACACAATAGTTTATTCTCACATCATAATCTCATTCAGATTAGGTAGCCCTCCTCCATAGCTACAAAATCTGGCCTCTAAGGTTGCATCGGCATGGAAAGAGAAACATAGAGGAGCCCTGGCTTTTATCTGCCTTGGTTTGGAAAAGACACATTTCACTTTTGCTTACAAGTCCACTAGCCAGTATTATTGCTATGGCCCCAAACTAGTTGCAAAGAGATTGGGATATTGTAGTGGCATATATGGCATATTTGGTGAGGACTAACTCTCTTCAACAGCCAAGGTGTTGTCATCCTAGGAAGACTGGACGTACCCCCACAAAGGTTTTGTTTGATGTCAAGACTGATGATGCCACACTCACACCAAGAGAAGATATTAATTACTCACCAAACAAGGCTTCTGGGGAGAGAAGGGAAGGTTCCCATGTAGGTCCAAAAATGGCTTCAGTGGCTTGAGACAGAGTGGAGCTAGTGGCCTGGTTTTTATTATCATAAAGACATCAGGCTGGGGTGAGGGTTTAAACACACATCAGGGCTTGCATGACTTGAACTTCACTCCAACACCAAGGGAGGGAGCCAGCTGGTATTCTTATCAGCTCACCCTGATGTGGAGCATAAGGGTAAGCAGGAAGTAGGGCTTGAAATCTGTCAAATAGGCACATGACAAATGGAGGCAGACTCTTTATTACACAAGGAAGTGAATTACTTCAATATTTTCCCTGTTTATTAATTGTAAACCAGTTCTAAAAGCATGTTAAGTACCTTCTATATGCTAGTCTAGGCACTCTAAACGTATGACTGCCATTTAGATAAATCTTCTACATTCCAGAAATTCATATTTCAATTGTTAGCTTCTGCCTTCTCTTATCCTTCTTAGAAAGAGCCATTGATGATGTCTACATGCAAGATAATTTTATGAACCAATCCTGACCAGGGTATAGAGTATATCAGAAACTTAGTCCACTAAAAATCATAAATGAATCTTCTTGACATAGACCCAGCATTCAGTGTGCGGGAAGAACCTTGGGTACCCACATGTCCACTGAATCAAACAATTTCTCCATTTCCTACTCTCTATCCTGCTTCTGAAATATTTCTTGCTTATGGTCACATTTCTCAGTCTCTAGTTTTACTAGTCTTTCATCTCTTGCCTGGAATACAGCAATAGCTTCATGGCTCATCTTCCTGAATCCACTCTAGTTTCTCTCCATCCATTCTATATAGCAGGCCTTGCTAGCCTCATAACATCCCACTACCTCCTCTATCTCTTCTTACAAGCCATGTTGGCCTTCTTCCAGTTCTGAAAGACTCACTACTCTTTCTGTCTTCAGGGTGGTTGTACATGTTAATCTTGCTTACTAGAACACTCTTTTACCCATATTATCACATGACAAACTCCTCATCTTTTAATTCTCAGCTCAAACATCGTTTCTTTAGGGAAGTCCCCCTGATCTCCTTCTTGTCCTGCTCAGTGTTGGGAGGGTTTTTATGTAGACAGGTGCAGCAAGGACGAGTGACACCAGCAATGCACAAAAAGAAAATTTATTAGTAATCACAGGTCCTAGAACACAGAAGGGTGACATGTCTTGCAGGTCACTCGGAGAAACACTCCAGGAGCATGGCCTCAACCAAGCAAGCAGGGAGCAAAAGGTTGCAGTGAACCTGGAGACCATGCCATTAAAGTGTTGTATGGGTGGAGCTGTAGCGGTTGATCACGCAAGAGCGGGGATTGGGGAGTTTGTACTTTTATACTTTAGCTGGGGTGTGAACCTATGTAGGATGCAGGCAGAGGGAGAAGCTGTTTATATTGAAAAAGTGGGTGTCAAGGGTGGTCCTAATGGATCCAACATAGGGTCTGAGATACTGAGGCATTATGACAATGCAAAGCCCCTTCTGTTACTAACAACAGGGCTGGAGATACTGAGGCAGCATGGCAGTATGATAAGTCTCTATTTTTATTTTAATTCACTACAAGTTGGTGACTTTTGTTTTAATGTCTTAATTATTCCTCCTACTCTTTCTTCATAGTACTTGCATTGTATTTCACTTGTCTCTTTCCCTGTCAGTTTTTTCTTCCACACTGTGAGCTCTATGATGCAGGGATTCTAGGACTTTACTTCTTTTGTTTATCTTGTGTCCTTAGCATCTAGACAACATCATAGGATGAACAATCATAACACTTCAGCTCCCTTCTGGAATTAAATCCCTTCTCTGACCATTGGTATGCCTTATATTTGAATTAATAACAGCCATCTTGAAATATTGAATAGAGTAGGCACACTGTAAAAGTTAGCTCAACTCAACCTAAATCTGTACCCTTCTAAGATTTTGCCAGCATTCTTCCTTTGAATCCTCTAATACCATATTTAGGAATTTGGTCTTTGTACTGGAGAATCATTAAAGAGTTAAAGTGTTTTAATAGAGGAGTACTATGGGCAAGCGTGTGCTTTTGACAAAATACTCTGGTACCTGTGTAGGATAGGGGATGACCAGACCCGTTAGAACAGACAAGATGAGAGGCTGAATTTGGGTAGTAACATGAGAATGTGAGAAGAATTTTGAAGCAGAATTGGTGCAATCTTAATTTGTGAGTCCACGCAGAAGATTAAAAAACAATCTCAAAGTTCTTTCCTTCAGTAATATGCATGATAATATTTCCAAAGTTGAGGGCGGAAAATGATGTCACTAGACAAATCCTCGTTATGCCTCTTTCTTGGTTATCTTGTCATGAGTTTATAAACAATGATTTGTTTTCTTTTATAATTTATGAGTTCTATGTTTCTTTCTCACAATCTAATGATGTTGGGGAATATTTTGTTGCAGCATGAAACCCCATGATCTAAAATATAGTTCAGAGATGTACCCAAGCCTGAAAAGAAGCAAGTCATATTTCTGAGTAGGGAACAATGAGAAAAGTACACTTCTAAAATATTTTCCTTCTTTAAACCACTATTAATTTCTGAGTACCACTAGAAAGAAAACAGTGCAATTTTTCTTAGTTCTAAGAGGCATAATGCGCCTTCCATGGTAAATGTTGAAATGATTATGATATTAAGGTAAAAATAAAGGTTCTTTGGATACTTAAATACCTTATGAAAAGCATCATAAGCCATTTTAAAGAAAAACAAGTTAGACAAATGAAATGTAAAATTTTTTTTTTACCAGAATGACAGTTCATAGCACAGATGTAGGATTTTTTCTAGTTAATCAGTTTTCTATGTAAATAATGGAATTATAGAAAAGAAACACTCACTGTGGACTTCCAAATTTAGATGGTGGTTTGACCCCATTAAAATTATGGTAAAATAATTTTAAAAGGGCAAATACCCAAGAACAAATACCGAAACAGGGAACATGAGAGATCAGACTCTGCCAGCACATTTTGGTGAGAGAGAAAGTAGATGGAAATGTGGTAACTGGTAGAGGAGAAATAATGGAGAAAAAACTGGTTCACTCTGTGGAGGCCTAGAAAGATGTAGGATTTAGTAGCATCAGATAAAATAGAAGGAGAAGAAGAGTTGGAGGGCAAAAAAAATAGGGCAATAGACTGAAAATCTCCATGCCTAAGTGTTTACTCCCATCCTCACTTCCATGCATACAATGCTAGAAGAAAAAGTCCAAATAAATATCCTCTGTAAATAAACTAGCACAGTTATACTGAGAGGCACTATGTTTGGTGATAAGCATCTGGCCTCTGGAAACACATGGTTTTTCAAACTGTTTCTATCACTGACTATCTATGTGACCTCGGGAAGTTACCTAACATTTGAAATCTTCTGTTTCCATCTTTCTAGGAAGGAGATAATAATTGTACCTATCTCATAAGCTTTTTGAGAAGAATAAATCATTTAATATCTGTAAAACATTTAAAACAGTATCTAACATATAGGACATGCTACATGATGAATTATTTTCATTATGTTTTCCCATAAAATAAGAAGATGCTCTGAAAAAGGAACAGAACACATGAAAGTTCTTAGAAATTGAAAATATGATAACTGAAATTGTAAAAAAATCAAGTTCAACAGAAGAATTTAAAGAGAATGGAAAGGATATCTCCCAGAAGGTGAAAAAAAATAGAAAAAGACATGGGAAGTGGGAAAGAAAACTTAAAAATTAGTCTACTCAATCCAACATCCAAATAATAGGTGTTCCAGAAAAACAGAACTGAGAAAATGGAAATAGGGAAATTATCAAAAAGTAATGTAGAAAATATTCCCTCAAGCATAAGTCTCCAGATTGAAATGGCCTACTTAACACCAAGCAAATCAAAGATGATGTATATCAGAAGGTGGCATCAAGATGGTGATATAAGACATTCCCAGAAAAATGTCCTTTCAGAAAAAACAATAGGACAAATCTCACTTGCTTGTAACTCTGGAGGATGATAGAGACTGGAGAAAGACTCCAGGAATGCTGAATTGAAGGGGAAAAAAAGATCCACCAAAAAAAGAAGGTAGGAGATCTGTGCTCCAAATCTGCCAGTCCAGACTCCTCCCCCTCACTTGGCCCTGCAAATGATAAGCGTCACACAGCAGCAGCACTCCAGCCTGGGAACCTCCTGTCATGGTCTCAGAATACAGAACCATTCACAGCAGCTAATTAGAACCCCACACATATTCAGGCAGATGACCCAAGTGCTTGAGGGAATGTGTGCAAACAAAAGTGTCCTTAGGAAACAAAAGAAAACTACAGTGGAACTGTAGGCAAATGATACACACACCAGATGTGCTCTCTAATTGTGGAAGGCCTGTAGCAGTTTGGTATTGTTTATGAATTCCAAAAATAGATATTGGATTATATTTATAAACTGGTCTGTTCCCCTGGCATATTAGATTGTATTAGATTTAAAGGTTTCACCTTTACTTGATTAAATTAAGATTGGTGTTTTGATTCGGCCATGTCAGTAGGACAATGAGTCCCCGCCCACCGAGGGGGCAGGGACTCACAGAGAAAATGACAAGGCAGAGGAGAGAGTTTGCAGTTTTGATGCTGGAGTCCCAGGAATTAAACACACAGGAGAAGAACAAAGAGGAATAGAGATGGCTCCATAGACATGGCAGAGGTCCTGGGAAGCTAAAGAGCCTGATAGTCTACAGCTTACCTTGTGGAGAGACCAGAGCAGCTGAGCCTGGAGAGAAACGAGCCCCGGGAGAGAGATGAGACTTTTCCCAGCCTACAGCTGGTATTGGAAGAAGCTGGGACCATGGAGTCTTGAGAGGAAGAGAAAGGCTGAACCCTCACAGGCGTCACCTGCCATCTTGCTCTACCCGTGGCAACAGACTTTGGGTAAGAAAGTACCTCTTATGTACCTTGAGTTGGACTCTTTAGGGCCTTGTGATTGTAAGCTTGTACTCCAAATAAATACCCTTTATAAAAGCCAACAGAATTCTGGTATTTTGCATCAGTGCCCCTTTGGCTGAGTAAGACAAGGCCCAAATGAAAAAAAATGTGTATTTTTAAACACTGACCACTTCTGGATCCCTGGGGTGGGATCCCCTATCATGAAAGTTACTAAAGGCAGAAAATCCCACAGAAAAAAGGGAACCTGAACTGCTACATACAAAAGCTGTAATGAAAAGATTACCCTGAGCATGGGAGAGCAGTTGGGCAAATCATAGCCGCTGGGAAGAAAATCTGCCCAAAAGCAAACAGCCCAGGACTCCCAGAGAAGGAAGAGAGGACAGGAAATCCCCTGGAGGTGAAAAAATTGCACATAAAAGGGCAATCTTAGAAGTGGTAACACATGTCCAGGGCAATAAACAGATATAGAAGACCTAAGAAAATCTGAACAGTTTTACATGTGCAACTCTAAAAGTGAAGTATAAGCTAGACTAAGCATTGAAGAGGAGCATTAGCACATAGCCAATCTACAAGAAAATCCTAGGTAAAAGGGAAAAAGTGATTTTCAGAGTTAGCACATCAAAATAATCAGATGCCCAGACATCAGCAAAACATTATAAACTATACTGAAAAACAGGAAGATATGGCTCATTCAAAGGAAAGAATTAAAACTTCTGATGAAACACAGAGTTTGGAACAACTAATCAAAGAAACTCAAACAAATTTCCTATATCATTTCAGAGTGAAGAAGGAAAATATGGACAGAAATAAACTAAATATGGAAACAGAGCTAAAAGATATTAAGAAAGGATATTGAGCATAAAGAAGAATTAGAAAGTTTAAAAAGAACCGTAACAGAGCTTATGGGGAGGAAGAACACAATAACAGAGATAAAAATATAAAAGCATCTGTTTTAGTCAGCTGGGCTGCCAAAAGCAATATACCAGAAATGGGTTGGCTATTACAATTAGCTTACGAATTTACAGTTCTGAGGCTATGAAAATGTCCAAATCAAGGCATCATCAGGTGATGCTTTCTTCCTGAAGACTGGCTGCCAGCAATCCCGGACTTATAAAGGACTCCAGTAAAAAGATTAAGACTCATCCTGGGCCATGCCTTACCTGAAGTAACCTATTCAAAAGGCCCTGCTTAAATAGGTTTACACCCCTGGCAATGGATCAAATTTAAGGACATATTTTTCTGCGGTCCATATAGCTTCAAACCATCACAACATACAATAGCAGATTTGAACAGGCAGGTAAAAGAATTAGTGAACTAGAAGATAGGACAATAAAAATCATACAGTCAGAAAAACATATAGAAAAAAGAGTAGAATAAATGAGCAGAGTCTAAAAGATCTGTGTGACGGCATGAAGTGTACCAATATAGGCATAATGTGAGTCCCAGAAGGACTACTGTGAAAGGGGCAGAGAGCGTATTTAAGGAAATAATGGCCTAAAATTTCCCAATTCTTATGAAAGACATAAATATTCATGTCCAAGAAGCACAATGTACTCCAAACAGGATAAATCCTAATAGACCTATTTTGAGATATGCTAATGAAAATGTCAAATGTCAAAGATAAAAGAAAAAATTCTAAAAGCAGTAAGAAAAACCAATTTGTCACGTAAAAGAGATCTTCAGTAAGACTAAGTGTTGATTTCTCATCAGAAATCATGAAGGTGAGAAGTCAGTGGTATGATATATGTAAGGTACCATGGTGGTTTGAAGCTGTATGTACCCCAATAAAAACATCTTAAATTTAATCCAATCCTGTGGGTGAGTACCCGTTATAAGTAGGACATTTTAACGAGGCTACTTCAGTTAAGGTTTGACTCATCTCATTCAGTCCATTATAAGAGAATGAAATTCAGACAAAGTGAAAGAAAGCCATGGGAGCAAAAAGCTGAAATCAAGAAAACCCAGAAGATAAAAGAGAGACCAGAAGATACTGCCATGTGTCTTGCCATATGGCAGAAGAGCCAGGATTGCTGGCAGCCGGTCTTCGGGAAGAAAGTGTTGACTTAATGATTCCTTGATTTGGATATTTCCCTGTCCTCAAAACTGCAAGCTAATAAATTATCTTGTGTAAACCAACCTATTTCATGGTATTTTGCTGTAGCAGCCTGGGAAACTAAAACAGGCACTGAAAGAGAAAAACTGCCAGCCAAAAATTCTTTATCTGGCAAAACTGTCCTTCAAAAATTGTGTAAGAGTTTAAAATGTTCACAGATGAACAGAAACTGGGAGAGTTCATCAACAAAAACCTGCCCTATGAGAATTGTTAAAGGCAGTTCTTCAGTTTGAAAGGAAAAGACAGAAGAGCATGGCTTAGACTAGTGTGAAGAAGTGAAGATCTTCACTATAAAGGTAACTAAAAGGGTAAACCCAATAGCATTGTATCCTCAATATATAACTCTACACTTTAATTCCTATAAGAATCAGAATAAAATTGAACAAGAAAATGGCATATTTTCTTAGAATGGATGTGCAAAATTAAGAAAGGTAATGTGGAACACAAACAACATAAAGAGGAAAAAATGGCATAAGTCCTGAATTATAAGTAGTGAGTTTAAATGTAAATGGATTAAATTCTCCAGTCTAAAGGCAGAGATTGGAAGAATAGATTTTAAAAAGCATGACCTAACTATATGCTGTCTGCAAGAGAGTCACCTTAAATTCAAAGATAAAGTAGGTTGAAATGAGAGGATGAAAAAAAGACATACCACGCAAGTAGGAAACAAAAGAGAGCTGGGATAACTATACTAATCAGATAAAACAGACTAAGTGAAAAACAGTTATATGGACAAAGATGGTGATTATACTGATAAAGAAGACAATTCAACAAGGAGATGTAACAATTATAAATATGTATGCACTTAACAGCAGCTCCCCAAAATATATAAAGCAAAAATTGACAGATTTGAAGGGAGAAAATGACACTTCTACATTAATAGTAGGAGTCTTTAATACACCACTCTCAATAATGGATAGAACATCTAGTCAGAAGATCAATAAGGAAATATAGTAATTGAATGATACTCTAAACCAACCAGACCTAAAAGATATATATATATCTCCACCAAACAAAAACAGAATACACATTCTTCTCATGTGCACATGGATCATTCTCCAGG
Source organism: Tolypeutes matacus (assembly GCA_026826555.1). Taxonomy (NCBI): domain Eukaryota; kingdom Metazoa; phylum Chordata; class Mammalia; order Cingulata; family Chlamyphoridae; genus Tolypeutes; species Tolypeutes matacus. The sequence continues at coordinate 11,026,193 of JAKSZT010054138.1, read as the reverse complement.
ATAGACCATATGTTGAGACACCAAACAAGTTTCAATAAATTCAAAAATACCGGAGTCAAATAATGTATATTCTCTGACCACAATGGAATGAAATTAGAAAGCAATAACAGAAGGAAAAATGGAAAATTTACAAATATGTAGAAATTAAACACCACACTCTTAAACAACTGATGGGTTAAATAGGAAATCAGAAGCAAAATTAGGAAATAGCTTGAGATGAATGAAAATGAAATACAATGTACCAAAACTTATGGGATGCAGCAAAGGAAGTGCTGAGAGGGAATTTTATAGTTCTAAATGCTTACATTGAAAAAAAGAAGAGACTTCAAATCAGAGAGCTAACTAAAAAACTAGAAGAATTAGAAAAAGAAGAGCAAAGTAAACTCAAAGCAATCGGAAGGAAATAACAAAAATTAGAGCAGAAAAAATTGAAATAACAAACAACAACAAAAAAACAACAACAGAGAGAATCAGCAAAACCAAAATTTGGTCCTTTGAAAAGATAAATAAAATTGACAAACTTAGACTGATAAAGAAAAAAAAGAGAGAGGACACAAATAACTACCTCAGAAATGTAAAGGGGGGCATTACTACTGACCCCACTGAAATTAAAAGGCCTATAAGAGGATACTATGTATGCCAATAAATTAGATAACCTAGAAGAAACGAACAAATTCTTAGAAACATACAAACCACCTGCTCAAGAATAAATTAAAGATCTCAACAAACCAATTACTGGTAAAGAGATTGAATCAGTAATCAAAAACCTTCCAAAAAAGAAAAGCCCAGAACCAGATAGCTTCACAGGGGAATTCTACTAAACATTCCAAGAAGACTTAACTCCAATTCTACTCAAACTTCTAAAAAAAATTGAAGAGGAGGGAATCTTCCCTAATTTTTTCATAAGGCCAATTCTACCTTCATACCAAAGCCATATAAAGATACCACAAGAAAACTACAATCTAATATTCCTCATGAATATAGATGCAAAAATCCTCAACAAAATACTAACAAACCTAATCCAACAGCATATTTAAAGAATTATATACCATGACCAAGTAGGATTTATCCCTGGTATGCAAGGTTGGTTCAACATAAGAATCAATTAATATACTACAAAAACAGAATGAAGAAAAAATAAACATGATCATCTCAATTGATGCAGAAAATTCATTTGACCAAATCCAACACCACTTCTCAATAAAAGAAAAAAAAACAAAAACACACACTTAGAACACTAGGAGTAGAAGGATACTTCTTTAATGTGATAAAGGGCATTTATGAAGAGCCCAAAGGTGACATCCTACTTAATGATGAAAGACTGAACACTTTCTCTGTAAGATCAGGAACACGGCAAGGATGCCCACTCTCACCAGTGTTATTCAATATTATACTGGAAGTTCTTGCCAGAGCAATTAGGCAATAAAAGGAAATAAAAGGCAACAAATTGGAAAGGAAGATGTAAAACTTTCACTGTTTGCAGATGACATGATCCTATATAGAGAAAGTGCCAAAAAATATACCACAAATCTCCTAGAGCTAATAAATGAATTCAGCAAAACAGTAGGGTATAAGTTCAACATGCAAAATTCAGTGGTATTTTTATACAATAGTAATGAACAATATAATGAGAAAATTGTGAAAATAATTCCATTTACACTAGCACCTAAAAGAATCAAATATCTAGGAATAGATTTAATCAAGGATATAAAGAACTTATATGTGAAAAACTACAAAAGTCACTAAAAAAATATTAAAAAAACAACAACTCCTAAATAAATGGAAAGACATTCCATGTTCTTGGATTGAAGGACTAAATATTGCCAAGACGTCAGTTCTATCCAAATTGATTTACAAATTCAACACAATCCCAATCAAAATTCCAAAAACCATTTTTGCAGAAAAGGAAAAGCCCATCATCAAATTTATTTGGAAACATAAGGTGCTCCAAATATCCACAACCATCTTAAAAAAAAGAATGAAATCAGAGGCATCGTGATTCCGAGTTTTTAATTTATTACAAAGCTACAGTAATCAAAACAGCATAGATCTTGTGAGCAGTAAAACACTTGACAATTTCAGCTTTTTCTTCTACAAAAACATGTTATCAAACTGACGTCTAGACTGTAAAGAATCCAAATCCAGAAGATAGTCAAGACACTTGGAGAAATGGAAATGGTAAAGATAGTCGATGTACCAGTGAAAGAAGAGGGATTCTTTGATGCTATGGTTGAGTGGCAACATTGGAAGCTTAGGAGACCAAGATTGAACTGGGGAGCAGCAATGTTAGGGTTTGAAAAGTAGAACCGTGTGGTAGATGGTGATCCACTCACAATTTAGCAAGGTAAGCAGGTTTGATGAGGAAAATAAACTAGGAGTAAGGGTAATCAGTGTGCAGGTGTGGTAAAGTGACCAAATGTAAACTAGCTGCCAAAATCATGGGAAAAAGGGAGAAGTAGAGGGAGTGGAAATATAGATAGGATCAGAAGATACTATCTTCTTGGATATCACATATCCAAGAAGATTGTTAGGACCCAAGAAAAAGCTAGAAAGCTTTCAGATTAAGAAGGAAGCCAAATCTAATAAATGTTGGTGAAGAATTAACATACTTAAGACAGGTCATTATAAAGACTCCAGTAGCTGACCAGCTTAGCTCTGGCCTCGACATTCTTTCAGGTTCCCTGTTAATCAGTCAATTCTGAAGCATGGTATAAGTGGAAAGAACATGAACGTTGGAGTGAGACAAACTTGACCTTGAAATTTCAGCTCTATTACTTACTAGCAATGCAATTTGGGATAAGTTTAATTTCTTTGAGCTTCAGTTTTCTCCTTTGTTGACCCGTAGTAAGGTTTAATGTATTTAACTCCTTGGCATATCCTCAATAAGCATAATTTCCTTCCCATCTTTCTCTTTCCTCTTCTCTTCCTCTACTAGCTACTGAGATTATCAATTACAGACATCATATCACTGATTTGAGCTTTCTCTGTCTTGCCTGTAAGCTCAAGGATGAAACTTTCAATTTTTACCTTCCTTGCTCACACCCACCTCAGTCCCAACTCTGCCCTCCACCTTGTACTCTCTGGCCTATTGTATCCAACTACCCTGGCCAGTTAGATTAGGCACTTTCCTTCACCTTGCTTGAATTAGTCAGATTCTGTTTGCATGTCCCAGCCACCCCACCTATCACACATCTGAAAGCCATCATTAGCAACTATCATTCTGAAGTCCCTGAATCAGCCTGATGCCCAGTTAGTGCAGTTATGGTAGAGTGACCAAATGTAATCTAGCTGCTCAAATCATGGGGAAAAAAAGTAGGCATGGAGGGCAATGGGCATATAGATAGGATCAGAAGATACTCAAACTGAACATCCTGGTCAGTACACTGTTAAAGTTGATTTTGTGGACTTGAAGTGACACTGTTAACAAAGATGTGGAGGTTAGGCACAACCTCTCAGTCGGGGAAAATGCAAAGTGTGAGATCTCCAGGTACAGTTGCTGCAGGAGTGTCATCCGAAACCTGATTTGATCAGTTCACTTTCCTCTCTTTCAGAACAACCACAATTTGTACCCTAATGTTTACAGGATAAATCCAAACTCTTGAGTGTGGCATACAAGGCCCTCAATGAGTTGGCTCAAGCCTACATTTTCAGCCTCATATTTTGTTTTGTGTTTATTCCAGTTGGTATAATTTTTTACTTTATGGGGGCGGGGGTGGAACTGGGGCTGGGGTTTGAACTCTTGACCTCGTATATGGGAAGCTGGTGCTCAACCACTGAGCCACATCGACTCTCCTGAGTTGGTTTTTCTGTTTATTTTGCTTGTTGTTTTTGTTTTTTTTTTAATTGGCACTGGGAACGAAATCTGGGACCTCCCATGTGGGAAGCAGGTGCTCAACTGCTTGAACCACATCTGCTCCCCGTTTGTTTTTATTTTGATGTAATACTTTTAATTTTTAAAATATTATCTTTGTTATGCCATAAAAGAAACATAAAAATATGAAACATAAGCAATTAGACTGTTCTCAGGCCAGGAATAAGGTCTTTTCTTGAATCAACTTCTCTGTTTCTCTCAAATATCCAGACATACACACTCACACAAACATATACACACACAACCAAGCAAATATAAATGATATGTTAAAAATGAACACATTGCAAGACATGTCGATCAAAAACAATTGAATTGCCTGTATCTTTCCCTTTTTAACAGTTAGTTCAAACCCTAACTTCTATTCTCTGAATTTCTGTCATAGTCTTTGTACCATTCATAAATCACATGCTTGTTTTATCAGTTATATTTTTATATATATGGAGACCTTAAAAGCTCAAGCTAGACAGCAATTTCCTTTAATGAAATTGACTATATCTTCCCTTCATCTTTCTTTAACACACATAGCCCTATGCTTTGAATGTAATAGGCACCTGGTAAATATTTTTTAGATGATTTCTTTCAGGAAAATAGAATTCTCTATGATTTTGTAAAATGGAGTGGAAAGGATGAGGTACCATGGGTATAGAAGAGTATGAAAATGAAGAATATAGAAACAACACCTTATAGGTTGCTCCCCAGACAAAAGCACTAATATAGTTCTGATTTGCTATTGCCAAAAGCCAAACTATAGTATGATTTTCTCAAAAGTACAATATTTTCAATGGGAAGAAAGAATATATTTTTAAAACCTGAAACTAGATGGCAGCTACAAATTCTACCCTATTTGACATCCTCAGAACTAGTAATCAATAAGTAATTTAACAGCAACATCCTGGAGATAAATTCTTTCAATCAAAAGTGATTCTGATACTGTGTCCCTTGCTCCTTGTGATGACCCTGGAAACTTTTGTCACCTCTTTCACTTTCCTTTGCAGTGTGACTGATCTCTGATCAATCTGCTGAAGAGAGTCTATATGAGCATTCACGCTTTGGTATAACTACCTTTGGAGCAGGTAGTTGAAGTTAAAATAGATGCAGCAGAGACTGCTAAAGCTCCATCAGGCACCTTGAATCCAAACCTCAATCTTACATACCCATGTACACCCAGTTGTATCAGCTGTAATTGTTGAGGAACCAAATGAGAGCCTGGTGGCAGCAGCTGAGGTTGGAGTATTTCCTATAGAAGCAGACACAGAGGGCCCTGAACTGATGGTGGCAGCAGTAGGTACCAGTGTATTATCCACCAAGGTTGAAGGGGACTGTTGGTTGTATTGCATTTGCTTCAGTGAATACCTGAGTGGCAGGAGTTAAAGCTAATCCTACAAGTGCTGTTGGTTGGCCTACATTCTCCATTGAACCAATAATGAAATTGGTGGTCTCAGTACTTCCGCTGGTAAATGAAAACCCATGGTTACTACAGACTGAGGAGAAGTGGTAGCAAAAACAAAAACCAGTGGTGATGCTATTTGATGTGTTGACAGCAAAGGTGCCATTACCAACTCCAAAGCTACCTGCAATCTCCAGAGGTTGTGAGGTAGTAGCATTACCCCAAGATTAGCTTTGGTGCATTTATCCCTAAGGCAAATCCTGGTCCTACTGGAGTTCTAGTCGATGCTACTTATATTCCAAAACTGAATCCTATAATCTGGGCAGCTGGAGCTGGGATATCACTTAAGAGCAAGCTGGTATTAATAGAATATTTGCTTGTAATTGGTTGCAACAGAGCACCAGAAATAAACCTGCTGTGTCAGGTGTAGATAAAGGAAATCCTGCAGCTGGAGTGAGCAGTGCTTTTCTGGCATGGCCAAATTGAATCCACATGCAAGGACACGGATACCTTCAAAATTAAGCCTCAGAGGTGGTTATGACCCCTTCTCTGGTTCTCAAAGTGAAGCAGTAGGCCTCTGCAACTGCCATCTTCATCTTTTGTTATATCTCCCCATAACCATTACAAATCTATTCGCCATACTCCCTGCTCATACCCAAACATATTATACACTTTCACAGTTCCAGGCCTACGTTCATTTGATTACTTTAAACACTCTTGCCACATATTTCTGCATATTGAAATTTTTCTTACTCCAACATCCAGCTAAGATATTGCTCCCAAATGGAGTTTCCCTGATCCTTTTAATCAGAATTAATCACACTTTCCTCAACATTTCCATAATTCTCTCCTGTAAACTGGGTATATTAACAGAGTCTACTTCATAGGGTTTGGGAAGCCTGAGATAAGTTAATATGCAAAGTATGTTTTCTTTTCTTTTTTTCTTATTATCATTATCCTCAGTATGCATGCATGCTCAGAAAACCTTTCTTGACCCCCATCTCCCTTCCAGTCATTATCTTATTTTCTGTTTTCCCTGGAATCAATTCCCATTAGGCTTTTATAAACACCATGCTGTCAAAACTGCTCTTCTCGAAGGCCTTGACCGTCTCCCTATGTTAAATGCAGTGGTCGTTTTCTGGTCCTCCTCCTTCTTGACCTATCAGCAACATTGAACAGTGTTGATGAGGCCCTCCTCCTGGAGACACCTTTTCTTACTTGGCTTTTAATCTCCATACTGGCAACTCCTTAAAGGCTCCCTTGCTGGTTATTTCGTTTCTCCTTGCTCTCTAAACATTGAAGTTTCCCAGGATTCAGTCCTCAGGCCTTTTATTTTCTCTCACTATACTCATTCACTCTCATCTAGCCTGGTGGCTTTGAATACGATCTATATGCTGATTACTCCTACATGTATATCTGCAACTTACGCGTCCCTGAATTCTGGACTCATGCATTCCAACTACCCACGTGACACGTACATCTCTAAAGTCTGATATGATTGTCCCAAACAGCACTCCTCATTGTCCCCTAAAATCTCCACTGTATGTACTTTCCCATTTCAGTTAATGGCAACTTTCATCATCCCGATTGCTTTGGATAAAATACTTTGGAGTCGCCTTTGATTATTCCCTTTCACACTCCACATCCAATCTACCATTACATCCTATTGTTTCCACATTCAAAATCTATCCAGATTCTGTACATTTCTCACTACCTCCACTTCTACCACTCTGGGCCCAGCATTCATCTGAATTATTATCGTAACCACCTAACTGGGCTTCCAGCTACGCCCTTGTCCTCTTTCCATAAACTCTTCTGAGCAGATAGAATGATCCTATTAAAATACGTTAGAACATGTCACTCCTTTGCTTAAAAAACCATGCCATGGCTCTCCATTTTACGCAAAGTGAAAGACAAATTCCTTAGAGTGGGTTGGCATGGCTTGACACAATCTACTCTACAACCCCCATCATAGAAACAAATAAAAAAGTAAAATAGAACTGTATATTAGATGGTGATAAGTGCTATGAATAAAAAATAAAGCCTGAGTGCCATGGGGTGGAGAACTTTGAGTTAAAAACATTTAGCTCCCCTTCAATCTCTTTATTTTAGCTGCACCTGCCTTCTGTCTCATCCTCAAACCTGCCCAGCACTCTTATGGCTCGGGATCTTGTGCTTGCTATACCCTACCTTCTGATAGTTCTCCCCCAGACAGCTCTGTGGTTCACACCCTCATCACCTTCAGGTCTTTACTCAAAAGGACCCTTCTCAGTGAGGCTTTTTCCAAACACTCTATTCGAAATAGCAGTGCTTTCACCTGTGATACTCTCGTTCCTCCTCCCTCTCTATTTGTGCATCTTAAACTGCATGAAGAGAAGGATTTTCGTGTGTTTTGTTCATTGCTACTTTCTTAGCTCCTACAACAATGCATGGTATGGTCAAAGAGAGATACAGGGCTAAAGGAGGATACAAGAACCCAAAGAGCAGAAGTTTGAAAAGACAGTCTCCGTAAGGGTCTAATATGTTTCTGAATATAGAGGTTAGAGATTGGGTTACTAGATTTAGCAAATAAAGTTACAGGAAACCCATTTGAATTTCAGATAAATAACTCCATTTTTAATTCTATTTGGGACATACTTATACTAAAAAGCCTACTCCTTGTTTATCTGAAATTCAAATTTAAGCAGGCTTCCTATATTTTATCTGAAAACCCTGGAGATTTGGGACTTTCATATAACAGCTTTGTACCATATATAACAATTTACCTTGAGTCCATTACTACAGTTTGACAAATAGCAAGTAAATTCTGTCTACTAGATTGTTCCTAGTCAGAATGCCTAAATTCTCCCTAATATAGCTTCATTGGGTTAGGAAGGAAATGGGATATAAGGATGTAAGCATGAAATGGAAGTACTACAAAATAAATTAAATTTTGCCCTATTTCTTTGCTAAAAAAAGAAAACATAAGCCCTTTCCCAATTTGTCTTTTGAAGTGAGAGATCAGAGACCCCTTTCATACTGTGATCAACATACAGGATGTCACAGACCTAATTTAAATTCTAAAAGTTGCTATAATTCAATGTCTTCCACTGCAGAATCTTGGTGAGGAGGGTGATTGCTCAAGTGTAAAATTTTATCATTGGTAATCAAAGTATGTACCTTCTTAAATCTAAAGTCTTGCTATATCAGTGAACTATCCCAATGTGCCTATAATCCACAAGAAGAAGCCTTAAGTAAACCACAACTTTCATAGCCCCATGGGCTTCCCTTTTGTATCCATTTATTAGAAAGGGCATTTTACTCTTCACCCATATTGCTTCTCTCTACTGCCACTACTCTCTCTGAATCTGCTTTCCTCAGACTTATTTGAATGTGCCCTAGTTGCCCTATACAATGAACATTCTTTAATTCATATTTTGAAATATTTGTGCCATTTGACTTTGCCAGTCAACTATTTTTAGCAGGTTATTTAAGATATAATTGACATACAATAACTGCACATATTTTAAGTGTATAATATGATAACGTTTTAACTATGTCTACACTCATGAAATCATGCCAGTCAACTTTTTAACACTGACCCTTTTCTTCTTTGGCTTCCTTGATACAATACTTTTGATTTTCTTTCTATTTCTTAGCTATTCCTTTTTCATTCCACTTCACTGGATCATTTTATTTCCTCTGTACCCTAAATGTTGGTTTCCATTAGGATAGATACATTTATTTCAGACATTTATATAGGCAATTACATTACATGTGTTAAGTACAATGAAAAGAATGTTCATGGGGTGTTGTAGGATGGCTTCCTGGTTCAATTGATATTAGAGTCCTGAAAAAATTAAAATGAATGAACTAAAGAATAATAAGGGGAGTACAGAGGTGGGGGAAGGAAGAGCATGTTAAATAGGCATATCATATTCACTGGGCTTATTCAGAATACTAAAAGTAATGCATTTTGGCTAGAACATAAAGATCTCAAGGGTGTGTGTGGCTGTTAAGTGAGCAGTGGGATATACAAATCTGGAGATCTTTTATTTTCTTGGTGTTCCCACTCTTTATGCTTTTCCAGATTGATCTCATCCACTGCAGTTGCTTGACCTATGCTAATAATATCTCAATCTAGCTCAGACCTCTCTATTGAAACTACAGATTCTTCAGTCAACTGCCTTCTACATGTCTAATTTCAGTTTCTGGGTGTCCCACAAACATTTCAACTAAAAATATCATAAAGGACCCCCCCCCCTTCCTCTCTTTCTCCAAACTTGCCCCATCTTGAGAATCTCTTATCTTTTAAAATAGTTCCCCCATTTGTTGAATAACTAAAACCAGAAACTCAGGTATAGTCCTTATCTAATTTTTCTTCCATGCTCACCTCAGATCAGACATTAAATCCTTTTGATTCTACTTATGATTTTAAATCTATCTCCACTTCACAATCCCCACTTACTATTACTCCTCATGTACCTTTGCCCTTAAGCAAATTGGTTGACCACCAGATCCAGTGAAGATTCCACCAAGGCACACAGATATATAGTTCTGGACTCTAAATTAGTATATGAAAAGATACAATGGTGATAGAAAAATTCAATTATTATTAATGATGGCCATTTATAGAATACCTGTAATGTGCCAGATATTGCACTTTAAAAACTCATAAGGAACTCTATATGTTGAATAGTAGTATCTCTATTTTGAAGAGGAAGGAATTCAAGCCTAGAGGTATTAAACAATTTGCCCAAATTCACACAGCTAGTATGGCAAAGCTGGGATTTAAGGTCAGGTCATCTTGATTCTGAAACACATGCTTTATTCACTATATGAGACATCTTCCATACAAAAATGATAGCTATATATAAAATGCTCCTAATGGGGAAAAGTACCATGCCAATGCAAAAACCTAAACAAAAGTTAGTTTCATTTTAATCCTAGACTACAGTATGGCAATTCTAGAAAGGCAGTAACTTTTTTTTTCTGACCTGAGCCATGTATATTCTGTGTACACTGTAGAAAATTGCAATCTTAAATCTAGACAATGAGTCACTAAGAGGAAGATAATTTACACGATGGATAATTTCATAACAAATATATCAGTTTAAGTGCCTTAAAATTGGGAATTAGTTTTTCCATGGTGGAAGGATCAAAATGGAGTATAATATACATAAATGAGGAATAGCATTTCACAGCCTGGTACCCCTTACTTTATTGAGAATGGTTCTCCCTTAAATTACTCTCACAAAAGTCAATAATAGAAGCTATTTATTTCCAGAAATATATTTGGAGAAACTACCATTTATTATAATTAAAGTGATTTATTTGCTTGCTAGCTTATTTGGCTGAGGATTTTCTTAGAATTGAGGACAATCTGGAAATGTAATTTACTGATACATACAATATTCGTCTATTTCATATTATTGGGTCTTTTTAAGTGTATCAGCTGTTTTTCAAATATCAGTGGCAAAAGTACCCTAAACACTCTAGATATTGAAAATGTGGGTTATTTAAAGCAGAGCTAGTTGTTGGGATGCATTCAAAAGCCAGTTATAAGTGGTTCAGGATGGCCCTAAGAATTTAATAATAATCACTCATGAAAGGATCAATGAAAGACTAAATTCCATAGGACATAAAGGATTTTTCTATGTTAGTCACTTAACTTGAAGAAGGAAGGTCAGAGATGGGTTTCCTTCACTGTGTATGTTCATGAATAAACATCAAGAAATGAAGTGGGTTTGTTGGTTGGTTTGTTTTCCCCTGGTGGACTGGTGGTTTCCATGACACTGAGTTTGAAGCTGGATGACGCCATTTGTTAGCTGTATGAGCTTGGGGAAATTACTTACTTCTCTCAGACTGAAAATAAGTCTCCTTACCTATAAAAGGGAATAATAACTACTTCTTTGCAGATTTACTGCAAAAATAAAATGATGTCATGTACATAAATTGCTTAGTAGATTATTTGATGCATTTTAGTTGCTCAATAAGAGTTATCCTTGCCTATTTCAGTCATAGTCCCTGATATTTATCTACTCAACAGCCATTCCCCTTCTTCCTTGCTAACAGATGCCCAACTTTATTGTGGTGCCATGTGCCCAGCCCTAGAGGATGAACCATGATTGGTCTAAGCCATTGTTCCTCAGTGGGGACATTATTGACATTTTGTGTGGTTCTGCTTGCAGCATCATACAATATGTCACATCCTGGAACTTGGGCAATAAGTACCAGTAGGAATTTCCCAGTCAGTTTCTTTTTTCCCAGATACTTTCCAGTGAAAATGTTGTATTGTGGGCAGTGTCAGCCATCTTGCAACCTTGAAGGAAAGGCCAAAAGATTGGTTGAGTTACTGACCCAGAGTCCAGATGTCTTGGACCACCAAACCAGTCCGTGCATTGTGAGATACCTACATGCCCTTATTATTTAATCCATTGTGTCAAGTTTTCTATTACCAGTTCCCAAAAGGATTCATAACTGAAATGTAAATACTGTGGTAGATTGAATCATGTCCCCCACAAAGATATGTTCATGTCTTAATCCCCAGTCTTTTGGGCATGAACTCATTTGTAAATGGGATCTCTAAGTCCTAACCCCAACTCCTGTGGGTGTGAACTAATTTCTAAATAAGATCTTTGAAGATCCTCTTAAGATGAGGCCAAATTGAATCAGGGTGGTGGTGGGGGGGGGGGGAGGCGCTTAATCCAGTATGACTGGAGTCCTTATATGAAAAGTCAATAGTTCATTCAGGCATTCATTCAATACATTTATGGAGCACATATGCTGTGACAGATACTTTCTTCCACTTTAAGAGGTAACCCATATTCTGAACTTTGGATTTCATTTATATATTTTTTCACATGTGTGTGAATGCCTGAAAAATGTATCATTTAGTTGTGTTTATTTTTGAGCTTTATAAAAAATGGCATCATGCTGCATATAGCCTCGAGGATTTTTTTCACCCAATCTCATGTTTCTATAATTCCTCCGTGATGTTGTGTGTGTCCATATCACAATTTATTTATCCATTCTCCTGCCAAAAGCCATTTGGATTATCTCCAGTTTTGTTTGTTTATTTTAAAACAACAGTACTATTATGCATACTCTTGTACATGCTACCTGGTGCACATGAACAAGATATTTTCCAGGATATACTTCTAGAAGTGATCAAGACCAAGAACATGTCCAAACTGGGGTACACAATTCAATCCATCACATATGGTTATTCAAAGGTTGAGCATCATTTCTTATGTCCAAAGGCCATTCATATTTCCTAGTTATGAAATGTGTGCTCATGTCTCTGGCAGCCAGTCTCAACTATTCTTCCCTTCCTTGTCTGTGCATGCTGTTTGTCACTTGAATAGGCATATTTTGAAAATATGTTCTCACAGTATTTTTAAAATGGTTTTATAATGACTTTGATGATCAAAAATTCTTATTTTAATGTAGTCAAATTTATCGATTTTTCTTACTTGTTTAAAAAATCTTTCAGGAAATTATTTGCCCATATTTTGCTATGCAAGTTTTAAACTTTTGTTGTTCATATTTAAGTATTTAATCCATTGAATTCTGTATCATATACAAATAGGAATCGAATTTCATTTATCCCCATATGTATAGTCAATTATCCCACTTGCATAAAAGAAATATACCCTTCTTTTTACTCTAATGTACATTGTCATCTCTATTTTATCATAATGTGATATATTCCTGGGATTTTTTTCTGGGATTTTAATATAATTCCATTGGCTGACTTGTCTCCCCCTTCTCAATTACTGTACCTTTAAAATAAACCTTGGAAGGGCAAATCTTCCCACTTTTTTCTTCTGCAAGGTTGTCAAGGTTATTCTTTTTCCTTTAATCTTACATATAAAGTCATATTAGTTTTGTCATATTTCATTAAAAATCCAGTGAGAATTATGATTAGAATTAATTGAAATTGTGAATCAATTTCGGGAGATGCAACGTTTTACCGACACTGAACCTTCCAATCTATTAATATAGTATTTCCTTTCATAAAATTTGGCATGCTTTAACCTTTTCAAATGAAGTTTTATAATACCCTGCTGTGTTAGTCAGCCAAAGGGGTGCTAATGTGAAATACCAAAAATGGGTTGGTCTTTATAAAGGGTATTTATTTGGGGTAGAAGTCCACAGATACCAGGCCATAAAGTGTTAAATTTCTTCTCTCACCAAAGCCCATTGCCACGTGTTGGAGCAAGACAGCCGCCGAAGTTTGCCAGGGTTCAGGCTTCTTGGGTTCCTCTCTTCCCGGGGCTGCATTTCTCTCCGGGCTTAGCTCCTCTGGTTCCTCCACAAGGTCAGCTGTAGACTATCAGGCAAACAGCTCACTTCTCTTCTCCTGGGGCCTTCTCTCCAACATCAAAACTCCAACATCAAACCTGCTTCTCAAAAACTGCTCCCTCTGTCCTTTGCCTTGCCTTTTATATTCGATTCCCCACCCACCAAGGGGTGGGGCTCAACACCCTACTGCTGTGGCCCAGTCAACGCCCTAATCATAACTTAATCATGTCCAGATTAATCCTGCCCAGATCAGTTTACAAGCATGATCCAATTATATTTTTGGAATTCATAATTACACCAAATTGCCAGACGGCTATACCTGCTCATAGGTATTATACATATTTAAATCTTTAACTGGATACCTTACTTTCCTCCCCCTCCCTTTTTTATGGAACTCTTTTTTATTATCATTAGGAAACATTTCAAACATACACAGAGGTAGAGATAATGTACTCATCAGCCAGCTTCAAAAGTATCAACTCAAGAGATTTTGTTGTTGTTGTTTTTCATTTGTATCCTTCCATTTTCTTCCTTTCACTGGATTATATTGAAGCAAACCCCAGGTAATTCCATTTAGAGGCATGAAATATTTTGTTCTCTCCTTTTTGTAAGGTTAACAGCCATTGATGATCATTACTTAGATTCATTACTTCATTAATGGTTCTATAATGCTGATATTCTAATTTTTGCATTCTTTCTATATTTATTAACTGGAATGTTATTTTAAAAAAACTTCCCCCCATCATCTGTTTGTTGGTCCTTGTCAAACAGGCTGTCAGATTTATCCAGTGAAGGAATAATTATCCCTTTATAGATCCAGATATTCTATTACATTCACAGACCATAAAATCAATATCAGCAATGGTGTTGGTTCCCGCATACACGGGCCATAGGACAACACTGAAACGAAAGGGGCCAGATGACAGGCAAAACAAGAGGTGGGGTGCCCTGTAGTTGAGGAGTCAATTTCATGCTGCAGCTAATCAGTTTCGTATTCTGAAACTTGACCTTAATTGGGGGAGAAATGAGGCAGAGAACCACATACCCCTGTAGTTAATCCTTGCCTACGTGGCTTACGAGGATAAGCTTGAGGTCATTAGGGTGTTGGCATGGAGCACTTCCCCTACAAGAAATTTAGGAAGGTATAAGAAATTTAGGAAGGGAAGGGCATATGCTTCAATATTTCCTTTTATTTGCCGGTTTTCAGAATAATGTGTTAGTTCCCTAGTATCATCCAAACGTAATCAATGATGAAATTTACTATAATTATAAACACATCAATTTAAACCTATTCAATGTGTTTGAATCAATTGTAGTTATTATCCTTATTGAGTCTCAAATTGTCCAATCTTAAGCCAGTGGGGATTCCATTCAAGTTGGCTCCTGAGTTTTTTGCATTACCCTACCAGTCTTTGCTACCTTCCTTGATTGCTGATATAGGACAATGTGCCAGGTTCATCTAGTACATTTCCTGCCCCAAACCTTGAATCAGCCATGTATTCAAGGATCTCTGGTTTCTTTTGGTTGAAATATTATTTAGAGATTATTATCTGGGTGCTAGGCATGCTCGTTTCTACTGAGCTTCATCACTGTTTCTAGGCCTTTTCAGTAGAAATTTCTAGGAAATATACATTTATAAAGTTACAATATTCCAGGTTTCAACCAATATTTCCAAAGTAAGTATAGGTCTACTGATATTTCCAAGTTAAATATAGGTCTATAGTGTTTTTATTTAACCTCATCAATGTTATCTCTGTATCTCCTTTTTCTATACCAAAATCATTAGTTCTCAAAGATATCAGCAAATAATTATCTCTATTCTACAATACACACAAAACAGTCTTTGAGTGCCAAAACCAGCACTAACACCAAAAATATTATTTTAAAGCACTTTAAAATATTTTGTCTTTTAAATAATATCCTATTTTAAAAAAGACAATACATTATGAGTTCCTACTGATATTTATAATCAAAATGAAGGGTTTCAGGGTTTTTACTTAACTTCTGTAACTTACAATTTCATGACTTCTTTTGCATATATATATTTTATAAAAATAATTTCTTATTTGTTTAATATTTCTATCTCTGAGAGAAAGAAAGACACTACATTGTTGTAGAGAAACTATGTATATAGGTTCTCAATATCATCAAAGCCAGTATTATTACTAAAAATATGATTATTGAAAACCCATAACGATTAGTTGGCAGATAGTTTTGTTCTAGAATATACACAACTAGGGATGTACAGTCAAATCAATGTGTGTTAAATTCACTTCAATGCTTCCCTATGCATATAAACCACCAACTCAATATGCACTTGAGTTCTTATCTTTCATGTTACTCTCTAGTTTTCAGGATTATAGTTTTCCTTTCCCCATCTTGATATAGTGTTATTTTCTAATTATTTAAACAAGTAAATGTTTCCAAAGTCAATAATGCAAAATAAGGTATAATGAGTAAAGTCAAGCTTCCATTCCTGTCCTCTCCACCCTGTTCCCTCACTTCCTTTATAAGTACTTTAACAAAAGTTTTGGGATTTCCTTCTGTTGAGAATGTATTTCTTTTCTTTTTAAAAAGAAGATTTAGATTACAGAAAAAATACATTGAAAATATAGGAGATTCCCATATAACCTCTCATATTTTCCCCTATTAATAACATCTTACCTGAGTGTGATATATTAAAATTGATGAACAAATATTGAAGCATTGCTACTATCCATAATCTATAGTTTACATTATGGCTTACACTTTGCACCGTACAATTTATAGGTTTTGAAAAAATGTATAATGGCCTGTATCTGTCATTGCAAAATTATGCGAAACAATTCCAATGCCCTAAAAATGTCCCATGCTCCACCTGTTCTCCACCTCCCTCAGAACCTATGGTAACCACTATCTTTATATCAGTGTTACAAGTTATCCCATTACTGCAATAGTAATAAGTCTACTTTGGTCCATGGATGCATTCCCCCCTTATGTTTGTTCATTCCTTAATCTTAAGGATTTGGGGATGGTGATGCCTGCCCTGCTTCAGATTAAGAGAGGGCTTAGACTGTATGTGGCAAGGGGAAGAAACTGTTTTGCTTGTAATTGTAGATATTCTTTGCTTTGGGGAATGGGTGTTGACCATCATCATTTGGTTAGTTGTCCTGGGTGAATCCAACGAACTGGAGAGTAGGTGTTGGCGGCAACTCTGTTGAGTTTCAGGGCTCAACCGGCATATAAACAGACCAAATATATCTCTGAGACATATATTTAATGGGTATAGTGCTAATTATAAGTTCAAATAAATGGTAGAAGAGTCTTATGTAGGGAAATTATAAATGAGCCTACTCTGTTATAGTGGGGAAATAGGTATCATATATTCCAAGGTAAGGCTCACTGATGGGGACTTGATTTCTTGGGATTGTGTGCCTTGCAATATAGTGTCCAGATGCCTCTAGAGCCCTTGGGATCACCCCTGTTTGAGGCATTGCTTACTGTGGCAGTTAGTGAGACCCTCCTGAGACATGCATAAGCATAACCTCTGGAATGACCTCCTGACTCACTTTGAAATCTCTTAGCTGTTAAAAAAAATTGAATTTAATTTTTCCCCTTTTTGGTCAAGGTCTTTTTCCAAATACACCACTGGTTGCCATTTGGTAATAATCCCTCAGTGCCAGGGAGGCTCATCCTTGGGAGTCATGTCCTATGTGGGGGGCGGGAATTAAGTTCATGAGTTTATTTGTTGTGTTTGGCTTAGAGAGAGGCCACTTTGAGTAACAAGGAGATTTTCAGAGGTAACTATTAGGCAATAGATATTGTTAGGTTAAGTTTCAGTTTTGCAAGAATAAGGTCAATAAGTATAAGCAATAATATTGAGGGCTTGGCGTATTGGTCTGTTTTCTTTGGTTAGGCACTGCCTATGTACTCTAGGGATTATTGCCACTCTATTAGAGAACATAGCAGGACTCCCCAAGATGGGAATTTAATATTTTGTTGATGGCTGTGTGGGTCTCCACGCACTAAGATAACACTATGAGGCATGCCCTGGGTGAATCCTTCCCCACATATCACCCCACCACCAATCCCCTGCACCAGTGACCCTCCCCTGCCATAGTTACTAAAAGAATACTCCTACAATTGTGTTCTCAACCATGGTCCTCTACCTCCCTAGAGTTCACCTGTTCTTTCCTCCAGCCCTCCCCTCATTTCTATGGATAGCCTAACCCCCCCCCCATCCCATTCACATTCCAGCATCATCCACCCCATTCATATCCCTGCACCACCATCACCCACATCCACTAGCAAACCTCTCCCATCCACCTTGCCATAAATTCTACCCAGATTGAGGATCAGCTACCACTCTCTACTTGCTCTTTTCCCCTGGTAACATATCTTCCATACTCTACCTCTGTGAGTCTGCTTAATATCCTTGGTTCATATCAGTAAGATTATGAAATATCTGTCCTTTAGTGACTGGCTTACTTCACTCAACATAAGGTCTTTGAGATTCACCCATGTTGTCGTATGTGTCAATATTCATTCCTTCTTACACCTGAGTAATATTCCATCATATGTATATATCACATTTTGTTTACCCATTCATCCATTGATGGACACATGGGTTGCTTCCAACTTTGGGCAATTGTGAAATATGCCGCAATGAACATTGGAGTGCATATATCAGTTCGTGTCCTTGCTTTCAATTCTGGTTATATTCCTAGCAGTGGAATTGCTATATTATACTTAGCACCCCGAGGAACTGCCAAACTGTCCTCCTCAGTGGCTTTACTATTCCACAATCCTACCAGCAGAGGATGAGGGTTCATATTCTTCCACATCCTCTCCAACACTTGTAGTTTTCTGCTAGTTTAATAGCAGCCAGTCTAATAGGTGTAAGATGATACCTTATTGTACTTTTGATTTGCATTTCCCTAATAGCTAGTGATGTTGAGCATCCTTTCTTGTGATTTTTAGCCATTTGTATACATTTTTAGCCATTTGAATACATTTCCTCTTTGGAAAAGTATATATTCAAATCTCTTGCCCATTTTTTAAATGGTTTGTTTCATCTTTTTATTTTCATTTCCCTAATAGCTAGTGATGTTGAGCATCCTTTCTTGTGAATTTTAGCCATTTGTATACATTTTTAGCCATTTGTATACATTTCCTCTTTGGAAAAGTATATATTCAAATCTCTTGCCCATTTTTAAAATGGTTTGTTTCATCTTTTTATTTTTGAGAGGTAAGCTTTCTTTATATATGCTTGATATTAGGCTCTTATCAGATAAGTGGTTCCCAAATATTTTCTTCCATTGAGTAGGCTGCCTTTTCACTTTCTTAACAAACTACTTTGAAGCACAAAATTTCTTAATTTTGAAGAGGTCCCATTTATCTATTTTTTTCTTTCATTGCTCGTGCTTTGGATGTTAAGGTTATGAAACCATTTCCTACTACAAGATCTCATAGATGCTTCCCTACATTATCTTCTAGGAACTTTATGGTCTTGGCTCTTATATTTAGGTCTTTGATCCATCTTGAGTTAATTTTTGTATAGGGCATGATATGGTGATCCTCTCTCATTCTTTTGGATGTGGATATCCAGTTCTAAAAGCCCCATTTATTGAAGAGACTATTCTCTCCCAGTTGAGTGGGCTTGGTGGCATTGTCAAATATCAGTTGGCTGAATATGCACAGGTCTATATCTGACCTCTCAATTCTGTTCCATTGGTCACTTTGTCTATCTTGTGCCAATACCATGCAGTTTTGACCACTGTAGCTTTGTAGTGTGCTTTAAAGTCAGGTAGTGTGATTCCTCCAATTTTGATCTTTTTTTTTTCAAGATGTTTTTGGCTATTCAGGGTCCTTGACCCTTCTGAATTAATTTGCAAATTGACTTTAACAGTTCAGTAAAACTTGCTGTTGGAAATTTTATTGAGATTGTGTTGAATCTGTAAATCAATTTGTGTAGGAAAGACATCTTAATGATATTTAGTCTTCCAATCCATGAACATGGAATATTCTTCCTTTATTTAGGTCTTTTTTATTTCCTTTAGCAATATTGCATAGTTTTCTGTGTAAAAGTCCTTTACATCCTTAGTTAAGTTTATTCCTAGATATTTGATTCTTTTAGTTCCAATTGTAAATGGAATTTTTAAAATTTCTTCCTCAGATTCCTCATTATTATTATACAGGAATGCTACTGACTTTTTTATATTTAAAAAATTTTTTTAGAAATGCTACTGATTTTTGCATGTTGATCTCATATCTTGCCACTTTCCTGAACTTGGGTTTATTATATCTAGAAACTTTATTGTAGACTTTAATGGACTTTCTACATATAGGATCATGTCATCTGCAAATAGTGAAAGTTTTACTTCTTCCTTTCCAATTTGTATGCTTTTTATTTCTTTTTCTTTCCTTAGTGCTCAAGCATGTACTTCTAATACAATGTTAAATAAGAGTTTTGACAGTGGGCATCCTTGTCTTGTTCCAGATTTTAGAGGGAAAAGCCTTTAGCTTTTCACCATTAAGTATGATGTTAGCTGTTGGTTTTTCATATATGTCCTTTATCATGTTGAGGAAGTTTCCTCCTAATCCTATCTTTTCAAGTGTTTTTCTCAAAAAAGGATACCATGTTTTGTCGAATGGCTTTTCTGCATTGATAGAGATGGTCATGCGATCTTTTTCTCTTTGATCTGTTCATGTGGTGTATTACATTGATTTACTTATGTTGAACCATCCTTGCATATCTTGGATAAAACTCACTTGATCATGGTGTATAATTCTATTGATGTGTTGTTGGATATGATTCACAAGTATTTGGTTGAGGATTTTTGCATCTTAGTTTATTAGAGAGATTGGTCTTTAGTTTTCTTATAGCTTCTTTATGTTGCTTTTGTATTAGGGTGATGTTGGCATCATAGAACGAGTTAGGTAATGTTCCCTCATGTTCAGTTTTTTGGAAGAGTTTGAGCAGGATTGGTATTAGTTCTTTCCAGAATGAGTGGCAGAATTCACCTGTGAAGCCATCTGGTCCTGGGCTTTTCTTGGTTGGGAGGTTTATGATGACTAGTTCAATCTCACTACCTGTGATTGGTTTGTTGAGTTCTTCTATTTCTGCTTTCATCTATGTAGGTGTCTTGTGTGTTTCTAGAAATTCATCCATTTCATGTACACTGTCCATTTTGTTGGAACATAATTTTTCAAAGTATCCTCTTATGATACTCTTTATTTCTATGGGTTCAGTGTGATAACCCTGTTCTCAGTTCTCACTTTATTTATTTGCATCTTCTTTCTTTTTACTTTGTTAGCCTTAGCTAGGGGGTTGTCAATTTTATTAATCTTCTCAAAGAACCAACTTTTGGTTTTATTAATTCTTTCTAGTGTTTTTTTAATTTTCAATTTCATTTAATTCTGCTCTAATCTTTGTTATTTCCTTCTTTCTTCTTGCTTTGGGATTAGTTTGTTGTTCTTTTTCTAGCAACTCCAAGTGTGCAGTTAGGTCTTTGATTTTAGCTCTTCTTTATTAATGCAGGCATTTAAGGCTATACATTTCTCTCTCAGCACTGATTTAGCTGCATTCCATAAATTTTGATATTTTGTGTTCTCATTTTCATTCTCTTTGAGGTAGTTACTGATTTCTCTGGCAATTTCCTCTTTGACCCTCTCATTGTTTAAGAATGTATTGTTTAACTTCCATATATTTGTGTCTATTCCAGTTCTCCATCCTTTGTTGGTTTCTAGATTCATTACATTGTGGTCAGAGAAAGTGCTTTGTTTAATTTCAATCTTTCTAAATTCATTAAGACTTGTTCTATGACCTAGCATATGGTCTATCCTGGAGAATGATCTGTGAGCACTTGAGAATAAAGTATATTCTGCTGCTTTTGAGTATAATGTTCTGTATAAGTCCATTAGGTCTAGTTCTTCTAACATATTGCTCAGGTCTCTGTTTCTTTATTGAGCCTCTGTTGAGATGTTCTGTCTATTGGTGATAATGATGTATAGAAGTCCCCCACTGTGATTATAGAGGCATCATTTCTCCCTTTAGTTTTGACAGTGCTTGCCTCCAGTAAGTTGGGGCTCCATGGTTAGGTTCATAAATATTTATTATTGTTCTTTCTTCTTTGTTACAGTAGTACCACTTTTATTAATATATATCATCCTTCTTTGTGTCTTACAAGTTTTGCATTTAAAGTCTATTTTGTCTGATATTAGTATAGCTACAATATATGGTTATTGTTTGCATGTAAAATCATTTTCCAACCTTTCACTTGCAACCTGTTTGTGTCCCTGGATCCAAGGTGATTTTCTTTTATACAGCATATAGATGGGTCATATTTCCTTATCCATTCTGCCAATCTGTGTCTTTGGATTGGAGAGTTTAATCCAGTAACATTCAATGTTATTACTATAAATACAGTACTTCCTTTACTCATTTTTTTCTTCAGGCTTATATATGTCATATTTTATTTTTATTTCACTTTTTAGCCTTTTAGTTACTCTTACCAATAATTTTCCTTTCTGCACTCTCCTCCAGCCCTCTCTCTCCTGTTTTTTCCTTTCAACCTGCAGAACTCCCTTTAGTATTTCTTGAAGAGCAGTACTCTTGTTGGCAAATTGTCTCAATTTCTGTTTATCTGTCAATATTTTTAACTGTCGCTCATTTTTGAATGACAATTTTGCTGGATACAGAATTCTTGGCTGGCAGTTTTTTTCCTTTCACCACCTTAACTATGTCATACCACTGCCTTCTTACCTCCATGGTCTCGGATGAGAAATCAGCACTTAATATTCTCAAGCTTCCCTTATATGTGATTGATCTCTTTTCTCTTGCTGCTTTCAGGATTCTGTTTTTGTCTTGAGCTTTTGACAATCTGATAAGTACGTGTGTAGGGGTAGGTCTGTTAGGATTTATTATGCTTCGGTTATGCTGCACTTCCTGGACATGTATATCCATGTTCTTCATAAGAGTTGGGAAATTTTCAGCCATTATTTCCTCAAACACTCCCTTTCCCTTCACTTCTCCCTCTGGGATGCCCATAAGGTGTATGTTTGTGTCTTTCAAGTTTTCATTCAATTCCCTGAGACCCTGCAGAATTTTTTCCATTTTTTCATCTATCTATTCTACTATCTGTGCAATTTTGGATATCCTGTCTTTGATGTCACTAATTTTTTCCACTGCTTGTTCAAATCTGCTGTTATTTGCTTCTAGTGTATTTTTAATATCTTGCATTTTGTCTTTCAATCACCGTAAGATCTGTTATCTTTTTATGTATGTTTATAATTTCTGTATGTTTCCCCAGTGTCTTCTTTATATTCTTTATCTCTTCCTTCATTTCACTGGGTTGATTAAGAATATTTGTTTGGAAATCCTTGATTACTTGTTCCATGTTGTGTGTCTCCTCCTGCTTTTTAGTTTGTTCATGAGTTTGGGTGATGACTTCCTGTTTCTTATACTGGCTTATAATTTTTTGCTGATGCCTAGGCATCTCTTTATCTTGATGGACTTATTCAGTTGGTTAGTTTCTCTTTCTAGTCTAGGGTTTTATTTTTGTTTGGTTTTGTGTTAAGAGTCCTATTTATCATTTGGTTCCACTTATTCTATATCCTTGTAGTTGCCTGTATTCAATGAAAAAGATATTAGATCCACAAAAAAGGAAAGAAAGAAGAAACAAAATAAAAAGAAAAAAAATTTTAAAGGAAGGTAAAAAGCAAAAAAGAAACATAAAAAATAAATAATAAGAGGGAAAAATAGTAAACAGGAATAACATTTTAAAAGATGAAAAAAAAAAAAAAAGAAACAGGAAAAAATAAAAGAAAATAAAATGCCCAATAAGTGAGACGAGAAGAAAGGACAAAACAGCGAAAGGCAGGAAAGAAGAAAAAATGAAACAAAGTTAAAGAAAAAGAGGAAAGGGAAAAACAAAAAAAAGTGGGTGAAATAGCAATAATTATAAAAGATAACAATTGAGAAGAAAGAAAAATAAAAAAAGGAAAAAAAATAAAAGACAAGAGAAATGGGACAAGAAGAAGGAAAAGAAGAAAAGCAGAAGAAGGAATGAAAATGAGGAACCCTCGAGGAGAAGAAACAAGCAAAACAAAACAAAAAGAAACAAAAATCTGGGTCTTCCTCTAAGACCACCAGGAACATCTAAGCTCCTCCTCTCAGACTGCCTGATTTTGCCAATCGGTCACCCCACACACACAAAATAATAATAATAAAGAAGAAGAAAAAGAAAACAGACCACCCTCTCAATCCACTAGTGATTCCTGAGTCTTCTCTCCAGCTGCTTGTAACTGCCAATCAGTCACCCCACAGCCAGCCTCTATGCCAGTACCCAGATAAAGAAACAAAATTAGAAAAAGGAAATAGGCAAAAAAAAAAAAGAGAGGGGTTAAATTAGCATCTGGCTATGTTCTTTCAGCTCTCCCTGTGGCTCATCCTGCTCTCCCCTCCCTAAATAGGCTGGGCACAGGCCTGCCTGTGGGATTGTTCCTCAGCAGCTCCTGACTCCCCCAGAGCTGTCTGTGTGTCTCCCCTTTTCCCGGGCCTAGCTGTGTGGCTATGTGACTCCCCCTCCCCCCAGGGTCAGCTGCATGGCTCTCCCGCCCCAGGGCTATCTGGGTGGTTTTTCCCTTCCCCTGGACTGGCTGGTGCACTCCCTTCTTTCTTCTCTGGGGCCTGCTGAGCCGTTCCCCTTTTCCCTGGTGCCCAGCTGTGACCCTCCCTCCACAGCTACCCTCTCCTATTGCCCCTGTGATACCCCGGCTTCCCTTATGCTGGAGAATCCTGTCTACCTTCCCACAGTTTCTAGAGGAAGAGTGCAGCCTGCTGTTCCTTACTCTGCCATCTTGGATCTCCCCAAGAATATATTAATATAATATAGGTGTGTATATTTATAGGCTTACTTTATTAGCTAACTTATAAGATACTATACATACTTTTCTCCACCTTGCTTTTTTTTTCAGGTAACAGTATATCCTGAAAACCACTCCATAGTTCTATATACAGCTAATATGCTTTAATATGAATGTACCTTAGTTTATTCAACCAGTAATTTATGGTTTTATTTATATTGTTAATGGTATCTTTTAAAAATCATTATATTGCCTAAGTATTTAGTTTTAATGTATACAAATATAATAGTGTTTTTTACACTTGATAATATAGCCATCCATTAGACACATACTCTTACTATTTTTAATTTGTCCAAATATTTTTCAGTTTTAATTGTATACAATCCTAGCTGACAGATTTGTACCTTCCTATTCAACCTTTGTATTGTAAGGGTCCAACAATTAAAGAAAAGGAGATCTTTGGATTCTGAGAGGAAGGGAATTAGACCTTTGAGAACCTGACATAAAGTTGGATTCCTCAAAGGGCAACCGTGTTAGGGTTCTCTAGGGAAACAGAACAAATAGGAGATATCTATAAATAGTGTGAGATTTTATAAAATTGTCTCACATGACTGTGGGGATGCACAAGTCCAAATTCTGCAGGGATTTTCAAACCAGGGTCTCCGATGAAGGTCCTTGATGAGTTCTCCAGGAGATGCTGTCTGTCTGAAGTAGAGGTGGTAATTCTCTCTCAATGCTGAAGCCACTTCCCCTTTTAAGGCCTTCAACTGATTGGATGAGACGTCACTCATTGCTGAAGGCAATCTCCTCAGTTGATTGTAGATGTAACCAACCATCTATGCAATCAACTAACTGATGATTAAAGTCAATGAAATGCCCTTGTATTACAATTAGCCCAGTGCTTGCTTGACCAAACAACTGGGCACCATTACCTAGCCAAGTTGACACATTAGACTAACCATCACAGATACCAATTCTACTATATTGTGAAAAGAAGAGAAAATATATTTAATGGAATATGGCATGGGTCCTTGTCTATCTCAGTCTGTACTCAAAGTAGAACAAACTTCCTCTGAGTATTTTTAACCATAGACTTGCCCTCACATTAATTTTGAATTTGAATTTTCACTATCTTTTATCTTGGAGCTACCATATTTAAATAACCATCCTCCATGCTGTCATGTGAGCCTCCTGAAGGGCCAGGGCAGAAATAAATTAACTTAAAAACGTGCTCAAGTCCAGTGATTCTCCCTGGCAGAAGCAAAGGTGAAACATTTCTTGAGGGATATAGCCTCATACTAGGACTCATAGGATTTGCCTGTTGAAGAGAGCCTCCAATCTAAAAACTCAAGGTATATAAGGAAACAATCTGCCATGAGAGTCAGCAGTCACATCAAAGAGAAAAATTAAACTCATAAGAACTCAGATAATAAATTCATCATATAGAAATGACAAAATGAGCATGTTTAAAATAATAGCCATGAAAAAAATAATCAGTACATTTCAAAGTAATATTATTAGAGAAAGAGAAAGAGGGAGAAAGAAGAGAGAGAAACTGCATCAGATTATGAAAATATACAAATAGCATTTTTACAAATAATTTTTTAAAATGATACCTATATAAATTAACAACTCAATAGACTGAGTAGATTAGTTAAAGATGAAGAGAGAGTTTAAAAAATGAAAAGATAGTTTTGAAGAAATCTTGAAGAAAATACAGAATATTAAAGATATTGCAGTTATGGAATAGAGAATTAAGATTGGAAAAAGGAATAATAATGCCTGACACATGTCTATTAGGGCTTAAAATATTGTAAATATTTGAAGAGTTCATATTTGAGAACTTTCCACAATAAATGAGAGAGATGCACTCCAGTTTCAGGAAATATGGCAATTTCCATAAAGGGTTAAATAAAAATAAATCCACACCAATACAAATTGAAGTGAAGTTAAAGAATATCAAAGTCTAAGAGAAAATCTTAGAAGACAAACCCTTACCAAAGAATGGAAGTTAGACTAAGTGTATCAATGCTAGCCAGATCACAGTAGAATCATATCTCCATAATGCTTGGAGAAAATAACTGTTGATTTAAAATTCTGTACATGTATAAATTATTCAGGACCGGGGTAAAATAAGGACTTTTATACATATGGACTGAGAAAATTTACCATTAACCAATTATCACTGAGATAAAGACTAAAAGATGAAGTTCATGAAGAAGATAATTAAACCCTGAAAGCAATGAGATATAAGACAGAATGGTGAACAACAAAAAAAAACTTATCATGTAAGTAAATTTAAATAAAGCACTGACTCTAGAAAGCGTTAATAATCCTAATGACTAAAAATACTGTATAAAAATAACATGTAAGATATTAAGGTGATTTAATGTTTCATATAATTTACATTGGTTTGGGTTAGAAATAACCAAATACCTAGCTCAAAAATAAAGCCTTAAACAATTGGAAATAATTATTATTTTACATATCAAGAAGTCCAGAACTAGACAGTCAATGGTTTCAAGTAGCAGCTCGATTATGCCACTGAGGACACAAACTCTAGTCCTCTGTCTGCTTTGTCTACCATCGTGAGCGTCTGCTATTTTCCCACATTTGTAGACGATGGCTGCAGTAGCTTCAAGTACATGTTCTCACGCAAACACATTCAAAGAATAAAGAAGGAAGGCAGTGAGAAATTATCTTCTATCTTATATTTTAGTCAGAGTATGACATCTTTTCCTTTAACTCCAC
Organism: Tolypeutes matacus; assembly: GCA_026826555.1. Classification (NCBI taxonomy): domain Eukaryota; kingdom Metazoa; phylum Chordata; class Mammalia; order Cingulata; family Chlamyphoridae; genus Tolypeutes; species Tolypeutes matacus. Next base: position 10,999,053 of record JAKSZT010054138.1, on the reverse strand, counting down.
AGCAGACTTCTCCTTGTATCCCATTGGCCATAACTGGCATACATATCCCATTGGCCACAACCAGTCACTGGGAGAGGGGAATGGGATTTTCATGGTTGACTTAGACTAATCATGGTTCATGGCCTCATGATAGGCTCACCTTTATTGTCCTTATTGCTTCTCAGCATTTGAACAAAATGAAGTTCTGTTAGCGAGAAAGAAGAAGTGCCTGTTTTTAGGTTACCAAAATTGCTTGCCTCAGCATTCAAAGACCCTTATGTTGTTCTAGAGGAGGGAGATAAAATTTGCCTAAATTTAGAATTTATTAACTCTAAAACATGTTAAAAATGTAAGGATATGAATAGAAATAAAACGTATAATTTCCAAACCATGAAAGGATAAAAAAATATTAAAAAAAAATACTTTAATCCCATATAAGGCAGTTAAAGAGGTAAACATAGAGCACTAGGCACAGAGAAGGAAGAAGTTTTGAGTACTAGCTCTGCACCAGTCTAAATGGATGTTCATTGGTAAGTTAGTGCTCTCTGGTACATGCTTTTCCCAGGTGTAATGTTAGGTGGTTGGTGTGAATGAAGTTTAAGGTCCCTTCCAGCTCTTACAGTTTATGAATTTTGTTTTGGAAACATTCACTAGTGTGTATATGCTAGAGAATATCATTGAGAGTCATTGCTGCTATTCTCAACTATACATATGATTGTGACACATCTTTATTAGCACATAGGCGCATGAAAATTTTAGCAGCATCCAAGAATAGAAAACATTGTTTTAAATTTACTGAATTTAAACCCATAAGTGTTGTGCCTCAATAAATAAAATTACTACCTTTTATAGCCCTTTTCTCCTTCCAAATTTGTTTCCTATTGATAAACACACTTATCAAATTTCTAATTCTTCCATCAGTGCATTTCTTGGGATTTACATTAATTAAAGCAGTGACTCCAGAGAATGAAGAATCAACTTTGGAAATCTTGAGAGTGCTCTAATTTCCCAACATTGACCTATATGCATTTTCTCTTTGTTCCATGTTGGGAAAAGCTCTTTATTTTAGCTTTAGTCTAAGCTCACCTGCACCCTCTTTTAGCTTTTCTTGAGTGGGGACTTGTTTAGATGTTTTCCCTTTGAAGTACTTCCCCATTGCACATGAGTGAAGAGTAGAGAGTGTGAGTTATCAACAAAGCAGACAATTAAAACAAGGCATGCTAACTATCAACAGAATAGTTTGCTAAGCAAGAAATAAGGCAGAAACTGCAGGTGTTCTCTCTCCATATGAAACGAGTTACCAGCCTTTACCTGAGAATTGACTATAAATAAATATGTATAGTGAAGGTGCTGCACACAAGTATAAAGCCATTCAAATTGTATTGGAATAACCCAGGAAAAGTCTGTTTATGTAATGCTTGAGGTATAAATTAACATGGTTAGAAAGAGAGACAGAAATTAATGGATGATACATTGTATAATCCACATTCTTCTTGAGAAAACATATGGCCTTCTGACATGGGTTGACAAGTCTGCAACCTTTTAAATTAGCAAAGCCCTGGGATAAGATGGCAAGAAAGGGGTTAAAGGGGTCATTTTGAAGTCAATTTTTCTTCAGCTGCTACATTTGGAATAATTTCTTACATGGCAATGGATGGCGAATGCAGAATTTGTTAACTGGAAATGGGGTGCTAGCATAACATACACCTAAAATTCATGAATGGTTTTGGAAAAAGGAAGTATCTACGAACTGGAAGGACATTAGGGAAAGCATTAGTGAAAGCCTGAATTCCCTTGATCAGACTGTTAGTAGAATTTTGGAATTAGAGAACATTTAAAATATTATACTGTGGAAACTCTGGAAATCAGATCATCCTCTTTCCTCTGGGAAAATGTTGTTGATGCCTATTGTCAGTATTGTTTGTTTAGTGACATTTCTTAACCTTATTCTGACAAGTCCATAACTTTGTCATGTGTGGCCCATGAAGTTTCTCCTAGGTTAGCTTAGTGGTCAGCTAATTATTGAGAAGATATTTTCTTAAACTCCTAGAAAGAATAAATCTCCCTCTTTGGGTAGGACCTCTTGTGCATGTTGGGACACTTTTTCAAGATTCAGCCACATAACTGAAAAATTATGAAGAGCCTCAAGGTTAGCCCAAGATAAGAGCATTGGGCCTTCTCAGGTTTTCTCTGAGCATGTGTACAGATGCACACAGCCCTGGGCATATACATGGCCTTTGAGAGTCACAGGAATATGTCAAAGATTCTTAAAGTCACTCTAGCCACCTCATTCCTCAGCATTTCCTTTGACGATTTTTGGTTAGTCTAGAATTTGCTCCAACTGTTATTCATCACCTCAGGCAGCTGTGATGTTAGAACATTTGTTGAACATCCCTGGGGGGAAAGCTTTTATGCTTGGGAGGAGTCAAGTGAAATCTAATAAAATCAAGCCTTGTGAGTGGGGACTTACAATGACACACCAGACTGGTCAAACGATTACTATTCTTTGGGAATGTGGCTTTGAAAGAACTCCAGCTCAGTCTTTCTCCCTCCAGTACCAGCAATGTGAACTGCTATTTTCCTAGGGTAAGTTAATACGCTACAAAGCTTTCTGTTCTTACTGATATCCAGCTGTTCTGAACATTTTTATTTTGACCATTTTTTTGCCAGCTTTTCATTGTTTTCATGTGGAAGCTAACTTTCAGAGGTCCTTTCACCACTATTTTTGCTGACTTCACCTCAAACATATTTTAAATAACTCAAGAGTATAGTCTATTATATTTACCTAGATATTTACCATATCTTTTGCACTTCATTCATTCCTGAAGTTCCTTATATACTTGAAGTATGCTTTCCCTTTTGCCCAGAAGTCTTCCCTTAGCCATTCTTTTAGAGGAGTTGGGCCTGTTTGTTTTCTGTCTTCTTTAATTTTTATCACCTGAAAATGTCTTTATGTCACTTTCATTTCAAGAACTGGAAACTGATTTGGCCTGCTGGTGCTCAGTGATGGTCTTGGGGGTGGGGGGAGATGTTTGGGAAGTAATCTCAGACACCAGGAGACCCTGCTCTATCTTGTCTCGGGGCCGCTTTTGCTGTTGTGTATAGAGCAAAATGAGAACTAGGTCTTTAGTGTCTATTTCCTTTTATTATTCCTTAACACTTTCTTGTTGAATTCATTATTCATAATAAAAACCTTATTTTATACAATTGTCTCCTTTCATGAGTAGTGCCATGGTAAGTCTATACTCCTTAAGAACAGGGTTTATGTCTTATTAATTTTTATTCTTTGTACCTAACACCTTGACTGGCTCAATATAATTTTCTTTCTTAAATACTATCATCAGGACAGACTACAGATCACAGACTGTAGGCTGGGGGAAGTGCTGGATAAGATTAAAGGATTCAAAATGGACTGGGAGATATAAAGTAGCAGTTGTCAAGCTTTATTGTTGATAAGAACCAATTGGTCAACTTGTTAAAAATGCACATTCCCTGAACTCACCCCTCCATATTCTAATTCTCTAAATCTAATATATGTTCCAGAAATATACATTTTTAGCAAGCATCCCAGTCATTCTGATGCAGAAGTTTTCTGCACAACAGTTTGAGAAACATTCATTTAGAAAATTAAGTTTCAAAATAATTTGATGTCTATACAGTACATTGTTATTGTCATATATGTCCATATTTCTCATCACCTATTTCAGTTTTGTGATATATAAGATAAATTTTATTGAAGTTAAACTCCATTCTACCATCCCACCCTCCACCAAGATGTTAAAAACAATGTAAGTTTCAACTCTTCTGAATGATTAATTTATAACTACCTTCAGGGAGGATAATGAGAAGGGTAAAATCATAAGAAATGTTAAAACCAGGAGAGAGAGTTACTCACAATTATTTAACTTGTTAAAGTCAAAGCAAAGAGGAGGAAAATTTACACTAATTCTCTCAGCTGCTGTTTACTGCCTCCTCAGTCTTGTTCAGCTCTCACCCTGCCAGAGGACAATTTTTGCGTGTGTACCAGCTTGTATGTACCTGCCTCTTTCTTGTCCAGCTGGAAGCTCTTTGAGGGCAAGTTCATCGACTACCAGCTCTGTCATTAACTTATTTTATTACCTTGGAAATCTCATGTTTTCTTGCTGGGTTTTGATTTCCTGATCTGTACAAAAAAGGGAGGGGCCATAGATGGGGGTGATATTCTCAACCTCTTGTTAGAAATGTGATTCAGTTGTACTTTCCCCCAGGAGTTGGAGGGTGTGTTACTTTTGAGGAGCACATTTTTAAAGAAAGCACTGGCTCCTTTATAAAATAAAGGTACTGAAAATAAAACCAAAGGAAGTGCTTGTAAATCCTTCGGGGTCTGTAGATGAGGCATGATGATAGGCTCAGAGGAAAATTAGGCGCTGGAGGAGTATATTTACTTCTCAGGAAACAGCAGGAACTATTAAGCATATACCAAATGCTAGCTAACGACTGTTATTAATGAGGATTTAGCTGTAAGTTTTCACATTTCTTTATAAAGGAAAGGTTAAGGCTTAATAAGATACCATGCCTATGGAATTATCTAGCAGAAGAAATCCGTTCTAATATTATCAAAGACTGTACAAATGTCTCACAAAATTGTGATACCAGGAGAGCAAGAACCACCTCTGGAGGTATTAGCTGTTCTAAGCAAATGCCTCCTCCTCCCTCTACGTTATCTCCATGGAGATATATTGCAGAGTGATATGTCAAGCAAGTTAGTGTCAGGTTGCCCAAAGAAGGCCTTCTTTGTCAAAACTCGTGAAACTTTAACAAATGGGGTTAAATATCAACTACACCAATCACCAGATTTATAAACTTTAACACTGCACTTTACCTCAGTGAACTTCCTTACCTGGAAAATGAGAATAGCATCTACCTACCAGAGTTGTGAAAATTATGTATGTATAGATATACAGTGCACCTTCATGCTGGCTGTAGCAGATCAGGTTGTCGTTTTCAGAGCCCTAATCCCTATGCCATTTTTCCACCAAGCGATTTTGTCAGAGCTGCTGGATCTCACTGTTTTTATGCTCCAGTGATAGCTGAGGGTGAGGGGAAACTGGAATGAGTAGTGGAGAAGAGAGGGATGAGTAGTATTTGCAATCACAAGATCAACTGTAGTGACGGTGATTTTAGTTAATCTCACTAACTTCTCTCTTCTCAGTTTCCCTTCAGGAAAACAGAACAATGGTAACCATGGAGGAAATTCCCAGAACCTGCTTGGAGTAGTAGATCTGTGTAGTGCAAGGGGTGAACTGTAGGGGTCATGAAAATGTGCCACTCAGTTCTCATGCTGCAGGGAGCATGATTGACTAATGGCCCCAGCATTGTCCCCCTAGATGCACCACTATTCCTGCTGAAGCATCACCACTCATGGGCTTCACCCAGCCAACATTTGAGCATGGTGGAGGTACCAAGGCAGGCCCAGTGGGAAGGGACAAGGAACTCCTTCCATGGGTGACCTTGGCTTGAGGTCTCCCCATTGGTTGAACAACTTTGGAACCTGCCCTGTAGGAGTCCACAGTGCTTCCTACCTAATCTCCCTTCCTTCTTTCCTTCCAGAAGTTTCACACCTGCATCATAGTTTGAAGGCTCTCCACACTTCCTGCCCCCTCCTTAAACTCTTTGCATATATAATCTGGTGTTAGGGTCTACCTCTAAGCAGGCCTGAAATAATATAGCAGGGAAGCTTGGAAGTCCAGGAAAATGAACCAACCTCAGAGTCAGATTTCAAGCAATGCGGGTAGAAGAGGACAAAAGCTCTCTCTAACCAAACTTTTGAGGGACAAGTTTGAAGTATAGTCAGAGCAGCACAGTGGTTCTCAAAGTATGGTCAATGGACCCCTAAGGTTCCCTGAGAAACTTTCAGAGGTTTTGCCAGGTCAAAACTATTTTTCCCCTGTGCTGACATTTGGACTGATGGTGTAAAATCAATGGTACGTAAAATTACTGGTGCTTTCACACGAATCAAGGAAGTGGCACCCTAAAAGTAGTCATTGACTTCTTCACTGCTATGCATTCTCAATTTTAAAAAATCAATTTTACTGAAGAATGTTTTGATGAAGCAGTAAAGATTATTTCTTGACCCTTGAATACATGCCTTTTTAATATGCTGTGTTACAAAATGGAGAGTATGCATAAACACTTCTGCTGTGTACCGAAGATGGTTGTCTTGAAAGCATTTATGCAATTTTTAAAATTACAAACTGAGCTATCTATTTTTCATGAAAGAACATTTTTTTACTTGAAAGAATGACTGACAGAAAAAAACCATGCTTATTCAGACTTTTAGAAATTTTATATCCACCATCATGAGTTCCTCAGTTTTCCAGTACTTAAAGCCTGCTGATATTAAGAAATGCCAAGTGGTAATTTTCAAATGGCTACACAGATATTACAAAATCATGCAAGGGTAAAAAAAATGCATTCAAGGTTCAAAATGTTCATTGATTTGGTTTCAGATTTCGTATGTGAAATTGCAATTACCTTTTAGAAATTCCTACTTGTTATGCTGTAGTATCAAATAATATCCAAAATTACTTGAAAAGGTAAATAAAACACACTTTCTTGTCCACCTCAATATTTGTTGCGGGAGGCTGAATTATCTTCATACACTTCAACCAAAACTGCATATTGCTGCAAGTAAAATGCAGAACAGATATGAGAATCTGGTTGTCTTCTATTAAGCTAATCATAAAGATATTGTCCAAAATGTAAAACAATGCCACTCTTTTTGCTTCAGTATATTTTGTTTTGAAAAATATAGGTTTTTAAAAATAAAATATGTTATGTATGTTGTCATGTAATGTGTGTATTATTGTTATTGTTAAATGAATTATTAATACCTATTTTACTTTTTTTTTCAGTTTAATTTTGAATATGGTAGATAGTAATTGATATAGCCCACTGAAACAAAAGCACTTTAGTGTCCTCAATAAATTCTTACAGTGTAAAGGGGTTCTGACATTTGAAAACTGCTCTTCTGGAACATTGCTTTTAATCATTGCATAGTACTACGAAATGTGAGGGTACCATTGTCATTTAACCATTCTCCTATTTGTGTCTGTTTAGGGTGTTTCTCATCTTTTTCATAATTGCAAACATTATTTTTGTTCCTCTTGGTGTCTCCTGCACATTTTATGCCACATCTAGGAATCTCCCTTCTAAGGGTTGTCCATTTGAAGCCTATTCACCCTTCAAGACTTAATTTCAGTGCCTCCTGGATGGACATAACCCACTGTGATGGTTTGATGCTGGATGGGCCCCAGAAAATCATGTCCTTAGAGCTAATCCATTCCTGTGGGTGTGAACCTATTGTAGTGAGACCTTTTTATTAGATTATTTCTGTAGGGTGTGACCCAGGGTGGGTCTTAACCCTCTTACTGGAGTCCTTTATAAACAGGACGACCATGGAGAGAGACACAGAGTAATACCTACAGAAGCACAGAGAGAAAGCCAGAGGAAGTCAGAAGCTGAGAGCAATGAAGCCTGGAAGAGAAGGGGGAGACCAGCAGTTGCCCCCACGTGCCTTGCCACCATATGTGGGGTTTTTTTGGGTCTGATAGAAACATTTTGTAATGTTAACATACATTTGTTAAGTTTCAAAAAAACAGTCTTATATATGCACTATTACCCATATTCATATTTCACATGAGGTTTTACTAGGCTATTCAGTCCCATGTTAGTTTTTTTAGCATATTTAAAAGGTAGTACCCTTTCATGTTTAAATGTAGAGGGATCCTGAGGCATAAAGTCGTGAGAACCGCTGTGCTACCTGGTTCCTTGTAAGGCTCCTTATACAGCCTTTTCTTCTTCACGTGTCTTGTCCCTGCTGCTGCACTCCTGCTTCCTGGAGTAATTCCCCAAATATACCGCCTCTTCCCAAGTCCTTATCTCATGCGACGCTTCTGTGGAAATCCAGATTAAGATAGTACTGGGCTAATAATAAGGACTCAATAAATGATAGATATTATCAGCGTTGCCACTTCCTAGCTTTGTGAACAAGGTTAAGTCACATGAAGTTATTTCTAACCGGTCTGCTGCGCCACCACTCGATCACCTAAATTGTGAGCAGGACTTAATTGCCGAAACGAGTTGCTCTAAAGTTCTTCTGTGGGTTATAATATCTGTGTGGTTCGCCTTGAGTTCCCCGACCCCTGCAGTTCAGAAGGACTCTGAGCTTTGACCCAAGAATAAATTTGGCCAGTTCTTCCATTCAGACTGTCATTACTTCTACCTCAGAGGGCTAGTTGGTCTGTTTGATGGGAGAATGTGGAACTCCCTTGAGCTATAAATGTTTGTTATATAACTGGTTTTGAATCTATTTGTGCAGTAATGTAAGTTCGACAGAAATTGACCTAATTTGTTTTATTTTAACATACTACCTCTGAGCAAGATTATGAGGTAGGGCAAGTACAGCGCTTCCCTCCTTGCTGTGGACGCTTACAATATTTACCAAAAGACCACGATAACTGCTGACCAACCAAACTGCCATAGGTCAGCGGGTAGCACTGTCTTAAATTAAAAGATTTAAGAGGATAAAATGTAAAAGTATCTCCTCTGTCAAGGGCATAATGACAAAGCATCAAATTTTATCTACAGAGGAAAATACAACAAATACGGCTGATTGGTGAGAGACTGCACAGTAACACATCAGGATTTCTCATACTTTCAGTGACAGCAGTAATAGTAAGTCTGAAAAATCTCTCTATTCCTTTTTGGTAAATCTGCACGTGTATGGCTGTTTTTTATTTTTTTTTTAATTTTAGGGATTTTTTTGGTGTGTACTTCTGCATAAATGTTAACAGATGGTATATTATAAACTTTTTTATCTCAAACTAAATTGGCTTCCTGACAAACCAAGGAAAGATTTTGTAGAAATACTTTCAATAAATATCTTAAAATGCCATCTCATGAAATTTAAAATAACATCTGCAAACAGCCTCAGGTAGAATTATATGAACCAAAGTTTTCTAACCTGAAATTCCTTTCTGTATTCTGCCACTAACTGACTGGGCTTTCCTAGACAACAGCTTTCCCTATTCTGGGCTTCAATTTCCCTCTCTTTAAAATGAGGAGACAAGATTAGACGGTTTCTAAGGTCCTTGCCTTTCAGCCTTCCAGTCTCTAAAAGAACCATCTGAACAAACAACAAACATCTGTTATCTGGGGGACAGTGCTAGATTCTGGAAATACAAAGGAACTTAGGATTCGGTTCTTGAGAAACAATTTAATTGGAAGTTAAGCAACACAAGCCAAATGCTAATACATATTGCTTAGAATCCAAGGAGTTTTGAGTTGTACCAATAGAGAGAATTATAGAATTTCGCTTTGGGGGTGATCTCTGGGAGTTGGGCTTTGGGGAAAATCTCATTGAGGGCTCATGGTTTTTCCTGAATATCTGAATGCCTTTGGATATGAGGAGCATGAAAGAGAACTCAGATGCCTGTCTGAGCAAAGTGTATTTGTTAGGGCATAATTAGAGATGGACTTAGAAGGACTCAGATAAGAAGGTCAAGTTGAGGAGTTTAGATTGTCTTGTGAGCATAAGACAGTTAATTCTAAGGGGAATAAAAAGTAAACTGACATACACATTCTTATTAAGCAATGAACTCTGAGGAGGTGATATTCGAACTGGGATAAGAACAAAAAATAATTTGAAGAGGTGAAGAAAAGCATTTCAACCAAAGGAAATTCTGGGTATAATGGCACAGAGTGGTGAAGAACGCACTGCGTATTTGGGAAATGGAGAGCAATCTGTTCTGCCTAGATAAAGGAGAGCGTCAAACATTACAGTGGAAGAAATGTCTGTATAGATAGGTGAGGCCCAACTCAGGAGACCTCAGAGCACCATGCCAAGGGATTTGGGTGTTGTGTTGTGAGCAAAGGAGAAGCTAAAGATGCTTAAAGAAGGGAGTGATATGCTATGAACTGCTCTTTAAGAAAACAACTCCAGCTGGAACTTAAAGGATCATTTGAAAGACAACAATAACATTGAAAATTCTATTGTAATTGCCCAGATGAGAAATGATGAGGGACTGAGTAGAGAGAGTGGAGAGAGAAAGGAGGGGTAGATACCAAAGTAAAAGCAGAGTCGGGAAGACCAAGATTTAACAATGCGGGATAAAAAGTAGATGCCAGAGCAATGCAACAACCATACCAACAACAAACCTATCTACTTAATAAACCTCTTGAAGGAAGGAATCATATCTCTTTAGCTCTATATCCTCATCATCTAACATGTTTTTTCAGCCCATACTGGCACTCAACAATAATTTTGGAGTGAATTAATGAATGCTTGAAAATTAAAATGAAGGGTATCAAGTCTAAACTATCCCATTTGCATTCCTTTAAATGATTCCCCTGATATCTGTATGGCTATGGACTCTCTCTATTAACTTTTCTGTGTCTTCTAATCTATGCTTTGCTTGGGCTATGTGAAAAATGTGTTGTAACTTCCTGGTTAAAAGGGATTTTAGATATCAGAACTGGTCATGCCATCTCTGCAAGCATCTTACAAAGATGACATGGGCTTACCATGACCTTCTTCACAGCCAACCCATGGCATGTTTGGGTAGCAAAAAGTTTTAGATTGGCTCTGAACCCTGTTTTTTCATTGATAGGCAGTTTCACACCACTGGTTTAGCAAGAGTATAATTAATCAAACCTTTTGCATGAGCTCCTTTATATGGTTTTGCCAAAACCAGTCAAATTTTGAGAGTTGTGTATGCATTTTAAAATTTAGAAAAGCACAAAAAATTACCTATAGTGGTTTTCTCTGGAAGAAATAAAGGTATTGCTTAAAACGTTGCTGTATAGCATGCAAAATTTGGAGATATTGATTTTAAATTTCAAACAAAATTATTTAAGGTGCTTAGTAGCATTGTTTGTTTTCATTAGGGGCAGTCTACATGAAGATTTTAGTCTAGCATGTATCTGGGAAAGCAAATAAAAGGCCTCTATAAATATATGTTCGTCTAGAAATCTTAATCTGATTTTTCAGCTCCCCAATAAAGAGTGTGCAGCTATCCATTATTTCTCTATCCTTTTGAATCCACTGTTTAAAAGGATTGTTTTGGCCTTGTGGTGGAAATTTTATCATTTTGTTTTCATTTATAGAAAAGAAAGTTGTATCCAAATAAAGTGTATATACAGAATAATATGATGAAATAGTTGAGAGATATGGGGCAAGGTTTAGCAAATGACTTGTTCATGTTCTAAACATTCAGGAGAAGAAAATAACATTGGGTCTGGTTAAGCTAATAAAAAACGTAGAAGATTAGTTTGAAAACGGTTGAAAATTATGAATGATATATCACTTTGGAATAAATTATCTAGCAAGATTGTAAAATACACATAATACCAATTAAGACTTAAGTCACTTTTTCTTTAGGGTTCTTATTTAATTATTTAGATGCAAATGTGTACTATTTAAAAATGGCATTTTATTTTTCATTAATATGCCAAAGATCTTAAAAATTTAAAGGAAAAGACCCTTTAAAGAGAAAGGGGCTTACTTTTCTTGAACATGTTAAGCAGCCAACTTTCAATCAATCATGATTACGCATTTACTTTTCTAAGAATAGGGGTTTCGGGTCAACTTCATTGTGGCCTATGTAATATTCTCACAGGTTCAGGTTGCTCTATCAGCACTCTCTGAGTGCCTATTCTGTGTCCTTAAAGCATGGAGCTAAGTCTAGGGGAACATAAAATTGAACAAATCACCCCCTGCCCCCAAGGAGCTCACAGTCTAGTGCAAGAGATAAGGCAATTACATTTTATTTTCAAAATGTAGCATTAAAATAAATGAATAGATAGATAGATAGATAGATAGATAGATAGATAGATAGATAGATAGATAGATAAAGTAACATAAGATGGGAAATAAGTGCGGTAAAATGTTCAGAAAACATAGAGTTGCAAAGAGACCAAAACCAAATTGGTTTTTCACAACCATTATGTTCATTTTGTCAATTGAGGGTCATAGGTCTCCTTCACCATAACCTTGCAACAAGGTAGTGCATGTTACAATACAAGCAAATCTCAGTCTGCATTTTGCCGTATGTAGATTGTTTTTCCGGGACGCCAAGGCCCATAACAGTTATTCAGCCTGTTCTGTAAGCTGGATGAAGCCTCAGATCTCTGTCCTTTTTGATACTCCATAAGCATCTTACATGAAAGATTCAATCAAGGCAGATGTGGCAATAATACAGTGGCAGAGCTCAGCTAAACATCTGGTGGTATCAGACTATAGAATCATATGAAAATAACTGGGCATAGGAGTGAATGGAACCTTAGTCCAAGGAAGACACTTCAAACAGCATAATCTATTGGGTCTACTACACTCTTTCCCTTGTTTTACCCTGTTTATGCAAGGGAAGAGAGACATGTACAATATCTCCAGGCAATCAATGTATATGGAAAGTTATTTATTTCATAGATAAAAACCCATGTCTAAGATATGTTATAATGTTTAGCAAACTCTCTGTTACAGATCCGATATGAAAAAGATACAATATACTGAACCATCCCTTGAGTGGTTCAATAGCTTCAATTGTTAATAACTAATTTAACTAATTAGATTAGAACTAATTAGTGAATATAGTAGCTAGCTAACCAATAACTAACTACATTTCTTCTGTTCTGAGTATGTAAAATAATTATAAACAACATAATGTATAACTTCTAAATGAGCAGTTTCATTCCAAAGGGTATTACTAACTTACTTGTTTCCTGAGACTTTTAGGTACTCCTATACAAGGGAAAATAATAAAGCAAAGAAATATACCAAAGAATTTGGTCCCTATCAAACTGATAACCTTTGGTGACTTTTAACTTTTCTAAAGCATGCTGTCATTTCTTTAAACACATTTGAAGGGTGTGGTGGTTTGAAGCTATATGGACCCCAGAAAAGTCAGTTCTTAAAGTTAATCCATTCCTGTGTGTGTAAACCCATTGTAAGCAGGATATTTTGGGGAGGAGGATCTTAACTTATTTTAAGATGTGACCCACCTCATTCAGGGTGGGTTTTAATCCTCTTCCTGGAGTCCTTTGTAAGAGAATGAAATTCAGACAATGAGAGAGAAAGTCATGGAAGCAAGAAGCTGAAAGCAATGAAACCCAGAAGAGACCAGCAGACACCGCTATGTGATAGGGGAGTCCAGGATTGCCAACAACGGGTCATCAGGGAGAAAACATCGCCTGATGATGCCTTGATACGGACATTTTTCTCAGACCTGAAACTGTAAGCTTGTAAACTAATAACTTCCCATGGTTAAAAGCCAACCCCCCTCCCCCCATCAAAAAAAAGGCTAACCTATTTTATGGTATCTGCTTTTGAGCAGCTTTAGCAAACTAGAGAAGAGTGATTTTTCTAGAGGTGTCTTTAGAGCTAGTTTCTAAACAATTATAATAAAAGCTCTTGCCTGATTTTATAACCTCATAACAAGTTGAACGTAACAGTGTCATTATACCTTTTTCACACTATATGGCACATATATTTACTTTTCTTCTAGATGATTGAATCTACCATCGAAGGATGGAGATTTGCCACTATTAATTTATGATTCAACATGGTGGATTGAATACCAAAACCATGAAACTTCCATTGTTTAATAAATATTTAGTATATCTATATAAGCAAGAGATTATTCGAGGAAGTGAACAAAACAGAATTCAATAAAACAGGCAAAAATCCTTACCCTCAAAATGCATACATTCTGGTCAGGATTTTTTAAAATGTGCAAACCCAAGCAGCCCCTCTCCCCTGAATTTGAGACTCATATCTAACTGCCTGTTTGGCATCTCCATTTAGCTATCTTGTAGGCAATGCTAATTAACATCTCCAAAACAAGCTCTTGATATTTTCTCTAGCCACCAGCCCAATCTGTTTCACTTGAATTCTCCACAATTTCAAAAAAATTCCACCATTTCAGTGGATTGGGCCAAAATCCTTGGGTCATTGTCTTTTCCCTGTCAGTTCCTGCCTCCAATCCATCAGTAAACCCTTTGCATTCTACCTTCAAAATATATCCAGAGGTCCCATAATTTCTCACACCTTCCATTTCTACCATTCTGGTACAAATTACCACCAATTCTCACCTGATTTATTGCAATAGCCCCTGTATTAGTCAGCCAAAGGGGTGCTGATGCAAAATACCAGAAATCTGTTGGCTTTTATAAAGTGTATTTATTTGGGGTAGAAACTTACAGTAACCAGGCCATAAAGCATAAGTTACTTCCCTCACCAAAGTCTATTGCCACATGTTGGAGCAAGATGGCTGCTGACGTCTGCCAAGAGTTAAGGTCTCTTGGGTTCCTCTCTTCCTGGGGCTCTGTTTCTCTCTGGGCTCAGCTGCTGTGCTCTCTCCACAAGGCCAGCTGTAGACTATCAGGTGAATGGCTCTGTCTCTTTCCCCAGGACTTCTGCTGTGTCTAAGGAGCCATCTTTATTCCTCTGTGTTCTTCTCCTGTGTGTTCACTTCCCAAGCTCCAGCTCAAAACTCAGCATCAACACTTCAAATAACTTCTCTGCTCTGCTGTGTAGTTTTATCCATGAATCGCCACCCACCAAGGGGGCAGGAACTCAACATCCTATTGACATGGGCCAATCAAAGCCCTAATCATAATTTAATCATGCTCGGAGGAACAGACCAGTTTACAAATATAATCCAATATCTATTTTTGGAATTCATAAATAATGCAAAACTGCGACAGCATTTATTTGGTGTAGATGCTTACAGTTACCAGGCCATAAAGCATAAGTTACTTCCCTCACCCAAGTCTATTTCCACATGTTGGAGCAAGATGGCTGCTGACATCTGCAAGGGTTCAGGCTTTCCCTTCCTTTCAAGGCTCCATGGTCCCAGCTTCTTCCAATATCAGCTGTAGGCTGGGATAGGTCTCGTCTCTCTTCTCGGGGCCTCTACTGTGTCTATTGGAGCTCTATCTTTTTCCTCATATATCTGCTTCTCTGTGTATTTACTTCCCGGGGCTCTAGCATTAAAACTCCAGCTAACTCCTCTGCTGTGTAGTTTTCTCTGTGAGTCCCCACCCACCAAAGGCATGGGGGCTCAACATCCTACTGATATGGCCCAATCAAAGCCCTAATAATTTAACTAAGTAAAAGTGAAACCTCTGAATTTAACACAATCTAACACACCCAGAGGAACAGACCAGTTTACAAACACAATACAACATCTATCTTTGGAATTCATAAATAATATCAAATGGCTACACCTCCTAACTGGCCTGTTTCTGCTATTGCACTCTCCTGTCTATTCTCCATTTCTTAACTGATTTAAAAATGAATTGAATAAAACACTGTATATAATTGTATTGTTGGGTCTCTAGCATATACAAATATAATATATTTGACAATAACAGAACTAAGAAGGGGACAAGAACAAGTTTGTATTTGTATAAGTAATTGAGACCTGATGGTATCACAAATACACAGGAACAAATGAAGAAAACAAAAAATGGTAAATAAGAAAATTAATATCCTGCACTCTATAAATATATACTTGTCCTCTTCTCCTCTCAGCGTCCTTAAATTAAATAAAGTAATATAGTTTGGAGCTGTATGTACCATAGAAAAACATGTTCTTAAACTTAATCCATTCTTGCTGGTGTGAACCTATTTTAAGTATGACCTTTTGATGAGGTTACTTCGGTTAAGGGGTGTCCCACTTCAATTAGGATGGGTTGTAATCCTATTACTGGAATGCTTTATAAGCAGAATGAAATTCAGATGGAGAGAGAGAAAGCCATGGGAACCAAGACATTGAAGGTCAACAGAACCCAGAAAAGAACAAAGAGGCTGCCATGTGACAGAGGAGCCCAAGACCAAGGATCACTGCCATCCAGCCTCAGAATACCAAAATCTTTGGGGAGAAAGCATCGCCTTGATGATGCCTTAATTTGGACTTTTTTCTGGCCTCAAAGCCATGAACTATTAAATTCCATTGTCTAAGCCATCCCTTGCATGGCATTTGCTTGAGCAGCCCAAGAAACCACAATAAAGTAATAATGATAACAATGTATTCTTGGGTATGCAACATATATTGATCTAATATGTATATCATTAATAGCACAAAAAGAAGGAAGAAATCATAGAGCTATATAGAAGTAATGACTCTATATCTCACTGGAATTAGGTTAGCATAGATTTGAAGTAGATTTTGGTAATTTAAGAAGTATATGGTACAACAGTAAAATGGAAAAAATTAGTGTACAATTAACTCATAAAAATTAACAAGAAAATGATCAACAAATCAAACAAAATAGGTAAAATACCTTAATAAACAATTCACAAATGAATTCCAATAATTTTTTAAAATGCTAAAAGCTGCTCAATTATATTGAAAACATTTCAATTAAGCTGTACAAATTAAATGCAATCTTTGACTTTAAAAGATTTCCAAATACCATAAATGTTTATCAAGCATAAGTTGTTGATACTATGGATAAACAGACAACAGATTTTGGGCAGGAGTGTATTAGGTAAAACCTCAATCAAATGCATTTTGACAATAAGTATGATCATCAACATTGAAAACACATACCAATTGACTCAACAATTCCAATTCTAAAAACTCATTCTTAAACATGTACAAAAACATTATTATGGTATAATTGACTGTCATAGAAAAAGATTGGAGTCAATATGAAGAGAATGTACTCATTTTAGTACAATTCTTTTTATATTTTTATATTTTGCAGTGTAAGGATAACTGGGATTTAGTTCTGCATAGACTGATATAGATAGATTGTGAAGATGTTAAATAATAAAATGCAAACTTTAATACACAGAGCTATTTACACATACATAAAAGTAATATCCTTTTATTTCCAAAAATTATCCTTTAAGAATCTTAAAGATAGAGTCAGTGACTGTACCTAAATAAGAGCACTGGGACATTTGGTTAAAGATAGGGAGGAGATTTGCTTTTAACTTTGTGCATTTTGTATGGCTTTCCTTTCTAATATTTATTGTTATTGTTCTTTCAATTGTTTTATTTTAAAAAGTAGATGCATTGTATATTAAAAAACTATATGTAAAGCAACTGAAATTTAATAAACAGGACAGTGTGCATAGCATTAAATATTTTAACTAGTATAGTAAAAAAAATGAATGTCATTGACAAGAATTTAAATGACAACAAAGCTGACTGAGAGCAAAATTAATATAGATAATGCAGAAATTAAATCTCTATAACTCATTAAATTTTCATTCATTGTTACATATTAAAAAAAAAAAAAAGAAGTATATGGTAAGCCCCTCAACCATTACTAAGATTACTAAGAAAACAGTAACACATATTGTGAAAAAATCATTTAAAGGGTTAAACTGTTACACTAGAAAATATTTACTCAATGTAAAAATGCCCTTATTTTCTGAGATAAAAGAAGATAAAAATATAAAGATTAAAAATATGTTTTCTCTAAAAAGGGGACATTCAGAGAATGTAAATATATCATAGAAGTTAAATATACGGGAGGAGAAATTTTTAAAAAAAATCTTTATGGGCATACCTCGTTTTATTGCACTTCACTTTATTGTGCTTTGTGGATATTGTGTATTTTACAAATTGAAGGTTTGTGGAAACACTGTCAAGCAAGTGTTTTGGCATCATTTTTCTAGCATCATGTGCTCATTTAGTGTCTCTGTTACATTTTAATTAAGGTATGGACGTTGTTGCTTTAGTTGTAAAGCTATTGCACACTTAACAGACTACAGTAGTAGTGTAGTCATAACTTTTATATGCACTGGGAAAACCCAAAAGTCACGTGACTTGCTTTATTGCTATATTCACTTTAATGTGCTGGTCTGCAACTAAATCCACAACATCTCGGACATCTACATATAATTTGGAAAATACAGTTGAGGAAATCTAGAAATCGGAACAAAAATCAAAGAAGAAATTTGGGATATAAAATGCTTTAAAAAATTAGAGGATCACTTCTGGATGTCTAACATCTGAGTAGCAAGATTTTCAGAAAGAAAGAATTTAGAAAATGGAGGGGAAATTTCTTAAGCAAATAAATTTGTAGAACAGAAGGATATGACTTTCTAGATTGAAAGTTCCCAGCAAAATGAAGCTGTAAACAATCTTCAATATATCATGACATTTTTGAACACCAGGGATAAAGAGAAAAATGGAAAAGTTTACAGAGCTCCTTCTGGCTATGGTGGAGTAATAGGTACCATAATAGTGCTTTTACCATAGCATCGATAAAAGTGGACAGAATATATGAGGCAACTGTTTCCAGGCACTTGGCAACAGGCAGAACAAACTGCAATCTCTGAAAGAAGCAAAATTCATGATGTGAGCCCCATCATTTCCATAGCTCTCCGTCTGGGGAACACTTTGTCAACCACTGTGCAGTATGCTGGAGGCCAAGACAGACCCACTGGGCTGATAAGGCAGAGGACAGAGATCGTGGCAGCTGAAACAGATGAAATCCATGCAACAAGACAGCAGAGGCAGAGAGGAGAAAGATGTGCAGAGGGATGCCTCCAGAAGTCTGTTTGGGGGTACCCCATGAGTTAGTGCCTGAGATTTGGGTTTCACATATGCAGGATGGGATGATCTGAGGATTACCAAAGAGCAGCCTCTTATGGGATTAAAAACAGAACATAGATACATTGCGTAGTGCTGGGGAACATTAGAGTTCTACCCCCGCCAGAGTAGAAAGACCCAGAGTAGGAATCCAAATGAGACACCATCAATTCCTCTGCCTTAGGAGAAAAAGTTATGTCCCAGAGCAGGGATGAGCTAATCATAGCCAGTGGGCTGGGTGTCTGTTTATGAAAGTTCTATTGTAACATGGAAACACCTATTCATTTACATATTTTATATGGAGGCTTTCATGGTAGAGAGGCTGAATTGGATAGTTGTGACAGATAACTTATGGCCCTCCAAGCCTAAACTATTTGTTATCCTACCTTTAAGAAAAAGTTTCTTGACCCACGTGCCAGGGTTAATCATATTCCAGAACTTCCCTAACAAAGTCCAAATCCAAGCCCTAACAAGATGCATAGGGGAGGGTAAGTTTGGAGGTTGTATTTCACCAATTTAAAAAGGGTTGTAAAATACATTAGACTTTCTACACATCTGTCATATCAAAGAATAAGACAAAGCCTACATATGTTCAAGCCTACATATGTCTTCTAGAACAAAAATCAACACTTAAAAGGAAGACAAAGAATCAGAATCTCTACAATGTATCACTAACAATGGCAAGTATACAGTAAAAATTTGTCCTGACTCTGCTTATAACTATAATAGAGTAAAGGGATCAGAATTTACACTTCCACCAAAAACAAGCAGAAGACTGAACAAAATATATGAAAGAAAAAGTTTTCAGATATTGGACAAAAGGAAGAACATGTTTTTTTTTTTTGTTTTTTTTTTTTTCAAAAGAAAAAGAAAAGGCAACTGAGCCCTGTGATTACCACAGATTTCTGGTGACACATTCTAGTACATGGACAGGGAGGAAGAGCCCAAGAAGAGCACAGTGGGCTTGCTTAGTAGAGAAGACAGCAATCAGAGTTTTGAGATCCTGAGTCAGCTGGAATTTGTGGGGCAGAATTACAGCAAGGAGGGAACAATGCAGGGAAAGAATCCAGAAATCTACAAAGGGGTCCCATTAAGACATTTCAGAATACTAAAATGCTCATCAATAGGGCAATGATTGGCTAGGCAGCTGTGAATAGAAGGCTGGGAATTGTTCACATTACCAGCAGCCAAATTGAATAATCCTTATTGATCGCTTGAGGCATTCAGTACAGACCCAACATGGAATAATGCATTAGCAGAGGCTTCTGTATACCTAACAAAGATTAAAAGCAAATTTTAATGGATTAAACTGAACTCCATTTAAACATGCATAAATCACAATGTATAGCATCCAACCAAAAATTACCAAGAGAAGTGTGAATCATGACCAGGAGACAGACCAGGCAATAAAAATATACCCAGAAATTATAAAAATGGATTAAGAAGACAAAGATTTCAAAAAGACTATTATATTTATGCTGAATATTTAAAAGCATACAAGAATATAATGAGGAGGAAAAGGAAGATATAAAAACAGAACCAAATGCAGCTTTTAGAGGTGAAATACAAAATAAAAATTTCACTAGACATAGCAGAATAAAAGACTGGTGAACTTAAAAACAATAGCTGACTGAAGAATGCAGAGAAAAATAAAAATAAAAAAACATGAATAAGAGATCAATGAACTGTTGGATAACATCAGGCAATTTAACATATGGGTAATTGGAGTCCCAGAAGAAGAAAATTGAAAATTAAAAGCATTCAAAGAAATAATAATTATCATTAAAAAATGATGAAAATTATAAAACTGCAAATTCATGAATCTCAACAAATCCCAAGCAAGATAAACATACATATATCTATACTCATCATAATCAAATTATTGAAAATCTTTTAAAATGCCAGAGGAAAATAGAGAGATTATGTAGAGAGCAACAGTAAGAATGAACAAAGACTTCTTGACAGTAACTATGCAAGCCAAATGACAAAGGAAAACATCTTTAAAGTGTTGATGAAAAGAAACTGCTCATCTAGAATTCTATATCTTATGAAAATATCTTCAAAAAACCAATGTGAAATGATCACTTTTGTTGAGAGAATTTGTCACAGCAGAACTGCACTACAAATAATTACATAAGATAATTATGTAATTACAGAAGATATTTTAGTATTTAAATCTCTTTAAAAGACACTTGAATATTAAACAAAATAACAGTAGTGCAATTTTGAGTTTATAACATGCAAAAGTAAAATGTTTAAAAAAAAGAGAATAAAGACTGGGAGAAAAGATGTGGAAATATCCTGTTGTAAACTTCTACTAGACATGAAATAAATTGAAAAATTAAGGAAATATAGTATATACCCTAGATAGTCTATTAAAACAACAAAACAAAGAATTATATCTAATAAGGCAACAGAAGAGATAAAATGAAATAATAAAAATACTCAAGCCAAATGAAGACAGAAAAAGAGGAACAAGGGGATAAAGAAGACATGAGACAGAAAAATAGCAAGATGATAGACATACAATTAAATATATCAGCAATAGCATTAAATACAAAAAGGTATAGATACTGCAATTAAAAGTAGATATTATAAGATTGGATAAAAAGGCACTTTTATGCTGCCTACAAGGAACAACTTGTAAACATAAAGACACAAATAGGTTAAAAGTAAAAGAATGGGAAAGAATACATATAAAACATCATTGATCAAAAGGAACTTGAATTGGTTATGTTAATATCAGACAAAGTACATTTCAGAGGGAATAACATTACCAGGCATAAATAGGATCATTTCTTTACTTTAAAAAAAGTCAATTCATCAAAAGGATATAATAATTCTAAATTATTATGCACATTATAACTGAGCTTTAAAATATACAAAGCAAAAACTAGTTGTTTTATAAGGAAAAATAGACAAATACACAATTTTAATCAGAGTTTTAAATAAATTTCTCTTAATAATTGTTAGAACAAGTATATAGAAATCATCAGGGACCTTTAAGACATAACACTAGCAACCAAATTGAGCTAATGGACTTTTATAGAACTCTCAATATAAGAACAGAATAATAGACCTTCTTTACATGTGCACAAGGGATATGTATGGAAATATATCATAGTCTGAATAATCTAACACATCTCAGTACATTTTAAAGAATTCAAATGATACAAAGTGTTACATTTGACCACAGTTGATCTAACTTTGATCAAATCAGAAAACAATATCAGTAGGATTGTTAGAAAATCTCTAAATATATGGAAACTTAATAGTTCATTTTCAAATAATCCATAGGACAAAGAGGAAATCAAAAGGACGTTTAGAAAGAATTCAGAACTTAATGAAAATTAATAACAACATATCAGAATTTGTGTGACACCACTAAAGAAGATCCTAGGGAGAAATTAAAATACAAATCACCTATATTAGAAAAGAAGAAGTGTCTCAAATCTATGACCTTAGCTTCTTAAGATGGAAACTTTCTTAAGACATAAACTAAAAAAAGCATAGAAAATTAATCACAAAAAAGTAGGAGAATGAAAATAACAAAAGTCAGAGCAGAAATCAATGAAATAAAACAAATACAGTAGAGAAAATAAAATCAATGGCTTGTTTTTGAGATCAATAAAATTGATAAACCTATAGCAGACTGATCAAGAAAAGGGGGAAAATCTAATTTACCCATATTGAGAAAGATAGAGGTAATATCACTACATATTTTACAGATATTAAGAAGATAAGAAAATATTATGGACAAGTTTATGCCAGTGTATTTCACAACTTAGATGGAATGTTCAAATGCCTGAAAAAGTCTAATTACCAAAAATAACTCAAGAAAAAAATTGATAGCATATATATGCCAGTATCTATTAAAGAATTTGAAATTGTAGCTAAAAATTTACCCACAAAAAATTTCATCACCCAGTTGTCTTCAGTGGTGAATCCAAACATTATAAGAGGAATTAATGCCAATTCTACATGAAGTTTCCTAGAAAATTGAAGAGGAGGCAGTGCTATCCATCCAATTATACAAGACCAATATTAGCTTGAATTCCCAAAGACATTACAAAAAAATATATATATATATAGACTAATATCCCATTATGTACATTAATGCAGAAATTCCAGTAGAAATGTTTGTAATGTTGAATCCAACAATATATTAAAAAGATAAAATGTCATGACAAGTTGAGCTCTATCTCAGCAATGTAATGGTATCAAAATATTTGAAAATCAATGTATTACACTGTAATAACAAACTAAACTAGAAAAGACATATGATTACCTCAAAGATGTAGGAAATGATTTGACAAAAATTAGCATATATTTCTGACAAAAATTCTCAAAAATCTAGGAATAGAAGGAATATTCTCAAACTGAACAAGGGCACATATATGGAAGAAAAAGCTGCAGTTAACCTCATACCTAATGGTGAAAGATAATCATTTCCTTCAAAAATCTGGAAGAAGATACTTATCTTCACTCCCATTGAGGTACTATTACACACTCAGTAAAATGGCTAATAATAAAAGGACAGACAATACTAAGTGCTGATGAGTGTGTGGAGCACCAAGAACTCTCATAAATTGCAGGCAAGAATATAAAATCATTCCACACCTTTGGTAAACATTTTGGTTGTTTTTTAATCAAATTATATATAGACTTACTAAGCAAACCTATCCTTAGGTATTTACTCAAGAGAAGTTTACTCAAGAAAAATGAAAGCTCTTGTCTACACAAAGACCTATACACAGATGTTCATAGTATGCTTTTGTCATAATAGTCCAAAACTAGATATAACCAAAATTTCCATCAATAGGTGAATGGATAAATAATATGTGGTATATCCATATAATAGAACACTACTCAGGAATAAAATGCATGAACTATGGATATGCACAACAATGTGGATGAATCTCAAAGGTATTACACTGAGCAAAAGAAGCCAGACACATAAAAGAACATACTGTACAGTTTTATTTATATAAAACCCTGGAAAAGAAAAATCTAATCAGAAGAAACAGAATATAGATGAGTGGTTGCCTGGGGATGGTTGGAGATGGAGACTGGGAAGAATCAATCATCTTTTTGGGTGAAGTATTGTGTATCATGATTGTTGTGGCAATTACATGGATACATACCTTTTTAAAAAGTCACCTAATTTTGAACTTCAAAGTTGATTAAAATAATCCCAGATGTGTAAAGAAACAGGAAAATGCAACCTACGTTCATGAAAAAAGCAATCAATAGAAATCAACCCCAAAAGGCCCAGATATTGGATTTGGCAGTCAAAGTTTTAAAGGAACTATTTTAAATATCTTCAGTGTTTTCAAGGAAAATATGTCCAAAGAAATGAAGGAAAATGTCCTAAATATGGAATCTCTACAGAAGAAGATGGAAAACTCTGAAAATAATGAAATGGAAAAATAAAAACTGAACAGTAACAATAACTGAATTGCAAAATTCACTAGATGGGCTTGACAGCTGGTTGGAGATGGCAGAGGAAAAAGCCAGTGGACTTGAATATGGATCAATAGTAACTATCCAATCTGAAGAGGAGAAATAAGAGATTGAAGAAATATAAGAATAGCTTCAGAGTCTTGTGCCACAATATTAAACAGTCTAAACATACATTTAGTTGGAGTTCCAGAAGGAGGAAAGAGTGGAAATGGATAGCAAAAATACTTGAAGAATTAATGCCTAAAAAGTTCCCAAATTTGCTAAATATAATCAATTTACAGATTAGAAAAACTCAATGAACCCCAAGCAGGAATAAACACATACACACTAACTACTAAATACCAAAGGCAAGAGAAAAGTTTAAAGTAGTCAGAGTGAAAACAAGAACACAATAAATACAGGGAAACAAGGGTACAAGCTAGCCGACTTTTCATGAGAAGCTATTAAGATCATAAGACAATTGAATGTCATCTTTAAAGAACTAAAAGAAGAAAAATTCAACCCATAATTCTATCTTAGATGATGACATCCTTCACAAACAAGGGTAAAATAAAGACATTTTCATAAACGAAAGCCAAGAGAAACTTTCACCAGCAGACCTGCACTACAAGAAATGCTAAATGAGTTCTTCAGACTGAAACAAAATAGCACCTGATTGAAATTCCAATCTACAGGAAGGAATTTATACCATTAGGAATAGTAACTTAGCAGGTAAATAGCAAAAGCTCCTTGAAAAAGGGAAATGTAGGGGGAAAAATAGGATCACACACATAGAACAAGAAACAGTTATGCTTTATAAATTCTGAAGGGAGTTAATTTCCTCCATAAAACTATATCTTTAGCCAAACTAGAATCAATTATAAGGGTAGAATAATCTCATGTTCAGCCTTGTACACTCTTAACAATTCTAATGTCCCCTTTCTCAGGAATCCACTGAATGATGTGTTCCACTAAAACCAGGGTGTAAAACAAGAAAATAGGAGACACGATTATACAGGAAAGGGGACTCCAACACAGGAGAAAGGTAAAAGGAATACCTAGACCCACTTTCCAAGAATTCTGATCCAGCATGTTTGTCATGGGTCCCAGGCAAGGAGCCTATTTTTAATAGGCTTCAGGTGATTCTAAAGCACAGCCTGTTTTAGGAACCACTGGTACAATTTTTATCATCTGATTTTAGAATAACTTTGTGAGTTAGACAGACAAAATATTATAATCCTCATTCTACAAACTGAATCATATACACTTAATAAATAGCAAAACTAGTACTAGAACTCCTCAGTGTTTTGAGACATTTTCTCATAGCTGGAATACAACTATAAAAATGTTTCTCAAATTGTCCTTTCTGGATCACTAGCATCAAAATCTGCCCAGATACACGTTTAAGTTGTAAATTCTGGACTGCATCCGAGATGCCAATTTAAGAGGTCAGTGACTGAGCTGGATAGGAATTTTTAGCAAGTGCCCAGTACTGGCTTTCTATGCTTGCTGAAGTTTGAGAAACCTCATCTATAACTACCCTCAAAGCCTGAGGTGCCACTGCTAGCACATAAGGCAACTTTGTGTAAAGTACAAAAATGCCCATTTTACCTGGAAGAATTATAAATAGGTGCCCCTTCTTTTTAAATTTTTTTTATTAGAGAAGTTGTGGGTTTAGTAACCAATCATGCATGAAAGACAGGATTCCCATATGCCACCCCATCACCAATACCTTGCATTGATGTGGAGCATTTGTTACAATTGATGATTATACTAATTTTTTAACATTAGTTACCTTTGTTATAATTGATGAAAAAGGACTCACACTTCCTGACTTTAAAGCGTATTACTTAGCTACAGTAATCAAAGAGCATGGTCCTGGCATAAAGATAGACAGATTGACCAATTGAGAGTTCAGAATTGACCCTCACATCTATAGTCAAGTGATTTTTGACAAGGCTGTCAAGCCCTCCCAGCTGGGCCAGAACAGTCCATTCAACAAATGGTGCTGGGAGAACTGGATATTGCATATCCAAAAGAAAACCCCTATCTCACACCTAATACAAAAATTAACTCAGAATAGATCAAAGACATAAATATAAAAACACTTTCCTTTTTTTTAAAGACTTATTTATTTATTTTATTTTTTATCCATTTTTAACCCCCCGTTTTTGCTGTTTTGTGTCCATTCACTGGGCAACTCTCTGTGTCTGTTTCCTGCCCTCTCTTCTCATCCTTCTCCTCCTGTCTTCACCGAGATTCGATCCTGGGAAGCTCCGATGTGGGAGAGAGGCGTTCTGCCACCTGCACCACCTCAGTTCCTGATTTTTTTGGTGCATCTAGTCTTGGCTCTCCCTTTGTGTCACTCTCCTGTTACCTCATCATCTTGCTGCATGGCTCGGTGGAGCAGAGCGGGGCCTGGGGACTCACCCGGTTCTGGGGCCTGACGACGCATTCACACGCAGGGCCCGGCACCATGCCTGTGCATGGGGCCTGGGGGCTCACCCACTCATGGGGCCTTGTGGCCTGCGCACCGTCTATATTTTTTCTTTATTTTACTGGGAGGTCCTGGGAATCGAACCCAGGTCCCTCCATATGGGATAGGGATGCCCAACCATTTGAACCGCATCTGCTACCCCCCTTCCTTTTTATAACCCCTGGCCAGGGACCTCTGTGCAGGACAAATTTAACAAAATATGTGGGAGAAGGGAACAGATGTGACTCAAGCCATTGAGTGCCCGCCTCTCACATGCAAGGTCCTGGGTTCAGTTCCCGGTGCCTCCTGAAAAAACAGAAACAGAACAACAAGCAGAACAAATGAGAAAAAACAACAACCCAGGGAAGCCCCAAGTTCATTCCTCGGTACTCAAAAAAAAAAAAAAATATATATATATATATATATATGTGGGGAGGAATAATTTGTACATATAAAATTTGGCATTCATGTTAACAGGGATATTGATGATTTGATGACTATGTTTATTTACGTTTCCTTGTCAGCTGGCTAGCTAGGCAATTTTATACCAGTCACATTAGAATATGGTCAAACCTCACAAAGGAATACGAACCCTGCTAATAAAAGCATTTCAGTGCTTTGGGCCCCTTGTTAATCCATCCTTTCCCTCCTTCCCTGTTCAGATTTTGGGATTATTGTTATTCCCTTTCTTCAATCATCCAGTATTTTCAAAACTATATTTAAGTGGTGCCCAATCTCACAATTGAAGAAAAGTATGTGAGATATAAATCTCTTCACTTTGTATTCTCTCATTATCACATGCAGTGTACACCTGCAACTTTTTGGCAGTGCATCTGATTTTAGCTGGAAAAAAATCTGTACATTGATGTTGTTGCACGTGTTTTCTCATTTGCATTATGTTCTTGTAAAATCTTTATTTTTTTTAAACTCTAAGTTGGTTTCTTTTCAGTTACCCTGTGGAGTCCCAGGATACACATTTCAATATTTGGCCAATGAAAAGATAAACTTGAACTAATACCATAGAAGGAAAAAGAATACCAGGGTTATAATTCCTCTTAGAAATTTTAGATGTGTTAGGATATTGAGGAGAACAGATGTTTTTCCAAATTCCCTTTCTAAGTGTTAAGAGGGAGTGGGTTCCTTCGAATAAATGCCAGACAATCGGTTTTGCTACTTCCCCCCCCGGGTGAATACAAGATAGCCTTCTCAAATTTGCAATTGCCTAGGCCTGAGAATGAGAGATGCTTATGGTGCCAGGGTTTTAAATGGAATGGCTGAAATAATACTGTCCTTTTGTGTTTGCTCTGTCTTCAAAATACAGCCAGAGTATGACCACTTCTCACAACCTCCACTGCTGCCACCCTGATCAGAGTCACCATCGCTTCTCACCTCGAAGAAAACCACAGCCGGCTAATTGTTCTCCCTATTTTCCACCTTGTTCCTCTTCTGTCTTTCCTCAGTAGAGCAACTAGATTGATCCTATGAAAGTATAAATCAGATTGTATTCTTCTCTGCTCAAAACCCTTTGATGACTTCTCATCTCATTTGGGATTAAGTCAAAATTTTACAATGGCCTATGCGGCCCCCTGGGTCTACCCCACTCCAGTCATTCTAGCTTCCTTGTACACCCTACGCATGCACTGGCCTCAGGCCCTTTGCAGTTGCTGATCCTTCTGCCTGCGTGCTCTTCCTTCGAATATCTTATGACTCCCTCCCTCCCTTCTTCAAGGTCTCTGCTGGAATGGAAACACTCATCCCTAACATCAGTAATCCCTATCCTTTATTCTTTGTCTTATTAATTTCCATAGCCTTATTGCTTATTAACATGCTGCATAGTTTTCTTATTTATTTGTTTACTGCCTGACTCATCCCACAGAAAAAACAGTAAACTCTAAGAGGGCAGGATTTTTTTTTTCTTCTGTTCACTGCTCTATCGCCAAAGCCTAGAATGATGCCTGCTATACAGTACTGCTGTTACCATGGTATTCAGCTCTGGTTCCTTTTCATAATTTCCACCTGTCTATTGATATTCTCTTTGTGTTCATCTATTGTTTTCCTGATTTCCTTTATTTCTTTGTTCATGATTTCCTTGAGCTCTTTGAGCCTATTTAGGACCATTTTTAAAAGTCTTTCTCTGGTTTATCCCAGGTCCTCCTCAGGGATTGTTTCTAACGCTTTAACCTTTTCCTTTGTCTGGGCCATCACTTCCTTTTTCTTTGTATGCTTTGTAATCTTTTCTTGAAACTTGGGCATCTTTTGTTGAAACTTGTCTTTAGGAAGCACCAGGAACTGAACCCAGGACCTCCAATGTGGGAGGGAAGTGCCTAATCGCTTGAGCCACCTCCATTCCCTGCTTTGTTGTGTCTCTCATTATGTTTTTTCTTCTTCTGTCTCTTGTTGTGTCATCTTATTGCATCTTTTTGTTGTGTCAGCTTGTAGCACCTGCCTGTCATGTCAGCTCGCTGTCTTGCTCATTTTCTTCAGGAGGCTCTGGGAACCTCTGCTCCCTGCTTTGTTGCATCTCTCGTTATGTTTTTTTCCTTCTTGTACCTCTTGTTGCATCATCTTGTTGTGTCAGTTTGCCGCACCTGCCCATCATGCCAGCTCTCTGTCTTCTTTAGGAGGTACTGGGAACCGAGCCACAGATCTCCCATGTGGTAGGCAGGCACTCAATCACCTGAGTCCCATCCATTTCCTCCTATTGCTTTTAAGAAGACTTTTTCTTGATTCAGCACTTGCCCTGTTACTGCAATCTTTTAACCATTTCCTGGAGCTTTGAGAAAGAGGTTATTGCTAGTTTTTGCTGGTTGTTCAAAGGTTCTGTGGGGGGATGGAGCCACGATGCATTTAACTCCAGCATCTTGTTTCCCCTTCTCTATCCCTATCTTCTTGTTAATAATAGAAAATAAATGCAAAACATGCCCATTGGACAAGGATCACTGCCTATCTTCTTCCTCTCTGCATACATCTCCGCAGCAACAAAATCTCCACCTGGCTGGGTAACACGCAGGTACCTGAATCTCTATCTCTATTGTACTTTCTAATCCTCACAATCTCATGCATAGATTGAGTGTTTAATCACATATCATTTAGAAAGTGAGTGAATAGTTTTTGTAGTAGAATTTCTTAGGAAATAGTGGAAATTAAAAGAGAGCCAAGTATTGTTCAAAGTTAGAAGAGAAAGAAAATTGCATAAAATCATGATTGAATGATGCATTACTTCTTGATTTTAGTGAAGCCTTTGTTTTAGACCATTTCACAGAGCTTTTCTTTTTAATGTGAGTTCATTTATTTGCATTCTTTAATGGGATGTGTAATATGGCAGTACCCTTGGGATAAAGCTGCCAGTTGTGTTTCTATCTGACCTCAAAAACTTTGTTCACTATTGCTAAAATAAACTGAATCAAAAAGAGACAAATTGTTCAATACAGGAACAATGGAAATTTGGAGATAGAATACATTTGTATTCCAGTTTACACTTGAGAAAACACATAGACACAATGAATATAGCTGAGGTATCATTTAGTAAAATCTTCTCATTTGAAAGTACTTGAACCTAAGGCCCAAGGAGTGGAAGAATTTGGCCCAAAGTCTTTCATATATAAACTCTTATTTCCTGCTCACAAAATAGCATGATTTGTAGGAAAAGCATTGTCCTTGAAGTAATGAATCCTATTTTCTATCCCTGAGTCCACCTTCTAGCCTTTCCTGTATAAACTTGGTGTGGCAGGCTGAATTATATATCCCAACAAAAGATATGTTCTCTAGTCATTGCCCCTGTCCTTGGGGGATTGTTGCTGTTCCATTAGAGAATGTGGCAGAGCTCCCCAGGATGGGGATTCAATACTCTTTCGGTTATTGTGTGAATCTCTATCCACTGTGATAATGCCCCATGAACATTTGAACACGTTTATATACCTTATATGTATGCCCAGGTGAATGTCCTCCCATTGACTATGCTTATGAGCCTTTGCTCTTGAAATTGCAACTTAGCCTAGTGTTGTAGAGTGCCTAAGAGTTACCTCCTGAGAGCTTCCATGTTGCTTAAATGTGACCTCTCTCTAAGCCAAACTCAGCATGTAAATGCATTACATTCCCCCCAGCGTGGGACATGACTCCCAAGGATGAGCTTCCCTGGCACTGAAGGATTACTACCAAGCACAACTAGTAATACAACTGGAAAAGGACCTTGGATAAAAGGGGAGAAAGGTAAGGACAAATGAGTTTATATGGCTAAAAGACTTCAAAGTGAGTCGGGAGGTCATCCCAGAGGTAACGCTTATGCACATCTCAGTAGGATTGCATAGACTGCCAAAGTAGATACTACCCAAATAGTGGGGCTCCTTAGGGCTCTGGAGACACCCAGGTCCTATGGTCATGACCGATAGCTCCATAGTTTGGTGCCTTGTCAGTGGCCCCTACTTTGGAGTTTGTGTTCCCAAACGTGACAGAGTTCAACTCAGTTGTGACTTCTCTACACATGCCTCTCCTATTCCTTCTATTTGAACCTAGAGTTGATGTTGGAGTTGGTAGGTGTACACCCAAGAGACTTGAATCTTTAGACTGTCCATGTGCCAGCTGGGCCCTGAGCCTCGGCGGAGTTGCAACACCTACTCTCCAGTTCATTGGACTCACCCAGGACAATTAACAAGGAGGTGAGGATGGACAACCACCATACCAAGGAACCGAGAGAGTCTACAACTGCAAGCAAGAGAGTCCCATCCATCAGCTATATGAGATCGAAGCCCCCTCTCAATTAGAGTTGGAGTGGGCATCACCATCCCAGAATCCTCAGGATTGGGGAATAAAATATGGACTAGAGTAGACTTACTGGTATTCTACTATAGACTTGTTGTGATTCTAGCAATGGAAGAAATTATATCATTGATGTAGAGACAGTGGCCACTGGAGGTGCTGAATGTAGGGAGAGGGAAAAAGAGGTGTAGTATGGGGGCACTTTCTGGACTTGGAATTTTCCTAAATGACATTGCAATGACAGATACAGGCCATTCTATATCCTGCCATAGCCTACAGAATTGGGTGGGAGACAGTGTAAACTACAATTTAAACTATAATCCATCCTTAGTGGCAATGCTCCAAAATGTGTTCAACAATTGCAATGAATGTTACACACTAATGAAGAAGTTGTTAATGTGGGGAAAAGTGGAAGGTGTGGGAAGTGGGGCGTATGGGAATTCCTTATATTTTTATGTAACATTTTATGTAATCTAAGTATCTTTTAGAAAAAATAAAAAACATTTTAGAAAAAAAAGACATATTCTCTATCTTAATCCACATTCTTATGGGTTGAACCTATTTGTAAATAGGACGTTTTGAAGATGTTATTTTTATAAGGTGTTGTCCAACTGAATCAGAGTCCGTCTTAATCCATATTACTGGAGGCTGAAGAAATTCAGATGCAGTGAGTCATAGCAGGCCACAAAAAGAAGCTGAAATCAGCGGAATCTGGAAGAGCAGACAAATGGAGAAATAGATCACCACATGACAAGAGGTAGCAATGCAAGCCAAGAAACCCCAAAGAGTGAGGCGAGTGTGTTCTAGAATGCTACAGACTTCAGGAGAAAGCATTGTCTGATTTTGGGTTTCTAGCCTTCCAAAACTGAGCCAATAAATTCCTGTTGTTAAGCCAACCCATTGTGTGGTATTTGTTCTAGCAGTCTGGCAAACTAAGATACCTGGCCAAATGCCATTGCCATAATTAGTTTCAGTTTCCTTATCTGTAAACTAGTTAAAAGAAATGGTGTTCTAACCCTCTTATGTTATGATTCAAAAACTTGATTATTGTAACACAGCCAGATCTTGAATCCCATTCTAACTTCAAACTCCGCATATTTCACTACATCAGTTGCTTCTTTGTGCCTGGGGGAAGAGTGATCTTTATTCTATTGGGAGTATAGAATAAAGTGAGAAAGTGCTAATACTTGTACCTGGAGGCTTGTAAGTCAAGATTTGTACCATATGGTTTCAGAATCAGGAACCAACAGACCCTTTTTGTTGTTGTTTTCCATGAAACCAAACAATTGTCTTGATAAGTTGTGCTCTTGATCCAGATATGATGAACAGATGGCAAAATCTGCAATGGAATAGAGAAGCATCTTCAAAAACAACATTTTCCCTTTCAAAGAAAGGGTGGGCATTATTTAAGTCCTTATCTGAAGAAAGAAATTTCACCCTGAGCATTTTGCTTGTAGAAAGTAAAGTGTGTTGACTATTGTCCTGCCAGGTACCCCTGATAAAAATACACTGAAACAGAAAGAGAACCATCAAAAAAGGAACTTTCAATGAATGAAGAATTTGTGGAGAGCACGGGAATGGCATTAGATCCACATGATGGATGAGCGTCGTAGAATCATTGTTTACCAATAAGATAAGCTATATCATGGTTTGGGAGTTAGGCAGACCTGGGTTCAATTTCTAGCTTTGTCATTTTAAAATTTGTGTTCTCTTGGACGAGTTAAGTTATTCATATAAAAAGAATCTACAACAGAGTAGGCACTAAATTCATGTCTGAGGAATGAATAAAATTACTTTTTCTTTCTGATTTACCGGCTATATCTGTAAAATGCAAATACTATTTTCTTCCTGGCAGTTCTCTTATGTATGTTAGGTTCCTAACCCATAGTAGGAGCTCAGTTAAATTTTGTTCCCTCTGATTGCTCCTATCTGATGATGAAGAAGAGTACAAATACTATTGTAAATTAAAATGATCTTATCCTTTAATATTTATAATCAAAATTATCACATATGTTTTTGCAAAACTGGTAGAAAACCACAGCAACAAAATGTATACTATATGGATATATATTTTTTTGTTCTCTAATCGTTAAATAAGTACAACTTGTCATTATAGGTATCCACAAGCTCTCTAAGATATGGGTACGTGGGTAAGCAGATTTTATTTGACTTTTTAATACCCTTGTATCTGCTTCTTTCCCTTTCCCTCCATGTTGTAGCTTTGGGGAATTTTTATTGGTGTTTTATACCAGTTAGGATTTGGTTCAGTTGCACAGCTCAAAAAATCCAAAATACCACAGATTTTAAGCATAGAGAAGTTTATTTTTCTCTCAAGTAAAATGGTTCCAGGACTAGATAGTCCTAGACTGATATTGCAATTTTAAAGTCATCAGGGACTGAGACTCCTTCCATTTTGCTGTCTCACCCTCCTAACATGGTCTAAATGGCTGCTGAAACTCCACCCATCACATCTGTGTTTCATGCATTAGAACGAAGAAGGCAGCTTAAGCAATGGTTTCAGTTATCTTTAAGGAGGCTTCCCGAATGCACTACACAACATTTTCACTTACATTTCTATGGTCCAAACTTATTCATCTGGCCTGTGCTAGATGCAAGAGAGGTTTGGAAATGTAATCTTTTCATGAAATAAATTGACATGCCAAACAAGTTTGAAGTCCTGTTGCTAAGGAAAAAGAAAATAGATATTAGGTTAGCAACTAGTAGTCTCTACAATATTATATCATTTCTGAAGGACCTTGAGAATGGTGAAAGCAAAAAAAAATAAGCCCAAAGGACAACTGGGAGCAATGCTATGGCAAATCGTTCTTCCAAAGTTTGTGCAACCTACCTCTGAACCAAAATTTAAAAAATATCCCTGTGATGGCAAAACATAATGATTTCCACATTCATGAATATTTGTCACTTGTGGCAATAAACTGACATTTCTCTGCCCTTGAATTGACTGATGACCTTAAAACATTTAAGCATGAGTGATAAAGAAATGGAGAGTAGACAGCTGAGTCTGGAGTTTCTGAGTTCCTTTGTTGAGCTATGGCTTCATAATCCAATCTGTTCCCTTTTTGCCACTGCTCACTCTTATATAAATGAAAGGTGACTATTTACAAATGAAGGAAAAAATGGTTTAAGCATGAGTTATTCCGGAATCCTTGAGCATTGCAGTGCAATGCCTAAACCACTCGTTCTCCTTGGAAAAGAGTGATATCATTTATTTTGTTTTATTGTTTATGAATAAAGCATCGTGCCACCTTTCTTGGGAATATTAATAATGTGCTAAAGCACAGAAAGCTACCAAACTGGTAAGATATTAATGGAGAATCCATGTTTGAGTCTCAGAATACTTAAATTTGTAAGATAGTGAAGCTAGTTTTAAAGGCTACTCGTGTGTACCCATAACCTTATTCTGGGGTTTCTTATTCAAGTTTTCCAAATTCACTTGGAAAATGAGAGAGCAGATACAAATACAATCAATCATGTTCCCAGTCTAAATGTATGCCCACAGTCCCTACTGGAAAACAGCAGCCATCAGTTCAATAATGAGATCAGAAACCAGATGTGTCAGGGCAGACACCATCTATTAACTTTCTATTTGTCGCTAGACACGACGCCGTGGAAATGCCTTTGCCAAACAAGTGTGTCTGATCTGATGTTCCCGACCCAGATAGCTGTTTTCAGTGACCACGACATGTAGGTTTCCAGGCCAGGTAGACTAAGGATGGCTCTTTCTGCAGGGAGAGGAAATGAGTCAAGATGAGGAGAAGCAATCCTGAGCTGTCTCGGTATGGCTGACCTTCTTGTTGCAGGGCTGTGAATATGTTTTGCTGCCTGCCTTACCTCATTCTGTTTCTGGAGATGTCCTGCGTGATGGCTCTGTCTATGCACACGGTTTATGGCATTTCATTTCTGCTTATGTCCCTGGCTTTGGCCCCCACTGCTGTCCCGACTTACATATTTTTTTGCAGTTGATTTCCCTAGTTCCCAGCTTTTGCCCTTGCCCTCTGCCTACCCATCCCTTGCACATGACACGTACATGGGCACAATCCATCTGATGAATGTTCATGCCCATCTGCCAATGACCTCCAAGGCTATGCTCAATTGGATTTTAAAGCCGCCACAGAAAAAGGATTTTAAAAATCTGCTTAGTTCCAGAGAGTGCATGGTTTTGTTAACTTTTCTTACATCAAAGTCAGGACAAGAAAAACCAATGACTTCCATTTGCATTGCTCTCATAATTCTTTCTCGGTTTCCATCCTAATTTCAGAGGGGGCAGGGCTCTGAGGCTAGACTATATAAATCTTGAAGCTGTTAATTTTCTTTCCCCTTCACTTAGTGGCATAGAAATGGGACTCAGGTCTTATCTCAAACATCAATATCTGTGCATATGTCATGAAGTTCTCAGTCAGAGGCAATTTTGTTCCCCCTTGGACATATGATATATAGTCCCTAAATATAGAATCTGAAACAAAAAGTTTAGGGACAGAAGTCAGGCTATAATAGTTAAGAGATCTGACGTCAGACAAACCTGGTTTCAGACCCCCCCCCCCACTATTTAATAGCTTTGGGAAAGTTGCAGAGCTTCTCAACTGGTACGGCACAGCACACAGGCACTCTGTACAAGATTTACTGGAAGGCCAAGATCTTCCCTGCTCAGTCTTGAGTCAGCTAGAGCTTCAAGCTATCTTATTTCTTTATGCTCATATGCTGTACAAATAATATCAATTTCTATGTATGTCACACAGTGTAAGTTTATAATGCCTGAACCTCAAATTCTTTCTCTAAAAGATGGGATTGCTGTGAGAAGTAAGTTAGATTAATATTTTGTCCAGTACATAGTGAGAGCTCAATATGTGTTAGATAGTACTAGTAGCAGTAAAGGGTCAAAATAAATCATAAATATATAAACAACTGTTTGAGATTCCTACCCTTCATACAACAGGAAAAGGGCGTGGAAGGGAGAATTCCTTTCACCATATAACTTTATGTATGGTTTGATTTATTTTTTTTATCATATGAATATATTACCTCTTTTAAAAACTAGAGTTTTTTTTTTTTTTTTTTTCTGAAAGAATTTGAGCCTTCAGTATTTTCTGTTAAGGCACTCTCCACAAGGTTATATATCCTTTCCTTTCCGTATTTTCATTTGTCCTCTGTGGTGTTTCATCCAGGTTTTGAAATTAACCAGAGCGTTTCCATTGTTGAGTGAGCAGCTGTCACAGGAAGAGGCTTCATTTTGTTCAGTGGGAGTTGTTTATTCTTTCTGACCAGAAATTCTATATGCCAAGCTTCTTCACTGACCTATCAAGTTTTCCATTATCTCTGCCTGTGAATTTGACAACTTCCTGGGCTTCATTTTGTTGTCAGTCAGGAGAACCTATTTACTTAGTTGTGAACCTGCCACCAGTCTTCACTTTCCTAACTTCTTTCTCAATCATGACATGAAAGAGCTTGCAACAGGAGCTATAGCTTCCATGCCTGCTGGAAAGATATCATGCATGCATTTGAGTCCATCTGCCACTTACTATGAAGTTTTGCAAGTTGTGCAGGCAGAAACTAGACTAGAGGGCCTATATGTGTATCTAGGGCAAAAGATAGATCATCATTGGACACCAAAAGGAGAGACAATTTCATCCTCATATCTGAAATTTAGACTTTGAAGACATTTCCCTATAAGCTATTCAATAGGAAAATAAATTTTCTTCATTTTAAAAATACTCATTCTCCTAAAGTGTGCCGGATAGTGTGTTACAGACATAGGAGACCAAGTGAAATTCCACATGTCCCTGACATCAAGTAATTCACAATTTAGCCTGTACCAGAATCACCTGGGAAACTTGTGGAAATACAGCTTCTGAGCCGCCAACTGCACACCAGGGATGTGGGCTCAGGACTCTATGTTTTACAAGCATCTCAGATGATTCTGTTATAGGTGACCTTTGGATGACTTTAAGAGACACAGTGTGGGACTGGGAATGATTATGATGTTCAGTGGACAGTAGAGAGGTTACCTTGATTTGAAGAGCAGATCTCTGTAGTGGAGTGGTGAAATGAGGTTGAATAGGCAGGGTCAGGCCAGAATATGCAAATCCTCGAATCCCAGACTAAGGAGTTTGAAATAATTTGAGATGTCATAGCATTTGAGCTAAATTAAATAAGTCATTGAAGAACCACTGGATTTTGTTTTTTAGCAGAAAGGCATTTTCATAAGATTTATGCTTTAGAAAAGTTGTTCTGGCAGCAAAGCCTAAGTTGAATTGGAGCAAAAGGAATTGGAGAGTTTCTAATGCCATGAAGAGCCAGACATAACTGTTGACGTGTGAGGTGACAAGGGACTGAGACTAAGGTGGTAGCAATAGACAGATATAAAAGGCATGCATTGGAAGTGTTGCCAGAGGACCAAAAGAATGCAGAGGATGAGGGTAAAAAAAGATGCAGAAAGGACTGTAGTGCTTAGTGCTGGGGTTAATGAATAATTAAAGATGATGCCGATTGACATAGGAAGGTGGTAAGGAATAACTGATTCCTGGGGAGATGAAAAGTAGAAATTTGGACATACTTGAACTGAATTGAGAAAAGAAATATTCAAGTACATGTCTCCTACTGCCAATTAGAAATATTGACCACAGACTAGGAAAACAAATGCAGATTCCAGGTCCTAATAATGTTGACATGACCCTAAAATGCATTTTTTCCCATTGGGTTAGTAAAAACAATTTGCTGTTAATACGTCATGGATGAGTTTTTTTTTTTTTAAATCATATTAATAATCATTTATAGTATAGCAACAAGTACATACTTTGTAAAATTCAATTCTTAAATTATGCGTTAACATGTTAGTGTGGGTTTCCTGTAAGGAACTAGGTTTTGCTTTTGGAGGAGACATTTGGGCTGATATTGCTAGATTTTATTTCAGGGCAGAAGGTGGTCCGGGGACTCTGCTGATGATGGGTCAAATAAAAACCCCTTGCAAGTGTTCAGATTTTCCAAGGGTAAGAACAGACTCTGAGGAAATGGGGAGTAGTGAAAAATGAAGAGGCTGAAGATGAATGATTTATAAATAGCTAACATTTTCAGGTTGTGCTTTGCAACTTTAAAGGAGGAAAAAACAACCCATCTCTGGCTCAGTGTAATGAAGAAATCAAGAAGTTTCCAGCAGAGCAAACAAACATAAGCTGTTTTAAATAACATACAGATGCATGCACCAAAGTGTTTATTTTTCTGCCACAGCTTACATGATATATTAAATTGAAGTTTTTTCATCTTTCAGGAAGCCTGTGATATTGGCTCTCAGTTGATAAATGTGTCCAAAAAGAAGCTATGTATTAATTAGTTTAAAGTCTGCAGATACTAATAAAGTATAATACAGCCCATGGATCATTTAAAGGAATAACAGTAAGTAGCCGTTATTCATTGACTAAAGAGATCTGGAAAAAGGCTTAAGGAGCCGCCTGTACTGTACATTTAGGCCAAGAATAACGGGAGTCACTTCGTCTGCCAAGCAGATGTAATTTGGGATTTGCATTTATTTATGGACAACAAAACCAAACAAAAAGAAAATAACTTACAAGGTTAAGGGCTAAAATTTAAAACCTCGTAGGAGTCTGCTAATTAATAACATTTTCAATAATGATCTACTTAGGGTAGGAAAAGAAAATGTTGGCAGGTGAATTTTCAAATTTGAACAGCCACAGGCAAATGGAATTAGACTTGGCTATTGATGAGCTATGTGATTATTTTCTACCAGACTGGGAAGGTATCCAAGGTGATACTGAAAAATCCCCTACAGGCTGTTATGCCCTTGAGTGGAAAGTTTGAAATGTTTTCTAAGGGTTAGTTTGAGAGGTCTTAAATAGTGTTGGTAGACTTGACTATACTATTGCAAATAATTATTTAAATTGTGAAATGCCGGGAATGGAATATTCAAATATAATAAGCTTAATTATAACAAAGTATCTCATTAAAGATGGTGCATTCTCTTCTAGTCTTGCACTTTCTCTTTGATGCTTGGGCAGACAGGATTATTTAGGGTTTTTGGAATGTATTGGCTATAAGAAAGTACATTTATAAATATATGAGAAGGGATTGGCTTCCTTGGTTGTACATAGGCAAAGCATTTGTCTAAAAGCCCCCATAAAATAGACCACCTGCCTCCGCTGCTGCTGTCGACTCCTCAGTTAGAGGTCAGGCATCCATTTCCAGGATCCCAAGGTTACCCATATTTTTCTTTCTCAGATGAATCCTGCCCACTCATGATACACTTGGTAGTATAGCCCTGCGTTCTCCATTCTTCCCTGTATTAGTCAGCCAAAGGGGTGTTGATGCAAAGTACTAGAACTCTGTTGGCTTTTATAAAGTGTATTTATTTAGGGTAGAAGCTTACAGTCACAAGGCCCTAAAGAGTCCAACTCAAGGTACCATAGAGGCACTTTCTCACCCAGAGTCCGTTGCTACATGTTGACGCAAGATGGTGGGCAATGTCTGCGAGGGTTCAGCCTTCCTCCTCTTCCCAAGGCTCCGTGGTCCAAGGTTCTTCTGACCTCAGCTGTAGGCTGGCATAAGTCTCATCTCTCTCCCTGGGACTTGTTTCTTTCCAGGCTCAGCTGCTCTGATCTCTTCACAAGGTCTGCTGTAGACTATCAGGCTCATCTCTCTTCCCAGGGCCTCTGCTGTGTCTAATAAGCTTTCTCTCTTCTTCTGTGTTCTTCTTCTCTGTGCATTTACTTCCATGTGAGCATCTGTTTTATCCCGAAAGGGTCTGGGACTTGACACTGAGTCGCAGTCTAATGATGAGGTTTGATCAGAGCCCTAATCTTTACATAATTTAATCAGACATCTCAGCTGAATCTAATACAATCAAAGGGTTGCCATGCCAGAGAAACCAGCTAGTTTACAAACATAATCTATATTTCTTTTTGGAATTCGTAAATAATATCAAACGGCTACATTTCCTCAAACATAGGCAGGGATAGCTAGGGGACTTGGGGGGTCATGAAAATAAAAGAGATGGGCCTAAAACTACCTATATAGGCTATTGCCTTTCTCTCTGTGGCAACCAGTACTGATGTTGAGAGCCCATGGGTAGAAAAGGACCTGGTGCGAAGGGAGGCCTGTACAACCTTTCACTTCAGCCTGAGCCCAACCAAAACAGAAGGGTGAGGTGCATATCAGATGTCCATCAGACATTTTACAAAATAAACTTAGTGTACCTTCTACCACCTATGTGGACATGTGTTATCTCTTTCCTATCCACTATTACTGAAATACATTGCTGCTGCTTATACTCGTCAGTGTACTTCTAGATTAAGGCCCTGCAACTCCATTTGACAATGACGCCACTCTTTATTTTGTTTTACTTTAACCTGTTTTAACAATAATTATGGGCCCTTTTGAAATAAAAATACATGCCGTAAAACAGATATCTATTAGAATGTAAGCTCCATAGCGCATGGAATCTCTGTCCTGCTCACTGCTATAGCCACAGTGTCTGGCACTTAACAGGTTCTCAGTAAATATCTGCAGAATGAATGAATGAATCAAAAGTTTTATGTTTTAAAATATAAAGAAAAGGGCAATTCATGTCAAAACTGACAGTTAGGTTAATAATAAAGTAGCTTCTCAAAAAAAGTTTGGCATTGTTCACAGAGATTAACCATTCTCTCCTGTTAACAAATTAAGAGTAGCTCCTCAAAAGCCCAAAGATTCTCCTTTGAGGAAACTGATAATTATTACCATTTCAATAACTCCTAGCAGAGATTCAGGTCTTCCCCTTTTATTCTCAATAATATGTAATTGAATCTTCAGCCAGTGCATTATCAACTTCAAATAAATTACTATTCCCTTATATTACACAAATTTTGCTGCTTCAGGAATTCTCTGGTGGAACAACTCATTGTGGTCACGGACAGTTATTCCGCTGAAGGATATTCTCTTGTATAAGAGTAGACAACTACCTTTCTCATTTAATGTTCATTTTGACCTCCCTCACATTATTGAGCAGGCAGAAAAACCCTTTAATGCTTGGTACTTATTGGTCATATTTTCTACTAAAATGTCAAATTACATACGATGCAAATTCCTTAGGTAAACACTGTACAGCTACATAATGAAAAGAAATAGAAATTGGACTATGTCTCCATTTTTGCAGTGTTTCTCCCCATCTCTTGGAAACTTTAATACATGGTTCACTACTTTTGCTAAGTATTTTACTGCCATTTTTTACAAAATGTTTTCTTCCTTGTACATTTGAATGAAGAGTAAAATGGCAAGCAGCATGAAGAATGTATTAGAAACTGCTTCCATTCCATCATCTGATAAAACCAAATTTACTTCTGGCCTCACTTTCTGTTACTGGCATTAAAATATATGTACTTTGAAAATTGTAGCGTGTCTCTATTACCCCTCAAATTTTGTAGCTTATACAGCATATATGGGTAGAACTTCAATGCCCTGTAAAGAATTATTGCTCACAGGAGGAGGAATAACTCTTATGTTAAAGATTTAGCCTACATTTTAATACAAATCCTACATGTGAGCTGTGTGCCTGATATCATAATTTTCTGCATTGGCATGTAGGTAGCAATAGTCATTTTTATTCACTGTCTTTTATACCACCCACTTCTTCAATATATAACCTTTCATATAATCTATGTATGGCTAAAGCTTTGTACTCATTCAACATATTCTTCATTCTTATCTCTGCCATTAAGAAAAGGATCACAGGCATGGTATAAACGTTGGTAGGAAAATATTATTGACACCATTTTTATGCTTTTTCTTTCTCTAGTGGAATTTTATGGATGAACATGGAGCAAAACTTCCATCATTTGTTTTTAAATTTCCATATGGTTTTTGATTCTACTTTTTAAAAATTATAAGGAGTTAAGGCTTTACTGTAGAGTGTCTCTATTTGGGATGATGGAAAAGTTTGGGTAATTGGATAGTGGTGTTGGTAGTACAACATTGTGAATGTGATTCACCACACTGAATTTTACATATATTTAATTGTGTATATATATATATATATATATATATATAGAGAGAGAGAGAGAGAGAGAGAGAACTAGATTGCATATATATTACTAGAATAAAAATAAACAACAGCAACAATAACAAAAATATCTGCAGGGAAACCAACAATTACAATCAGTGCAATAAGTTAAAAAATTTATCCTAAGGAAGTAAACTTCTAATCTCTCAAGAAAAGAAAACAAACACACAAATGTGTTCATTGCAGCAATGTTTGTGATGGTTAAAGAAAATGCAGCCAGCATCAAAGCCCAATCATAGAATCAAGAAAACAATGGTACATCCATGTTGTGGAATACACTGTAACCATGAAATGAAAATTATGACTATTGCAATGTTTCATGAAAAATCAATGTTAGGGTGCCAAATAAAAGCACAATGCAAAGTTGTATCGATATCATGATTACACATGTCAAAC
This sequence comes from Tolypeutes matacus, assembly GCA_026826555.1. NCBI lineage: Eukaryota > Metazoa > Chordata > Mammalia > Cingulata > Chlamyphoridae > Tolypeutes > Tolypeutes matacus. The sequence continues at coordinate 10,956,353 of JAKSZT010054138.1, read as the reverse complement.
CAAACCATGTATATACAAGGGAAATGGGAAAAAGGCGAGGAAAAGTGAACACAGATAAATTGTTGGAGTGGCTGAATAGGAATTTTTTATTGTAAAACAAATTTCTGCTGTTACTATTATGAATGTGTTTTATTTTTTAACACATTTTGAAGTTTCCATATATCCACACTTTCCCTAACCAACTGCTGATCCTAATGCACTGTAATTAATGCATTGTTTTATCCTATTTAGCCTTTAGTCTTGAACTCCTTCAGCATTCACGGGCCATTAAGTTTATGACTCTGTAATGACAGAACATCATCTTAAAGCCTAAGTGACCTCCAAGTAGCTAAAAACTTGGTTTAGATTCTCAACTCGTGAAGAATAAACAATATGGACCATTATTTCAGTAGGGGAGTTTCTTTTGGGCAAATAAAATATGTAAAAGAGAATTTTTTCTACATATGATCCATTTGTTCTATATCACATAGAAGAAATAGGAGCTAAATCTCTACAAGAGCTTGACAAAATAAGTAAGTGATTAATTAGAATGTGTATTGTTTCTGTCACAATGTTCTAACTAGATTCAGTTTATTCAAGTTTAGCTCAACAGAACTTAAGGTTTTTCAGTCTCCTACCCTCTGACTTTGGCATTATCTAAACCTAGCTCATATGCAAATATTACAAATTGTTCCAATGCTGCAACTCCATGCTCAAGGACAGAAAATGTTATGACTTTGTTTATTATTATGGTTCTTTTTGAACAGGACAGAAAATAACATGTCACTATATGCGTGCTAGACGGAACAATGGCCTCGCAATGATGTCCATGCCCTAATCCCTGAACCTTACACAGCAAAAAGGACATTGTAGATATGATTAAATTAAGGCTTCTGAGATAGGGAGATTATCCTGCATTATCTGGGAGGGTCAAATGTAATCACAAACTCCCTATAAAGGGGAAGCGGGAGGGTCAGAGAAGATGTGACAACAGAAGCACAGGTGAGCGGACAGATTCAAAGCCATTGGCTTTGAAAATGGAACAAGGGCCAAGGGTCAAGGAATGTGGATGGCTTCTAGAAGATGGAAAAGACAAGGAAATAGAGGCTCCCTTCCATGCTCTGAAAGAACACAACTCTGCCGACAGCTTGACTTCAGCCCAGTGTAACCTATTTCAAATGTTGTCTAGACAGGATAAAAGAGTGTGAATTTCTGGGCGTTTAAGCCCTAGAAAGTGGGTTGAACGTTTCAGAACTGCAGGAGTCACCTGGATATTGATGGCGGTAGCTGTTGTGGTTGTTATGTGTATGTGCATGTGTGCGTAGGTGTTTGTATTTGCTGTGTTTCTCCTTCATAAGGAAGTCTTAGCCTCTGTAAGCAAAAAGGTTTGCCTTGGTTTTCCTCTAGGTCTCGAAAGCTTACCTATGGCAGCAAAATCCCTTACAACTAGGCAAATCAGGATGAGATGGGGCTCAGAGATGAATCAGTGCCATTTAAGGATGTACTACTTTATTGAACAAAAGGACCAGACCCTGCTGGGAGCAGAAGTGCTGATTAGGAAGCATAGGTGGCTCTTTCTAGCAGTTAGAATGAAACTTCTTTTTCAATGTAGCCTGGGGACATTTTCAACCCTGACCTCCCCATTACTCTCTAAGGAAACGAAATAAAAATTTTCCTTAGCTCTAGGCTTCTACCCTGCTTTGTAGCAAAGGTCAAGGTTTACTGTCACGCTAAGTAATTCCATAGAAATAATCTTTGCCTATTGTATAGGAAGCAGCCTCCAATTTGTGCTTTCACTGCACTGTAAAAGAAAATGCAGCAAGAAGGCTCTTGGAACATTCAGCAAGTGCTTTGTATAGATGCTGTTTTATACAAAAAGTACCCAGCATATGGAGTCCAAATAAGAATTAGTAAAAGTGGAAAACAAAGCAAGGCTGGAAAACATTGAAATACTTAGTTATTTCAGTAGTTATGACTGTTTTCTCCTACTGCAGTTTATTTATTAATTGGATTGGTAAATACATATCTGTGATTTTTCCGAAGCTAAAATTGTCCATTTACCTAACATTTCATTTTCTAGTAACTCAAAGGAAACAGCATATCTCATGATTCTTCAGAAGTTCTTTTTGAGTTCACTGGTGCAAGTTATTATTTCCTTTCTTTGTATAGTGGCTAAGCAAAAGCAAGTGAGGAAGTCGATGATTTGAGTGTGTGCAGCTTGTTTGGGCAATTTGGGAAGATGACTTGGAGGCATAGACTGATGTGGCATATATCAACAGAAAGATTCTGCTGTTGTTCTATCACTCACTCTGTCCTTATAATATAGTCCATTTGTCCATTTCTTTCCAAATGAAGATTTGTTGACCCATTATTTGCTGCTGGTAGGATACATCTAAGACTAACTATAGTTACAATCTTGCATTTTTTCTGATTTTTACGTTTACATTTTCTTATTTTAATTTTTATATCGAGTTTATTGAGGTATAATTAACATACAATTAAATTACCCATTTTTAGTGTACAGGTTGATGTGTATGTGCATGTGTGCGTAGGTGTTTGTATTTGCTGTGTTTCTCCTTCATAAGGAAGTCTTATTGACAAATGCATATAGACATGGACCACTACCACAATCAAGATATGGAAAATTTCCATCACCCTTAAAAGTTTCCTACTGCCACTTTGCTGTCAATCTTCCCTAACCCCTAGTGTTAGGGACTTAATGATCTGCTTTTTGTGATAATAGATTAGATTGAAATGTTCCAGAATTTCATATAAATAAGATCAGGCAGTTTGGGCTCTTTGTGCCTGCTTTCTTTTGTTCACCAAAATGCCTTTCAGATTTATCCATGGTGTGTGAACTGATCATTCGTTTCTTTTTATTGCTGAGTAGTATACCATTGTATGGCTAGACCACAGCTTGTTTATTCATTTACCAGCTGAAGGACATTTGGGATGTTTCCAGATTTTGACTATTGTGAATAATGCTGCTATGAACATTCATACACAGGCTTTGTGTGGTCGTATGGTTTCAATTCTCCTGGGCACTGTTTTAGTTTACTAAAGGCTGCCAAGGCAATATACCAGAAATGGGTTGGCTTTTACAATGGGGATTTATTAACTTATAAGCTTACAGTTCTGAGGCCATGAAAATGTCCAAATCAAGGCTTCATCAGGTGATGCTTTTCTCTCTGGTTGCTGGCACATGGAGCCATCTCTGGGCTCTCCCTTCTCTGGGTTTCGTTGCTTCGACTTCTGGCTTCCTCTCTCCCGAGTTTCATTGATTTTAGCTCCTTGCTCTCTTGGCTTTCTCGCTCTGTTCCTGTGGCCCTTTCTTTGTCTCTGTGGCTCCCTCTCTCCATATTCATCCTGTTAATAAAGGACTCCAGTAAGAGGATTAAGGCCCCCCCTTGGTCACCTACTGAAGTAATCTAATCAAAAGGAAGGGCCCAGCTACAATAGGTTTACACCCACAGGAAAGGATTAGCTTTAAGAACAGGCTTTTCTGGGGTCCATAAAAGCCTCAAACTACCACAGGCACATAGTTAGGAGTGGAATTACTGAGATATGTGATAAGTGTATATTTAACTTTGTAAGAAAGTACCCAATTGTTTTCCAAAGTGTATGTGACATTTTTCATTCCCACTAGCAATATATGAGAGCTCCAAGTCTCACATTCTTATCAACACTTGCTCTCTTTACTCTTGTTAATCTTGACCATTCTTGTATGAATGTAGTAGTACCTCATTGTGGTTTTAATCAGCATTTCCCATCAACTAATAGTGTTTCATGTCTTTACTAGTCATTTTATACCTTCTTTAGGGAAGAATCTACATGATTTTTGTTTTTAACTGAGTTGTTTGTCTTTTTATTATTCAGCTGTAGGGTTGCTTATGTATTCTAGGTAGCAGTCTTTGCTAGATAAAAATATTGTGAATATTTTCTCCCAGTCTATAGTTTACCTTTTTTCATTTTCTTAATGGTGAGGAATGACTGAATTATTTAGGTGTTTTCTACAAAAATCCTAGGTGAAATCTTCAATGTTATTTTTCTACCTTACTATGTGTCAAAAGGCTGAAAAAGCCTAAAACTTTAAAAATTTAGAGTAACGAATTCAAATTTAGTCACATTTTCAGGAACTCCTGAAACTAGTTAAGAAAACATAGACAGTATTAATGTTTTATACTTTATATAATGAACAAAATCTTCTTTGTTAAAATTCTCTTTGCAGGAATATAGAATCAAGGATCTATAACAAGAATACTATCTTGCTGCAAATTTAAGAATGTTTTTTTTTTCTTCAGGGATATGGAATTCTATGCAGTAACACAATCCAAATACACAGAGGTTCTAAGAGCTGTTTCATTTACTTAGCATTTGAAATATTATATGAAGTTGAGAATGTTTTATTTAACACATGGTTTATGAGTGCATATAAAAAGAAAGGAGTACTTCAGAATTTATTGGCTTTGCACTATTAAACCCATGTAGATACAGGGGGAAAAACCTAATAATTCTGAGTTTGAAGCCTAACTGATTCTTATTTCCAGAATCAATGAGGAAATTCCACTGACTACAAAACCTAGGGAAAGAGTGGAAATAACTAACCAAATACTAGGCAAAATAATGACAATAGCCCTCATTAAGACACATATTGGTAAAAAATTTTAGTTAATTATAAATATAAATAAAAACATATGCACAACTACCAAAAATAAATCAGGTTGCCTACAAAAGTCTGACTTCTCTCAGCCTTTTCCTCTGTGATACTAAATGTAAGAAAACAACTGTTTGATATCTACATATTTCAGGGTACTTAGAAAACAATGATAGATGTGGAGTTCTGATAGTCTTGCAAATACACCTTGATCTGGATTTCTCACCTAATTTGAAGTATTAGGTGAGAAACACAGGGTTGGTCCTTTGGATTAAAGAAAATATTTAGAAGGTTCTTGCCATGTTAAGGAAGAAGGACGCTGGGGAATTAAAGTATGATCAAACACTCTGCTAATCTGGGCATATGTAAGACCAAGTTTTAAGTTGTCTCACACTAATGGAAGTGAGGGAATCTTAGCCACACTAAAGTAGTAGTTGAGTAATTAACTCAAGTTAACTGAACACATTTAAACTATTCTCATGCAACTTAAGTATTTTAGATATGAGGATATTAAGTAAGTTTTTTTTTTAAGTAGGGGTTTTATTGATAGAAAAATTAAAAACCTCTGCTTGACATAATTTTAAGAAAAAAAAAAAGGATTGTGATCTAAGAATTTAAAACTTAGTCAAAATGTCATTCAAATATCAAAGTAGGAGTAATATTGGAAAGTATACCACTTAAATTTTTATCTTAGAAAAAATGTTTGAATAAAACAGCATTACTGAGAGATAAAACAATGTTAAAACTTATGTTAGAGAAGACTTATGGGAAGATGGCTTTGGAGTAGACAGGCAGTGTTCACCTCCTCAGAAAAACAATGGAGAAAGGGCAAAAAGCTGTTCAGAGGATCTGCTTTGGGGTCAGCAGACCAAGATAGTGCTGCACAACCCCGAGGAAGACCAGAGACAGAGAGATGAAAAAATGAAATGACAGCTATGAGTTACTAAGCCTCTACAACACTGGGAAGGGCCACATCCCCTAACTCCAAGGCGTGCAGCCTGGATAAAACCTGTGGCTCACTGCAGCCAATTGGGAGGGGAACAGATGTCTTCCTCCCTGGGAAGAGGGGAGGTGCAATGGAGGGCAGAGTGGCTTCTCTTCAATGAATTTAGCCAACAGAGGTCACTTTGAATATCCCCTCATTAAAAGAAATACTGAAGGGAGTGCTGCAGCCTGAAAGAAAAAACAAGGTTGAGACACTTGGAGAAGAATGTAGAAATGAAGATTATTAGAAAGGGTAAATTAAAGGGTAAAAAAACAGACAATTGTAAGATATGACAAAAGAAAGCCAAAGGATAAAATGGATGAAGAAAGTAGTACCTTTACAGTAATAACATTAAATGTTAATGCCTTGAACTACCCAATCAAAAGACATAAACTGATAGAATGGATAAAAAAGTATGAGCCAACTATATGCTGTCTACAAGAGACTCACGTCAGATATAAGGACACAACCAGGTTGAAAGTGAAAGGTTGGAAAAAGGTATTCCACATAAATAGTAACCAAAGAAGACCTGGAGTAGTGATATTAATATCGGACAAAATAGATATTGAAGACAAAACTATTACAAAGGATGAAGAAGGTCATTATATATTAATAAAAGGGGCAATTCACCAAGAAGAAATAACTATAATAAATGTTTATGCCCCTAACCTGGGTGCCCCAAGATACATGAGGCACACACTGGCAAAACTGAAGGGAGAAGTAGACATCTCTACAATAATAGTTGGAGACTTTAATACACTACTCTCAGTATTGGATAGAACACCTGGACAGAAGATAAATAAAGAAACATAAAGCTTGAACAATATGATAAATGTACTAGACCTAACAGACATTTGTAGAACATTATACCCCAAAACAGGGAGATATACATTTTTTTCAAGGGCTCATGGATCCATCTCCAGGACAGACCATATGGTAGGTCACAAGACAGGTCTCAATAAATTTAAAAAGATTGAAACTATACAAAACACTTTCCCTTACCATAATGGAGAAAAGCTAGAAATTAATAACAGATGGAAAAAGGGGGAAATTCACAAATATATGGAGATTAAACTACACACTCTTAAATAATCAAGGGTCGAAGAAGAAATTGCAAGATTATTCAGTCAATATTTTGAGATAAGTGAAAATGATAACACAATATATCAAAACCTATGGGACACACCAAAGGCAGTAGCAAGAGAAATTTAGCTCTCAATGCTTACATTAAAAAAGAAGAAAGAGCCAACTGCACACATGGAGGAACTAGAAAAAATAACAGCAAACTAATCCCAAACCAAATTGTAGGAAAGAAATAATAAATTTCAGAGCAGAAATAAATGAAATTAAGAACAATAACAACAAAACAGTAGTGAGAATCACCAAAACCAAAAGTTGGTTCTTTGAGATCAACAAAATCGACTAACCCAGAGCTAGATTGACAAAGAAAAAAACAGAGTAAGATGGAAATAAATAAAAGCAGAAATCAGAGGGAGGATATTATCACTGACCTCATAGAAATAAGAGAGATCATGAAAGGATGCTGTGAACAAATGTACATCAAAAATCTAGACAACGAGATAAAATGGACAAATTTCTAAAAACACACAAAGAACCTACACAGACCCTAGAAGAAATTGAAGAACTCAACAAACCAATCACAAGTAAAGATAGTGAAACAGCCATCAAAACCTCCCAAAGATGAAAAGCTCAAGACCAGATGACTGCACAGGTGAATTCTACTAATCATTCAAAGACTATCTAATACCTCAATGAACTTACACCTCCTGGAGCCTTGCCACCAACCATAGACCACAGTTCACACTGTAGACCACACTCTCTCCCACTCAGTTCTGAGTGGTGTGTGCTGATTTAAAATGGCCTACATCCATTGCCACAACAGTACTCAGGACAACCTCCAACTCCCAAAGAAGCCCCTGTATTTCAACTGCTCATCCCCCTATGGGAGATGTTTGTGTTGGATGTGGTGGGAGGTGTGGGAGGTGGGCAACATGGGAATCCGAGTGGGTTCCGTATAATATTTTAGGTAATCTAAGCACCTCTTAAAATATATGTATATATATATATAAAAAATAACATTTTTGTAAGCAAATACACATATATGCATATATATTTATATATCATTTTACAAATGTTTGTATGTATTGTGAGAATTTTGATTTTTACCCATAATAAAAAAAAAAAAAGACTATCTAATACCAATCTTTTTCAAGCTCTTCCAAAAAATTGAAAAGGAAGGAACACTACCAAGCTCATTTTATGAAGCCAGCATCACCTTAATACCAAAACCAGATAAAGATACTATGAAAAATAAAATTACAGACCAATTTTTCTAATGAATATAGATGCAAAAATACACGACAAAATACTTGCAAACCAAATCCAAAAGCACGTTAAAAGAATTATATACCACAATCAAGTGGATTTTATCCCAGGTATTCAAGAAAATCATTTAGTGTAATAAACCACATTGAAAAATTGAAGAAGAAAATCACATGATTGTCTCAATTGATGCACAAAGGCATTTGACAAAATACAGTATCCTTTCTTGAGAAAAAAATACAAAAGGTAGGAATAGAAGGAAGCTTTCTTTATATGATAAAAGCATATATGAAAAACCTACAGCTAGCATTGTACCCAATGGTGGAAAACTGAAAGCTTTCCCACTGAGTTTGGGGAAAAAGACAAGGATGCCCACTGTCACCACTGTTATTCAACATTGTGCTAGAAGTTCTAGATAGAGCAGTTAAGCTAGATAAAGAAATAAAATGCACCCATATAGGAAAAGAAGAAGTAAAACTTTCTCTATTCCTTAATGGTATAATCCTATAATATGAAAATCCCAAAAAAATCCACAGCAAAGCTACTAGAATTAGTAGACAAGTTCAGCACAGTGGCACAGTGCAGGATACAAGATTAATATGCAAAAATCAGTAGCGTTTCTACACACTACTGATGAGCAATCTGAGGAGGAATCAGAAAAAAAATAACATTTATAGTAGCAACTAAAAAATCAAATATTTAGGAAGAAACCTAACCAAGGACATAAAGGACCTATAGTTAGAAAACTGCAAAACATTGCTAAAAGAAACTGAAGATTTAAATAAATAGAAGGACTTTGCATGTTCATGGAATGGAAGACTAAGTATCGTTCAGGTGTCAATTCTACCCAAACTAATTTACAGATTCAATGCAATCCCAATAAAAATCCCAACAGCCTTTTTTTCAAAAATGTGAAAGCCAATTATCAAATTTATTTGGAAGGGTAAGGGGCCCCCAAATAGCCAAAAATGTCTTTAAAAAGAAGAACGAAGTTAAAGGATTCTCACCTCCTGTCTTTAAAGCATATTCCTTAGTGGTAAAAACAGCATGGTACTGGCCTAAATGTAGACAAACTAACCAATGAAACTCAATTGAGAACTCAGAAAAATGGCCCAAACATCTCTTATCAAGTGATTTATGACAAGGCTGACAACCTCATTCAGCTGGGCCAGAGCAGTCTAGTCCACAAATAGTCCTGGGGAGAAATGGATATCTATATCCAAAAGAAAGACAACCCCTGTATAACACCTCATACAACAATTAACTCAAAATGGATCAAGAATCTAAATAGAAAAGGTCAAACCATAAAACTCCAGAAGAAAATGTAGGAAAACATCTTCAAGATCTGGTGGTATGTGGTAGTTTCTTAAATCTTACACCCAAAGCATGAGTGATGAAAGAAAAAATAGATAAATGTTCTTCAAAGGACTTTGTCAAGAAAAAAAAAGGAACCTACTCAATGGGAGAAAATATTTGGAAACCACATATCCAATAAGGGTTTGATATCCATGTTATAGAAAGAGATCATACAACTCAACGTTAAAAAGACAAGCAACCCAATTAAAAAATGAGCAAAAGACTTGAATAGATATTTTTCCAAAGAGGAGATATAAATGTTCAAAATGTTCAAAAAGCACATGAAAAAATGCTCATCATCTCTAACTATTAGGGAAATGCAGATAAAAACTAGATGCCATTTCACAGCTTATATAATGGAGAAGTACAAATGCTGGAAAGGATGTGGAGAAACAGGAACACTCCTTCACCTTTGGTGGGAATGTAGAATGGTGCAGCCTCTGTGGAAGACAGTTTGGCAGTATATCAAAGCTGAGTATAGAACTGCCACATTATCCAGAAACCCCATTACTAGGAATATATTCAGAAGAACTGAAAGCAAGGACCCAAACAGACATTTGCACACCGAAGTTCATACCAGCATTATTCACAATTGCTAAAATATGGAACCAGCCCAAGTGTCCATCAACTGGTGAATAAATATATGAAATGTGGTATATACATACAAGCAGAATTCTATTCAGCTATAAGAAGCAATGAAATTGGGATGCATATCACAACATGGATGAACCTAGAGGATTTTATGTTGAGTGAAATAAGTCAAACACAAAAGGGCAAATATTGTATGGTCTCACTAATTTGAACTAAATACAGTGAATAAACTCATGGAGGTAATCTCTAGGGTATTGGTTACTAGGAAATAGAATGTAGGTTGAGAATGGGAGATGATGCTTAATGTATGCAGCATTAATAAGGTTAATTGTAAAAGTGTGGAAATGAATAGCGTTGAGAGTAACACATTATAGTGAGTATAACTAACCCTGCTATTTATAAATGTGATTGTGACTGAAAGGGGTAATCCATGGATGTAAATGTCAATTGAACAAAATACAGAAAGGAAAACTCAAACAAATAAAAATGTCAATTGAAAGGAAAGTAGAGAATTGTCTAGGGAATGTATAACATAGTGACTTCAGTGGTGGATGAATATTGTGGTTAGTAGTATAAATATAAGAATACTCTTCTTTCACAAAGTCCTAAGAATATGGTGATACTTGAGAAAATCACTGCTAATGTAATTTATAGATGATAGTTAACAGTAATATTGTAATATTTGGCAGCAATGGCAAGAAGAGATTTCAATTCTAAGGGACAACAATAGGGAGGTATGAAGGGTATGGGATTTTTCCTTTTGGAGTAATGAAAATGTTCTAAAATTGAGGTGATGACAGCACAACTCTGTGATGAAAATGAGAGCCACTGAGTGTACACTTGGAATGGATTGTACAAAGCATGGGACTGTATAACAGGGAATCCAGTAGTGGAAGATGGATTGTTGTTAAAAGGACAAATATGAAAACGTTCTCTCATGAATGATAACAAACATGTAATACTAATATAGGTTGTTAATCATCAGGTGGATTGGGGGAAAATATACCAAATGTAAGATATGGGCTATAGATTGTAATAACATTTTGACGATGCTCTTTCATAGTTTGTAGCAAATATTTCACAACAACGCAAGGGGAGATGTATGGGAACCATGTATGATGATATGCATGTTTGTTTTGTAAATTCACAACTTTTACTATACACTTATTATTTATGTTCTTGTATGAATGATATACTTTGATAAAATTTTATTTAAAAAATCTTATTTTAGATAAAATTGATATCAAGGACTAGCAGTATGCAGTGAATCCAATTAAAATGTAAGAGATGTTGGAATAAATTTTGTAGATATGATGACAAAACTCAATGCAAATGTCACAAAGCAATATTTGACAAAGCACACAATAGTAATTTTATAATAAAAATCTGAATTCTAAATCTCATATTATAATAACAAAACCTGGAAAGGGGAAAGAGGGGAAATAAAAGTGTTAATTTCCTCATATTTCATAAGAGACAGTAAAAAATGATTTAATTTTTTTAACTTTTACTTTCAAGTGATTTTTTAAAAGATTTATTTTTATTTACTTTATTTTTCTTTATCCCCACCCCCATCCCAGATGGTTTGCTTGTCTTTCTGTTCATTGTTTGCTCATCTTCTCCAGGAGGCACCAGAAACCGAACCCAGGACCTCCCACATGAGAGGTGAGTGCCCAATGGACTGAGCCACACCCACTCCCCGTGGGCTGTGGCCTCTGCTGGCTTGTGGCCTCAGCTTGTTGTAGCAGGGGCAGAGTCTAGCTCTGTCGTGGTGGGGGCGGAATCTAGCTCTGTTGTGGCGGGGGCAGCCGTGTTTTTTAGCTCTGTTGTGGCGGGAGGCGGCATCTGCTCGTCTTCTTTTAGGAGGCACTGGGACCCAAACCCAGGACCTCCCATGTGGTAGGCCGGCATCCAAGTGGTTAAGCCATGTCCACTTCCCCCCCAAAATGATTTTTAAAAACCCATACAGCAAACTCCAACATACCCCTACCCACACAGATGCCCAGATTCACCAATTTTATCATTTTCCCACATTGGTCATATCTTTCTATCCATCAATCCATCAAGCCACCCATCTACCTATCTGTCCATCAATTAATTTTTCTGAACATTTGAGTGTATGTTGTATACATATGTTCCTTCAACAGTTATTCATGCTATGTACATTTTTTAAAAAACAATCACTTATGTAACCATCTTAAGTGCAGTTATCTATCTCAAGAAATTCGATATTGCTATAAAGCTTATAGTCTATGTTCCCATTATATCATATGTCCCAATAATGTCCTTTTAAGCCTTTTCTCCTCCCTTATTAGGTCCCACCCAGTTTCATGTTTTGCATTGAATTGTCATTGTATCTTTAGTTGCCCTTCCTTCCTTCCTTCCTCCCTCCCTCCCTCCCTCCCTCCCTCCCTCCCTCCCTCCCTCCCTCCCTTCCTTCCTTCCTTCCTTCCTTCCTTCCTTCCTTCCTTCCTTCCTTTTGCATTGAATTGTCATTGTCTCTTTAGTTGCCCTTCCTTCCTTCCTTCCTTCCTTCTTTCCTTCCTTCCTTCCTTCCTTCCTTCCTTCCTTCCTTCCTTCCTCCCTCCCTCCCTCCCTCCCTCCCTCCCTTCCTTCCTTCCTTTTTTGGAAACATATATACAGCATAAACTTTCCCTTCTCAAACAGTCCCAAGCACACCATTTGGTGGAATTAATAACATTCACAGTGCTGTGGTACCCTCACCACCATCCATTTCTAAAACTTTCCCATCACCCAAAGGAGAAACTCTACACCCAATGTGCATTAACTCCCCCTTCCCTTTCTCCCTGCCTTGGCAACCTGTACTATACCTTTTGTCTCTTTGAGCTGTATAGTTTCTGATATTTTCTTTGTAATTACCATGGGGCTTAAATTTAACATCTTAAATCTATAACAATCTTGATTGCTTTGATATGAAATTAATTGCAATAGTATACACAAACTGTGTTCCTATATCCCACCATGCTCCCCACCTTTATGCAGTTCTTGACACAAATTACATGTTTATAAAGTATGAGTCCAAAACCATGGGTTTATCATTATGTTATATGTGTTTGCTTTTTAGATTCTGTAGGAAGTAAAAAGTGGAGTTATAAACCAAAAATACAGTAATACGGGATATGTATATATATATATAATATATATTTACTTATGTCTTTATCCTTACCAGAGATCTTTATTTCTTCATGCAGCTTTGCTATATTGTCTATTGTCCTTTCAACCTGCCGACTCTCTTTAGCACCTCTTGTAAGGCAGGTTTATTGGTGACAAGCTCCCTCAGCTTTTGTGTATCTCAGAATCTCCTAATCTCACCCTCATTTTTGAAAGACAGTTTTGCCAGATATAGAATTCTTGGTTGGCAAATTTTTGCTTTCAGCACTTTAAATATGTCATCCCACCACCTTCTTGCCTCCATGGTTTCTGCTGAGAAATCAGCACTTAATTTTACATGTCATCTTCCCTCTCTCTTGTGGCTTTCAGAATTCTCTCTTTTTCTTTGGCATGCAACAGTTTGATTATAATATAATAAGATGTCACATTGTGGGTCTATTTGGGTTTATCCTGTTTGGAGTTCATTGAACATCTTGATGTTCAATGTCCTTCATTAAATTGGGGTAGTTTGCAGCTATTATTTCTTTGGATATTCTCTCTGCCCCTTTCTCTCTTCTTCTGGGACTCCCACAATGTGTATATTTGCATGCTTGATGTCTTCCCACAGGATCCTTAGGCTCTGCTCTCGTCATTCTCTCTTCTTTCTGCTCCTCAGATTGGATAATTTCAATTATCTTATTTTCAAGTTTACTGAAACTTTTTTCCTGCCAGCTCCAATCAGCTTTTGTACCTCTCTAGGAGTACTGTGGTCCTCAGTTCTGTTGGGTTCATTTTCATAATTTCTATTTCTCTAGTGATATTCTCTTTGTGTTCATCTATCATATTCCTGATTTCCTTTAGTTCTTGGTCCATGTTTTCCCTTATCTTTTTGAGCATATTTAAGACCATTTTTTAAAAAAAGCCTTTGTTGTGTCTCAGGTCTGATCCTCTTCATTGATGGTTTCTAATGCTTTAATCTTTTCCTTTTCCTGAGCCATCACTTCCTGTTTCTTTGTATGTTTTGTAATCCTTTGTTGAAACCTGGACATTTTGATATTTTAATGTGTTATCACTGGAATTTAGACGCTGTGTGTCTGTTCCTTAAGATTTCATCCAGCTTTTGTTATGACAGAGCTTTTCTTGAATGGCAGGATATAATTTTTAAAAGAGGGGGGGAGAAAAGAAAACATCTTTCACAATCTTTGCAGATTGACTTGTGGGGGTGTTCTCCTTCAGGGCATAGCCATACAATGAGTTTAGAGAAAAGCTCAAGGTCAAAGCATGGGAGTCTCCCTGATGCTTTCAGCATATGCATCAGTCTTGGGCAAGTGCTTGTGACCCTAGGAATTCTCCCATTTACATCAATGTGATTGTTCCCTCTTCTCTAAGGAACAATTTTCTCATAGCCTGAGCACTGCATTGGATGTCCTACAGCCAACAATCTTTGGCCCAGGAAGTCATGACTTGGTTGATCTCCCATAGTATTTAGTAGGTGAGCTCTATGAGCTACCTTCTACATGCTGGGCAACTTCTGGGATGGCATGCTTGCTATGAGTGTCTTAGTTCAGTCTCTCAGACTAAATCAGAGAGTTTAGGCCAGACAAATATGCTCCCAGTATGTATGCAAGGTTTATACTCTGCTCCCTCCAGAACTAGGACCAGGGAACTGCACTGGGAACAGAGGCTGGCTCCACACTGAGTTGATGAAGGGATGAGGGAGCAGCTAACCAAAGTGACAGGAGGTCTTACTGATTTTAAGATGTCTTTTTCTCTTTTCAGTGCTTGCCTGTTACTGCAATCCTTTAACTATTTTCTAGAGTTTTGAGAAAAATGTTTCTGTCTGTTCCTGATGGTTGATCCAAGTTTTTGTGGTAGGATGGAGCCCTAAAGCTTCTCATTCCACCATCTTGATCGAGGCCTGGTAGCCCCATAATTTAATTTTACATTATGAAAGAGAAGTACATCTCTGCTTTGGTAACTACTACTAGAATTGAATTGAAGTACGTTAGAATACTTTCCAAACCACTGAGAAAGATGCAAGCAAAGGAAAGACCAAGAACTTAGCAGGAAATAGCACACACATGGTAAACAAAATAACACTGAAAGAAAGATAAAATAAATAGGTAAAATAAGACCAAATAGATCTATTATGGCAACAAAGATAAATGGTTTTAATTCCAATTTCAGATGCTTGACCTATCCAAATGCCATTCTCTTTCTCTCTTGCAGGAAAATTCACCTGCCCTATGGAGCCTGAAAATGCATTGAGCACTCTCTGAGCACATCCTGGACAATGAGATGAAAAAATAAAAGTACTGGTTTATAAAAAATATCAACTACATATTTTGTACAAAAGGAAAACTAAGAGGTTGAACATAAAATAGCAGCGATACCAGAAAAATGTAGAAAACTAAAAAGTGTAGAAGTCATTTCCCACTAAGGCTATTTGTTAAGAATGTTGGGGAGAATTCAGTATATTGTCTTGTGTTTCTCCCTCTTGTGGCTTTCAGTAAGGACTTGTATGTGTGAGAGAGAAACTTAAGCTGGGGGTGATTGATTTGAGAAAAGAGTGGCAAGAAGAAATGGCTTCACTAAGAGGAAGGTAATAGTTTGGACACCAGTGGGAATTTAGCACTGCAGTGCAAGTAAAGTCATGACTGAAGCTCATTTACTAAAATCGAGGGAAAAGAAATAGAAAGACAGTAATAGACAGTTTATTCTCTGCCTCCATTACCTTGCCCCTCATTAGACTAGACTACCTACCTCACAGCAAGAGCAATAACCCAGACAAGCTCTTACAGAAGGAAAAAAAAAAAGAGAGAGAGAAAAGACAGGTGAGGCAACATGAAGCACACCTTATAACCTGTGATTTATTTTTGCCAAAATTGTTTTACCTGAATCTAATAGAGTGTAAAGACTTACCTTCCACTTTAGAGTAGAGGAACCATTTAAATGACACCTTGAAAAAAAAAGACATATCCAGAATGTGAGATATTATACAAAATAAATTGATCAATTTAAATGCCCAATGTCATGAAAAAGCCAGTGTTCTAAATTAAATGAGACTAAATATACATAACATCCAAATACAATGAACAAATCTTGACTGGATTCTGGTTTGGAAAGAATATATAGAAGATATTTAGGGTACAGTGATGAAATTTGAATAAGGATTATATATTAGAAATATTTGGGAATTGTTAATTATCTTAGGATGATAATTATTTTGTGATTACATAGAAGAATGCTTTGAATTTTAGAAGAAGTATGCTGAAGTTTTATGGGTAAAGAGTCATGATTCCTGGAACTTAATTCTGAATGGTTCAAATTTAAAAACTCACATATATACATACATACATTCACATATTTGCAAATCTAGATAAATATGACAAAACATTACTAAAGTATGTAGGGGATAATTGTTCCATTCTTTCACCTATTTTATAAGTATGAAATTTTTCTAATAAAATGATATATGTGAAATTATTTTTAAAAAGCACAAGGAAATATCTGAATCTGATCATGGTGGATTAAGTAGGAGCAGATTCAGCCTTCTACTGTAAACAAAAAGAAAATTGGACAAAATATATGAGGCAACAGTTTTCATGCATTTACCAACAGGAAGTGCAAGACCAATCACTGAGAGATGGGAAACAAAATAATTAAACTCAAACATAGCTCTGGAAGTTTGCTTGGGAGCATTTCCAGATCACAGTGCAGGGAGGAATATCAACAAGCAGGAAATGTCACTGAAGATGAGGAGACAGAGATTGAAAATTGGGAAGGTTGAAGTAGCTGGAATTTGAGAAGGCAGAATACCAGAAAGGAGGGAGCTGTGTAGGGAAACATCTCCAAAAATCTACAAAGAGTCTCCTCCAGTCTTTCGCTTGTATAATAAGCCATGCATGTCTAGGCTAAAATCCCATGAGGTCAGGCAAAGAACGGTTGGGGAGCTGAAAGCTGAACAATTTGCAAAGTCTGCACATGGCTTGGAAGCATTTGATTTCAGAAAAACCCGAGAAGAGTCCTCATCGACATTTGGTGGAGATCCCAGATGGGGTGAGCCTTAGTCATTGGGGTATCCTAGTTATGGAGTAAAGCCATCTCTAGATCTACCCTAATAAAAGTTAGAAATTAGCCTTCCAAGAATCAAGATGCTCCACAAGTAAGTTAACTGGCTGCCAGAACAAAGTCCAACACTCTAAAATAATACAAAAGAATCCAGCACGCAAAAATGTCAAATGCCCATCTTCCAATCAAACATTACTCTGGTGAAGAAGCAGGAAAGTGTAACCCTTAACTAAGAGAAAAAACATTCAATAGAAAGAGAGTGAAATAACGAAAGTGATGGAATTCGCAGAGAGATACTTTAAAACAGTTATTGTGAATATGCTCAATAAGCACAAGGCTTTGAAGAATAATAAGCATAGTGAGCACAAAATATATGCATGCATAGTTCTAGTACAATCAATCATATTCTATAGATTACAAATAGAATATTTGAAATTAAAAAGGTACACCATGGGATGAAAAGTGGATAAGACAACGCAGAATAAAGAGATCAGTGAACTTGAAGACATAGCAATAAAAAACTGAAATACAGAAAGAAAAAAGACTGAAAAAATTGGCACAGCATCAGTGGACTGTTATGAAACACTCTAACATATGTAACTGAAGCCCCAGAATAAAAAAGGAAAGAGGATGAACAGAAAAAATACATAGATAATTTTCCAAATTTGAGAAATGATGTAAAGTCACAAATCTAAATAGCTCAATTAGCAATAAATAGGGATAAACAAAGTAATCCACAGCAAAGTATATCATAACCAGATTGTTGAAACCCAATCAGAAAGCATATTTTAAAAAGCATTCTGGGGGTGGATGTGGCTCAAAGGGTTGGGCGTCCGTCTCCCGTATGGAGGAACCTGGGTTCCATCCCCCGGACCTCCTGATAAAAATAAAAGTATAAAAGGCATGTGGGCCGCCAAGTCCCCATGATTGAGTGCGCTGCCAGGCCCTGCTCCCAAGCTCCACGCGTGGGTGTGCTGTCAGTCCCCGCAAGCAGGTGCGTGCCAGGCCCCGTGCATGGGTGCGCCACATGCAGCAAGATGATGACAAAACAGGAGAGTGACACAAGGGAGAGCCAAGATGAGACGTGCCGAAAAACCAGGATCTAAGGTGGCACAGGCAGTAGGACGCCTCTGTCCCACATCGGAGGTTCCGAGGATTGAATCCCAGTGAAGACAGGAGGAGAAGAGAGGGCAGGAAACAGACACAGAGAGTTGCCCAGGAAATGGACACAGAAACAGCAGAAACGGTGTGGGGGGGTGGTGCTTAAAAATGGATAAAAGTGAATAAGTAAATAAATCTTTTTTAAAAAAGCAGTCACAGATAAAAGAGGGCTGAGGAACCAAGATAAGACTGCTTGTGCACTATGTAAATCAGAAAAAAAAGCAATGACAAATTTAAAGTACCAAATGAAATCAACTGTCAACTTGTATCCAGCAAAAATACCCTTCATAAATGAAGATGAACTAAAGAGTTTTTCAGAAAATATAAAAAAGGAGAAGATTCATCTCCAGCACAAGCACACTGCAAGGAATATTAAAAGAAGCCCTTTTGGCTGAATGCAGATGACAGCAAATGGAAACTTTGGAAACCTAAAGGACTGAAGAGCTCCAGAAATGGTTGATATGAGGGTAAATATAAAAGGTTTTCTTCTCATTTAAAAATTTCTTTTAAAGGTAATTGAATTTGTAAAGAAAAATTGATAATTTATCAGGGGTTTTTAATATGCAGAAGTAAAACTTTAACAAAATTGATGAAAAGGAAAGGAGGGGAATAGAATTATAGTGCTGTAAATGTCCTACATTATGTATGCCAATAGTTGTTGATTGGAAATGAGAGGTGAGAGAAATAAAAGTCAAGAGTGACTCCCATCTATTTGCTTGGCTGTGCTCCTTAAACAGATGGGAGACTACAGAAAGGAAAATTTGAGATGAGATATGATACTGAGTTTTAATTAGGACATGCTGAGTGCCATGAAACAACTCTGTGGAGCAGTCCAATAGGCAGTTGTAAATATAGGACTTGAATTTATGAGACTTGTTTGTGCTAGAAAAAAATATTTGGGAGTTACTATTAGAGCTACGGAAGCATCTGAGATTGCCCAGGTAAAACATTAAGAAGGCAGAGGAGAGAGTGCTGGGGGACTCTATTTCAGGAGAAGATGCTAAGAGAGTTGCAAAGGAAGAAAATTAGAAATAAACAGAAGAGTAGGAGAATCAGAAAAGACTGGTGTCCTGGAAATCAAGATGCTAAGAAGGGGTGGTCAACAAAAATGCAAGAGGTCAATAAATGGAATTCTCAAGCACCTGCTCACTTGTGTAAATTAGTGGCATAGATTATTATAAAAATTAGAAGATGCTTTTTTTTGTAGGTTTCATTGAGCCTTTAGGTTGACATCTGGTCTTTTCACTTTATACTTATCAAAATAAGAATACATTGAAAATGAAATAATAATGATAGGATAAAATATAAGAAATGAAATATATAAAAATTTTAAAAACTAAATAAAATTTCAAAATTAGGATATTAAAAAAATAATGAAAAATGTTTTTAAAAATTTTCTTGGCATTTTGCCTTTCATCACTGCAATATCTGGTGTCCTTGATGTACAGTGACATTTTCTTCCACTTATTCCACAGTGTCTTACTTTTTTTCATTTTGTTTTCAAAGAAGTTTTAGGTCACAGTAAAGTCACATACAGAATATAGG
Source organism: Tolypeutes matacus (assembly GCA_026826555.1). Lineage (NCBI taxonomy): Eukaryota > Metazoa > Chordata > Mammalia > Cingulata > Chlamyphoridae > Tolypeutes > Tolypeutes matacus. The sequence goes on along the minus strand of JAKSZT010054138.1, from coordinate 10,936,557 downwards.
GGACTCCCATATACCCAACATCCTCCCCCCTTTCCCCCTTCCTGTATTAATAACATTTTTATGTGTGGATGGTACATTTGTTACAACTGATATACAAATAGTGAAACATAGCTACTAACCATGGTAAATAGTTTACATTATGGTTTACATTTTAGACCATACACTTTTATAAATTTTGATGATATTTAACATGGCCTGTGTCCATCATCGCAATATCATGTAGAACACATGATTCTAGCAATGGAAGAAATTACAGCATTGATATGGAGGCAGTGACCACTGGAGGCTCTGAGGGCAGGGAGAGGGAAAGACAGGTGTAATAAATACGAGGGCATTTTCAGGACATTGCAACGACAGATATAGGCCATTAAATATCTTCCCATAACCTACAGAATTGTGTGGGAGAGAGTGTAAACTACGATGTAAACTATAATTCACACTCAGTGGCAATGCCCCAAAATGCGTTCATCAATTGCAATGAATGTACCACACTAATGAAGGATGTTGTTTATGTGGGAAAATGTGGGAGGTATGGGGAAAGGGCATATGGGAATCCCTATATATTTTATATTACATTTATATAATCTAAGTGTATTAGTCAGCCAAAGGGGTGCTGATGCAAAATACCAGAAACCAGTTGGTTTTTATAAAGTGTATTTATTTGGGGTAGAAGCTCATAGTTACCAGGCCATAAAGCATAAGTTATTTCCCTCACCAAAGTCTATTACCACGTGTTGGGGCAAGATGGCTGCCAACATCTGCCAAGAGGTCAGGCTTCCTGGGTTCCTCTCTTCCCGGGGCTTGCTTGTCTCCGGGCTCAGCTCCTCTACTATCTCCACAAGGTCAGCTGTAGACTATGAGGCTCTCTAGGCTTTGCCTCTCTCCACAAAGCCAGCTGTAGGCTATCAGGCGAATGACTCTGTCTCTCTTCCCGGGGCTTCTGCTGTGTCCAAGGAGCAGTCTCTATTCCTCGTGTTCTTCTCCTGTTGTTCACTTCCCGAGCTCCAGCTCAAAACTCAGCATCAGAACTCCAACTCTGTCCTTTGCCATGTCATTTATCTGTGACTCCCCACCCACCAAGGGGTGGAGACTCAACACCCTACTGATGTGGCCCAATCAAAGCCCTAATCATAATTTGATCATGCCCAGAGGAACAGACCAGTTTACAAGCATAATCCAATATCTATTTTTGGAATTCATAAATAATGCCAAACTGCTACACAAAGTATTGTTAAAAAATAAAAATATATATATTTTTAAGAAAGAATACATGGAATTCACAAGCAAAATTACCTTAAAGAGCTGTTTTAATTTTGAAGAAGAACAGTTGTAGGAAGCGTATTTTAAATAACTGTTTTTTATTGCTGTCTCAAGGAGATGGTGGGCTTGAATTTCACTTTTCTCATGGGGGTAACTTGCCAAAATTAGAAATTCCTTTCCTTTTCCTCTGGTGGTAATCTTAAATCACTTCTGCTCCTCTCTTGATGATGAGGTAAAATGAGGGAGAAGGAGAAGGGCAAACTTTTCAAAAATGTTTTAGTAGTGTATTCATTAACAAATGAAACAGTACAGAAAGTTGATTCCAGGCTTAACTCATGGAAGACACTCAATAGATATTTGAATTGACTTAAATTTGATAGATTTTCTTGTGACTATTACTTGGCCAAATGGGTAAAACAGGTGTAATGTAGTGGCTTTGCTGTGAATCTTACAGCTTGTTTCATAATACCCCAATATCGGCATTCTGGAATTATAAACTTTTTAAAAAATATTGAATTGCTGTAATTTTGAAAAAAGAACTATGTTCATAGACATTTTTTGAATGGTAAGATGTAGAATACTGGATAAGGAAAGGGTTGTGGAGTTAAAACCAAGGGGCTAGAATGTCACAAACAGTCATACCGCTATGTCCCTTTGGCTTATAAAGGTGAGCCCAGTGTTGGTTTTTAGTTTTGTTTTATTTTTAATTCTTTTCAATAACATTTACATGCTTTTCTTATTCATTTGTAATTGCAGGAAACTGACATGAATCTCAATTCTTGAATAGTCTCACATCGATTATGCTTATATTCTAAAGAAAAATAACTTTTTCCCAAACTGGCAATGGTTATTACAACTCTTTCTGGTCTGCTAGACAGTGCACAAAATTAATTAGGCTTCTTTCTCGTTTATTGCATGCAAGCTCTATCCATCATCCAGAGTACTTGCAAACATGCAATTGGAGTTTGAAAAAAGAGATATTTTGCTAACTGCTTCTTATAACTACAATTTCCATGCAAGTAAAGTGCCGTCGTTCCTGGACAGGCATACATTTATTTTACTAAGTGATTGATTTATGAGTGACTTTTAGAGAATAAACTTTAGTGCCTCTCTATAAAAAAAAAAAATAGCTCCTGAAAATATGAATTTATAATGACAGATATCTGATCTTTGCTATGTTATTGCTAGAAGTAGAATCTGCTATTCTCTAATTTTGAAGTTCCTTTAAAAGTGTGTATCCAATTTCAATCAAGTTTCACCGTTTCCTATTTGAAAATTTCTATATACTCAGAACTCGTTATTTTCATTAAAGTTAAATGTTTTTTATTAACTTATTTATAATAAAAAATGGTGCATGTGTGTGTGTGTCAGAGAGAGACAGAGACATGGAAAGAGGGGGAAGAGAGAGACACACAGAAAGAGAGAGAGAGAGAGGAAGAGCAGGAGAGCAGGGGAGGGGTGTGCAGCTAATTTTATATTTTTTACTTTCATTCATTGAAATATAGTGTGGCAGTTTGATATTATTTATAAATTCCAAAAAAGAGATATTGATTATGACTGTAAACTGGTCTGTTCCTCTGGGCAAGATACCCTTTGATTGATTTAAGTTCAAAGGCTTTCCATTTACTTGATTAAATCAACATTAGGGCTTTGATTTAACCATGTCATTAGGGCAGGTAGGGTTGAGTCCCCACCCCCTTTGTGGACTATATAAACGGATACTCAATCAAGAAGACAGGGAAAGAGATACACAGAAGTAGGCACATGAAGGAATACACAGAGAAATAGAGAGAGCTCCACAGACACAGAAGAGGAATAAACTTTGATCCTGTGGCCCAGAGAAGAGAGATGAACCATTCACCTGATAGTCTACAGCTGACCTTGTGGAGAGAACAGAGCAGCTGAGGCCAGAAAGAAATGAGCCCTCCAGCCCACAATTGAGATAGGAAGAAGCTGGGACCATAGAGCCTTAAGAGGAAGAGGAAGGCTGAACCCTTGCAGAGAATGGCAGCCATCTTGCTTCAACACATGGCAACAGACTTTGGTGAGGGAAGTAACTTACTCTTTATGGCCTTGTGACTGTAAATTTCTACCCCAAATAAATACCCTTTATAAAAGCCAACAGATTTCTGGTACTTTGTATCAGCACTCCTTAGGCTGGCAAATACATATATTACCCAGAAGTTGAGGGACCTGCATCAGTTTGTTCATTCATTCATTCATTCTTTCACCCTTTCATTTATTTATTAAACAATTATTGCACCCGTTAAACATTTCTGAACATCCTTTCTGTGCCAGGAACACTCAAGCACTGGAGTTACAGACCTGAATAAGAAAAGATCTTCCCTTTATAGAACTCCTAATCTAGTAGAGAAAATGGAAGAGTCCTGAGGTTCTCACAGAATGCTGAGATAAAGGAAAGGAAAGATTTCAAACCCATTCTTGGAAGCCAGAGAGGTGGATACTTGTCTTATATCTGCCATTTTCTGGATCTGAGGCTTTGACTATGTCACCTCCCTTCTTGAGATCTCAGTTCCTGCATATATAAAAATGGGGGAAATGTTTTACTCTTAGGGGTCTGGGGAGAAAATGTAAGGTGATTATTGGGAAAAGTATGCTAGAAATTTTTAAAGGCTCAGCCATTTGGAGAATTACATCTCTTATTATTGTTAAGCATCTGTGCACAGAATGGTTGAGGGAAAAGTTCCATCTAAATCAACTCCAGACTTGACTTGAAACCAAAAATTAGAGTCCAAAGCAGAATGTTTGGACAGTTAAAAGGCAACAAACTTGTACTTCTTACAAGATGCATCTGTATCTGGAGTTAGTCTTTAAAGCATTCCAATTCTGAAAAATCCTTCGCTTTGTCCAATAAATCCCTAGTTTAGAAATTCCTTAATTTCTCCCTAGTCTTCCATCCCCATCCCATTGTGATGATATTCACAAAGTCTGGTGTCTGCCTTGGTTATCATGTGGTGCCATCTATTTTGATTTAGTCCTCAGCAATCCTGCAGTTTTGACCGTCTATAAGCACTGGTAAAGAATGTGTAACACGGTTGGCTTGGTTTGCAACATAATTCTTTCTTCTGTCTCCCAAACAAGATTGTAACTCCTCAAAGGCACCCCTTCTCAGTCCCCTCCCCAGTATCTAGCCCTCACAAATGCATTCATTTATTCATTCAATTAGCATGTACTTAGCATTTTCCTTTTAGATACTCCAGATCCTGTAGGTGTGAACCCATTTGTAAATAAGATGAGACCAAACTGAATCAGGGTGGGACTTAATCCAATATGACTGGAGCCCTTATAAGCAGAGGGAATTTGGACACTGTTAGAATTCAGAAAAGAAAGACGTCTATGGTTGTTGGCAAGGCTCCAGGATGTCTAAGTTCATTGAGGGTGGTGGGCCACACTGTGGGAGATGTTTGTGTGGGATGTGGTGGGAGGTGTGGGAGGTGGGCAACATGGGAATCCCAGTGGGTTCCGTGTAATATTTTGGGTAATCTAAGCACCTCTTAAAATATATGTGTATATATATATATATATATATAAATAACATTTTTGTAAGCAAATGCACATATATGCATATATATTTATATATCACTTTGCAAATGTTTGTATGTATTGTGAGAATTTTGATTTTTACCCATAATAAAAAAAAAAAAAAAAAAAAGAAAGACGGCCATGTGATAGAGGCAGAGATTGAGTTACACATCGTCACAAGAATGCTACACAGACTTCAGAGAAAGCATGATCCTGGACGTCCAGCTTGTAACACTGTGAGACAATAAATTCCTGCTGTTTAAGCCAACCTGTCTGTGGTATCTTTTATAGCAGGCCCGGCAAACTAAGACACTAAACTAAATGCTTATAGTATTATCTCATTTAATTCCAACAACCATTAAGTTAGGCACTATTATTATCGTCATTGAAAAACTAAGGCTCTAGAGCTTAAATCACTTTGCCCAGTGTCATTAGCATGTTAGCTGCTGTTACTTAACCTGTACAGTTCAATAGGACCAGCTTCTGCCTTGAGACCTGTTTTAGTTGGCTAGGCTGCTGGAATACAATATATCAGAAATAGTTTGGCTTCTACAATGGAGATTTAATTAATTAATTAATTAATTTTATTATAGAAGTCGTGAGCTTACAAAACAATCATGCATAATGTGCAGAATTCCCATATGTCACCCCTTACAATGGAGATTTATTAACTTAAAAGTTTACAGTTCTGAAGCTGTGAAAATGTCCAAATCAAGGCTTCATTAGGCAATGCTTTTCTCCCCAAAAACTGGTTGCTGGCAATCCTGGATGCCTCTTTCATATGGAAAGGCACATGGTGGAGTCTGCTGGTCTCCCTTCTCTTCCAGGTTTCATTATTTCAGCTCCTGGATTCCTCTGGCTTTCTCTCTGTCTCTCTCTCCATATTCATCCTGTTTATAAAGGACTCCAGTAAGAGTCCTGGGTCATGCTTTGCTGAAGTAATCCAATCAAAAGGCTATTAAACGGGGGACGGATGTGGCTCTGGTGGTTGGGTGTCCGTCTGCCATATGGAGGGACCTGGGTTCAATCCCCAGGACCTCCCGGTAAAATATATATATATATATAAGTTCTGTGAGCTGCCAGGCCCCACGCACGGGCGTGCCAGGCCCCACTGAGCCACACAGTGAGATGATGTCATAATGGGAGGGGGACGCAGTGGAAAGCCAAGACAAGATGTGCCGAAAAACCAGGAACTGAGGTGGCACAGGTGGCAGAACGCCTCTCTCCAAACATCAGAGGTCCCCAGGATCAAATCCCGGTGAAGACTGAAGGAGAGGGATGAGAAGAAAGGACAGGAAACAGACACACAGAATTGCCCAGCGAGTGGACACAAAACAGCAAAATGGGGGGTCGGGGGGAGAGGGGGGTTAAAATGGATAAAGTAAATAAATCTTAAAAAAAAAAAAAAAGGCTATTAAATGAAGTGGCCTAATTTTTTTCTTTAAAAAAAATTTTTTTAAAAGATATTTAGATTTCATAAATGTTACATTAAAAATATAGGGGATTCCCATAAGCCCCGTTCCCCACACCACCCACATTTACCCACATTAACAACATCCTTCATTAGTGAGGTACATTAATTGCAATTGAGACCTGTTTTAGTTGGCTAGGCTGCTGGAATACATTTTGGAGCACTGCTACTAAGCATGCATTGTAATTTACATTGTAGTTTACACTCTTTCCCACACATTCCTGTAGGTTATGGCAAGATATATAAATGGCCTGTATATGTCATTACAATGTCATTCAGGACAATTCTTAAATCTCAAAAATGCCCCCATATTATACCTATTTTCCCTCTCCCTGCCCTCAGAACCTCCAATGGCCACTGCCTACACATCAATGATATAATTTCTTCCATTGCTAGAATCACAATAAGTTTATAGTAGAATACCTGTAAGTCTACTTTAGTCCATATTTTATTCCCCAATCCTGAGGATTCTGGGGTGGTGATGCCCATTCCACCTCTAATTGAGAGGGGGCTTCGATCTCATATAGCTGATGGATGGGACTCTCTTGCTTGCAGTTGTAGGCTCTCTCATTTCCTTGGTATGGTGATTGGTCCATCCTCACTTCCTTGTTCGTTGTCCTGGGCGAGTCCAATGAACTGGACAGCAGATGTTGCAACTCCGCTGAGGCTTAGGGCCCAGCTAAGGGCCCAAAGATTCAAGTCTCTCGAACGTACACCTACCAACTCCAACGCCAACTATAGGTTAAAATAGAAGGGACAGAAGAGCCATGTGTAGGGAAACCACAACTGAATCTAATTCTGTCACACTGGGGATCACAAACCCCAAAGCAGGGCCCATTGGCAAGGAGAAGTGGCCTAATTTAAAGATCCCATCTATACCCAGAGGAATGGACTAGCTTTAAGGACATGATTTTTCAGAGGTCCATAAAAGCCTCAAACTACCACAACACCTCTCCTGTAGGAAGGAAGTATATGATATTTTTGCTACCTGCAGACTCAATTTCAGCTAGACAAATGTTCTTACTGATGTGCATGGAAGATTCCCCTCTCTCCAGCCCTGTTGGGCTATTGTTCTGGAAAGGCAGAAAAAATAAAAGTTTTAACATTAAAGTAACATGTTTGTTACCTAATACATCATTATGTGAGTTGTTCTCATATATTTTTCTCTTTCCATAGAAATTAATAACCATGATATAGCTATTTTTCTAGGGATATAAAAAATTAATGTTATGAAGTCTAAAATTTGGGATAAATGTTTCACGTAGAACATTAAGCTTCATCATTTTTGATGAGTGTGATTTATTTCCTGTAAAAATTCAAATGCTCTAGATGGGTGGACACAGTTCCCTTTCTTGGCTTATTACTTTATCTTTCTTTTCTGGACAAAGGAAAAGTGAAGTGAAAAGGGAAAGAATGACCAACTACAGGTATTACTATATTTCCCTCATAATTTATTTTCATGGCTGATTTTGGAGAAAATTTAAATGCAAATTATGGTACTTCCCTTTCTAAAAAATAATATTAATAAAGTTGTGTTCTAATGTCATGAGATAAGAAAAGGAAAAATTAATATAAACTTGTTTTTTGCATATATTTGTGAGTGAAGATGAAATATTGCTTAGAGAGTTGAAATTCTCAACATTGTAGCATACATAGTTCTGATCTTTAATTTCTGAAGCAGAGCACACATAATTTGTGATACATTTTTATGCCTAGAGAAATCGCCCCAGAATCCCACAGGGAAAACCCAAAACATAGCCAGAGTCAATAAAGTAAGACTACTGTTTTCCATTCAGACCTTTCCATATTTTATATTTTTAGTGATTCCTGAAGCAGTCTCTCAATTCCAAACCATGCTTAATGAATTCTTTGAACATTGGTGTAAATTAATATTAATAGTAATGAATTCATTTGTGTTTCAGTAGAGAAAAACTTCATTTCAATTATTAAAAATACCCAATACAGTTCTGAAGGTGAGAGGAAAACTTAAGAGGGTCACTGGAAAACAGGACAAGGGGAGGGGACCAAACATTAAGGCACACTGTGCAAGCTTTCCCCTGGGCTACCTTTCTTTCCAAGTGTGTCTGATCCTCTACATTCGGTTCATGCAGTTTTCTCTGGAATCTCAGCATTGTGCAAGATCACTTAAATATGATATAATGGAAAGGTACCTGAACTCTGAGATGGGCAGATCAAAATCTGAATCTTATCTCTGCAACTATGACCTTGCTGAGCCTCAGTTTCCTCTTCTGTAGGACAGGGATGGCAACATGTACCTCTTATAGTGGTGAGGATGAAATGAAGTAATCTATGTGACAGTCTCGAACCAACAGGAGGGGCTTAATATTAAGTCTCAGTTGAAGTGGATTACTTGATTTTTCAGTTTGCCAAAGGGCTGCCGATGCAAAGTACCAGAAATGTATTGGCTTTTATAAAGGGGGTTTATTTAGGGTAAAAGCTTACAGTTCCAAGGCCATGAAAAGTCCATAACAAGGCACCATCAGAGATGCTTTCTCATCAAATTCAGCTGCCATGTGTTGAAGCAAGATGGCCGCTGAGCTCTGCTGAGGTTTGAGCTCAGCTGAGGGCAACTAGGCATACGGCTTGTCTCTTTCCGGAACTCTCAGCTGTTCCACTTTCTTTCCAAGTTCAGCTGTAAGCTACCAAGCAGATAGCAGGGCTCGTCTCCTCTTGAGATGCTCTGTGGGCCCAGCGTCTTTGAGCCTCTTGGGAGCTTCTGTTTTCCTGCAGTCCTGTCTCTCACATTGCCAAATCAAATATGGTGACTTCCTTTTCCTGTGTCTGTCTGTGTGTCTCTGTGTCTCTGGGTTTATATCAGACCCAGCAAGGGGGCGGAGACTCAACATGAGTCACGCCTCTCTTATGTAGTCCAATCAAAAGCCCTAAATAGATCTTAACAAGTAATCTAATCAAAGACACTTCGATTGAATTTAATGCAATCAAGCCCAGAGGAATAGATTGGTTTACAAACATAATCTTTCTCTTTTGGGGATTCATATAATAATCTCAAACTGCCACACCTGAAGAGACAGAATTACTTCTTTTCTTGGCATTGCAGAGATTTCCTTTGCTTCAAAACAGAATTGGAAAGGACCTCAGAAGTCACCTTGCTTAACCCTTACTTGAAGTATGTGTTCTAGCAACCACCTTTCAGAGAGGTAGTAGATTACAATCTGCTTGGACACCCCCAGCTATGATGAAGTCTCTGCCCTCGGTGGCATTTCACTCCTTCATTGAACAGTTCTTGCCAGAAGCTACTCATTCTTCATCCATCCATTCAACAAATATTTATTATGCACTGAATATATACCAGGCATTGGGGGTGAAAAGGTGAGTAAGATAGATACAACCTTTGCCCTTCTGGAGGTCGCAGACTCATGGGGGAGACAGACATGTAAGTCAACAATTTATTCTAGATATTGAAGTGGGCAGGCCTCTGGGGGCTGTACAAGGGCAGAGGAGGGGTGTTAGCGTGGTCTTGGGTGGGGGCAGGCAGTAAGAAGATGCTCCCTGTAGTGGATGCGTGAAGGATGGGAAAATCCTCGTGAAGGATGGGAAAATGGGTGGTCTCTCCCAGGCAGTGAAACAACATGGACAGAGGCTCTTGAGTGAGAGAGGAGATTACTTGTGTGGGAAACTCTAGGTATGACTGGAGACTAAGAGTGTGGGATAGTGTAACACTGAAGAGTTACCAGGCATCTTATCATGAAGGGAAGTGTTTGCTGGGCTAAGGAGTTGGGACTTTATACTGAAGGCACTGGGAACCGAGTGTTTTGAGCGGAGGAGGAAAGTGGGCGGATTTGTGAAGCAAGGATAAATGTGCTCCACAATCCTCATTCCAAGAAAGAACACATGAATTTAGTTTCGACCAAATCAAATCAAATCTGGCTTTGAACAGCCCCTCCCTCTTTCTAGGATGGCAAGAATTCCACATGGCTCATGTTTTTTTTTTTTTTTTTTTTGGTTCATGTTTTAGAGATCCCTCTTCATTCTTACAAATTGTATAGATTGGTTTTCTGATTAAGTTATTGTTCCAGGGTGAATTCAGGGAGAATTAATTTTTACCCTTGTTTTTTATTATGCTTATAATATCAAATCATATTTCACTAATTGATACTAAGATAGGCTTTATAGGAAATATTAGACCCACAAAGCTCAAAATCTATTTGGAAAAGCAGTTCTCAGGTGTCCAGAACAAAATTTCACCTTTATTTGATTTTAAATCTCCATGTGTGTGGCCTATACCTTATTTAGTGTATCATGGACTATGCTATACAAGAGGAACTGGAAAGAAAGATGCACTTGTCTCTCCTCTCCAGACAACTCACCCTTTCTCTCCCAGGTCAGAACACTTTGGTCTCACCATCAAAATCTCTCAATGGGTCAAAACTCCCAAAGCAAAGAGTTTTCTTCAGGTATTCAGTAACTTCAGATTTTGAATCTGGTGGATGCAGAAACAAGATTATCAAAAGATAATCTTCAAAAGAAGCAAATGCAAAGAGTTTGAGCACCCTCTTTGGTTGGGAAGGAAAGTGTATGTTTTCCCAACTATTTTAAAGTCCTTAAGTACCAATTAAAAAAAAAAACAAATCATATCCTACTAAGTTATCTATACACAGTTGCTTTGAAGAAAATTTAGTATCATAGCTGAGAGCAAGATTGGAGGTATGGTTTGAGGAAGACTGGAAGATTTAGAAACTAAACCATTGATCCATTACCTCAAAAAATATTTGCTGCTCTGTGCCAAGCACTGTTCTAGGCACTGAAGATTCAGTGGAGATATAGATCCCTATACACGTGGAGCTCACATTCTACTTGATGAAAAGCAATAAACAAATTAAATTAGTAATATAGCAGATTGTGATTCCAAGTCCCACCCAAATCAAGAGGGTGGAATGAGAAGCTCCAGGGCTCTGAGCCCCCACTGAAGCTTTGAAAAACCAGCAAAAACTAGCAGAAAGATGTTTCTCAATGCTTCAGAAAGCAATTAAAGGATTGCAGTAACAGGACGAGTGCCCAACTGAAGAAAAAGGCAACTTAAAAAAAGGGAGGCTATCCCTGTACCCTTGCTGATCCCTCCCCCATTCCTGACCAACTCAGCAAAGAGCTCGCCCAAGCTCCCAATGTGCATCCCTAGTACCAGTTCTGGAGGGAGCAGAGTAAACCTCTTGCACATAATGGGAGCATGTATGTCAGGCCTAATTTGTCTGGTGGCAGCCTGAAGAACTAAATCCAGACCCTCATCACAGGCTTGCTGACCCAGAATGAGATGTGCATGTATAGGCAGCTCACAGAACTCTCCTAAAGAACACTGTGGGAGAGCAGTCAAGTCATGGCTGCCTGGGGCAAGGGATTTCTGGCTGTGGGACATATAATGCAGTGCCCAGACCTTGAGGAAACTGTTTCCTAGGGAAGAGGAGACATTTGTATCCATAAAAATAGGAGAATTCCTAGGGCTGCTGCATTCTCAAGACAAGATGCATGCACAAAAAGGACTGGGAGGCCCCTTGGCCTCAAGCTGTTCTCTAAACTTATTGTATAGATAAGCTCTGAAGAACAGCATGCACACAGACCAATCTGCAAAGACTGGGAAAGGTGTTTTATTTTTCCATCTTATTTTTGGATTAGCTCCTGGTATCCATGGAAAGCCCTGTTAGAACAATAGTTTCATATAGCTTAAGAAACAGATGCCTCAGAGTCTATATTCCAAAGCTAACACGTTAAAATGTTAAAAAGTCCAGACTGTGGAGGGCTGAGAAGGACTACTGATGCTTAATGCATATAGAAGTTTTAATTAACTTGACTGTAAAAGTGTGGAAATGGATAGAGTTGATGGTGACACATTATAGTGAGTAGCAGCTGGTTTATAAATGGGGATGTGGGTGATAAGGGTAGTCTAGGGAAGTAAATGTCAGTTGAAAGAGAACTGGAGAATAATCTAGGGACTGAATAACACAGTAAACCCAGAGCTGTATGAGAATTGTGGTTGATGGTACAGATGCAAGAGTGTCCTTTGTGAGCTAGAGCAGATGTACATCACTATTGCAGGGTGGTGGGAATGTGGAGAAGCATGGGAAAAATACAACTGGAGTGACCTGTGGACTGTGGTTAACAACAATACTGTTATATTCTTGCATCGATGCCAAAGACATACTGTGTTGATAATGAGGGGGGTATGGAAAAAGTGTGCCAAATGTACGCTATGGACCACAGTTGATATTAATAGTCTGATGATATTATCTCATAATCTGTAACAAATGTTCTACTACAGTGTGGTGTGTTGGTGAAGGGGTGTTGAATGGGAATTCTGCACATGAGCATAATTGTTTTGTAAGTTCACAACTTCTGTAGTAAAAATATATTAAAAATAACAATAATAAGGTGGATTGGGGGAAAAATACACCAAATGTAAGATATGGACTATAGTTAGTAGTAATATTTTGATGATATTCTTCCATAATTTGTACCAAATATTTCACAACAATGCAAGGTTTTGTTAGTGGGATAATGTATGTGAACTCTGTATGATGTTATGCATGTTTATTTTGTAAGTTCACAACTTTTACTATACACTTATTGATTATGTATGTTCATATGTGAATGATATACTTCAATAAAAATTTTTTAAAAGTCCAGACTGCAACAAATGATTAAAAAAACATACAAAAAATAAGAAGTGATGGATCAGGCAAGGGAGATGATTAAGGCATTGGAAACCATCAATGAGGATGACCAGACCAGAGACATACCAGACAAAGAGCTAAATATGCTCAAAGAGCTAAAGGAAAACATGAAAGAAGAACTAAAGGAAATCAGGAAAATGATAGATGAACACAAAGAAGATATCAATAGACAGATGGAAATTATGGAAAGGATTCCAACAGAGCTGAAGACTAAAGTAACAGAAATTAAAAATTCCCTAGAGGGGTTCATCAGTTGATTGGAGTTGGCAGGAAAAAAAATCAGTGAACCTGAAGATAAGATAATTGAAATATTTATTTTGAGGAGCACAAAGAAGAGAGAATGAAGAGAAGTGAAGAAAGCCTAAGAATCTTATGGGAGGATGGTAATCATACAAATATGCACACTGTGGAAGTCCCAGAAGAAGTTAGAAAGGGGCAGAGAGACTATCCAAAGAAATAATGACTGAAAAGGTCCCAAATTTAATGAAAGACATGAATATGTACATTCAAGATGTTCAATGAACTTCAAACAGGAAAAACTCAAATAGACCCACAATGTGACATATTATTATATTATAATCAAACTGTTACATGCCAAAGATTGAAAATTCTGAAAGCACCAAGAGAGAAGGAAGATGACACCAAAAATTAAGTAACAATTTCTCAGCAGAATCTATGGAGGCAAGAAGGCAGTGGGATGACATATTTAAAGTGCTGAAAGCAAAAACTTGCCAACCAAGAATTCTATATCTGACAAAACTGTCTTTCAAAAATGAGGGTGAGATTAAGAGATTCCCAGATAAACAAAAGCTAAAGGAGCTTGTCACCACTAAACCAGCCCTATAAGAGATGCTATAGAGAGTTCTGTAGGTTGAAAGAAAGGACAATAGACAATGTATCGATGCTGCATGAAGAAATAAAGATCTCTGATAAGGGTAATGGCATAGGTAAATATATATATGCCAATATTATTGCATTTTTGGTTTGTATCTCTACTTTTCACTTCCTACAAGATCTAGAAAGCAAACACATAAAATGTAATGATAAATCAATGATTTTGGATGCATAATACATAAACTTGTAATTCATGACAAGAACTATTTAAAGGTGGGTGGATGGAGGGATATAGGAACACAGTTTGTGTATACTATTGCAGGCAAGTTCATACAAAAGCAATCAAGACTGTTAAAGATTTAGGATGTTAAATTTAAGCCCTATGGTAATTACAAAGAAAATATGCCTGCTCATACAGATGAAAATTGGAGTACAGATTGCCAGGAGTTGGGGTGGGGGGGGGGATAATGAGGATTTAATGCACAATGAGCTTAGGATTTCTGTTTGGGGTGAAGGGAAAGTTCTAGTAATGCATGGTGGTGAGGGTACCACAACATAGTGAATGTGATTAAAACCACTAAATGGTATGCTTGGGAGGAGTTGAAAGGGGGAAGTTTAAATCATCTATATATTCCCACAATTAAAAAGAAAAAGAAAAAGCAGCTAAAGAAGTGATGACAATTAAATGCAATATGTAATCCTGTCAGGATCTAAAAAGGAAGGAGAAAAGGCTCAAAAAGACATTATTTGTACATATGAAAAAAATTAGATAGAGAGTATAAGCTTTATATTAACGTTAAATTTCTTGAACTTGATAACTACATTTAAAGTGTTTACGTAAGTAAATATCTTTGTTCTTAGGAAATGTACGTGGCAGAATTAAGTGTTCGAGGAGCATGATGCATTCAACCTACACTCAAATGTTCAGAAACTTACACTCAAATGTTCAGAAAAATAGATTAGATAGATGAGAGAGAGAGATAATAGACAATAACATGGCAAATGGGGCAAAATGTTAAAATTGGTGTATCTGGGTTTCTGGGGGAATAGAGGTATTTTGGAGTTCTCTGTAAGAGGTTTATACTATTTTTTCATCTGTAAGTTTGAAATTATTTCAAAATTAAAAGGTTTTTTTTTAAAAAAAAGCATATTGTGAGAAGTGCTATGGACGAAAAAAAAAGCAGCAATGAGCAAAACAGCACAGAGAAGGGGAATAAGGGATATGGGGGAAAGGTGAATTTTACATAGGGCAGTCAGGAAAGGCCTCCCTGAGAATGTGACATTTCAGTGAAGAGCCAGACAGCAAGTGCAAAGGCCCTGAGGTGAGGTGGGAGCGTACCTGATGTATCTAGAAAAGGCAAGTAGGCTGGCTGGGGTCTTGTAAGTGAGGGCAGAGGAGCAGACTACCCAAGGTGGCATTTTATTGTGTTTAAAAGCACATACTATTGAGCCAGTCTACCTACAGCCAAAGCCAGGCTCCTCTACTTACTGCTCTGTCACCTTGGGCAAGGTACATAAGCTTTCAGTGCCCTACTTTAAACTAGGTTCCATAGTATGTAATGGATCTAATGGATGCCCCACCCAAAGATATGTCCACCTGGAACCTGTGAACGTGACTTTCTTTGGTAAAAGGGCCTTTGCAGATATAATTAAGTTAAGGATCTTGAGATGATATCATCCTTTATTATCCAGGTGGGCTCTGAATCCAGTGATAAGGGTCCTTATAAGAGATGCACAGAGGACAGACACTGGGTGAAGAGGAGAAGTCCATGTGAAGATAGATGCAGAGCCTGCAGTTTTGCAGTCACATGCCAAGCAACACCTGGAGCCACCAGAAGCTGGAAGAGGAAAAGATTCTTTTCAAAGAATCTTTTCAAAGAAAGATTCTTCTCTAGAGAAATCAATTTCTGTTGTTTTAAGCCACCAAGTCTGAGCATCTGTTACGGCGGCCCTAGGAAACTAATATGTAATAGTATCTCTCTCATAAGTTTGTTATGAAGACTAAATGAGTTCTGTGTGTGTAGGTAGGGTTTAGAATAGTTCCTGGACCATGAGTGCTACTTAGATGCTAGTTGTTATGGTTCCATGACTCCTTGTCCAAAAGCCTTAGGGTGAGATACAATTTGGAATTCCAACTTTCAAGATTTTAAAATGCTAATGCAGAGTGCCTGTGCCTTGTATTATGAAACAACTCCTTTGTGGGCATAATCATACATAGCAGAATGTATAAATAGTCACACAAAGTAGGATAAATGAAACTCTAAATAGCCATATGTTAGTTCAAATCAGGTTTTGTCATCAAATGAATATTGAAAACTCGTTTCTGAGCCATTTGGATTTTGGAAATCCAAGTAAGGGATTATGAACCTGTGTGTTATGAGGTTAGAGAAATTGATGAGGGTCTAAAGGTGTTGGCTAATGATGGATAAAAGAGATAGTAAGGAAGTAAAATGAGAAGGACATAGCGACTAATTCGATATGACAGATGGGTGAGAAAAGGAAACAATCAAAAATATGTCTGGAGTTTCTAGTTATGGGTCACAGGAAGAAGGTGGAAGCATTCTCTGAGATAGAATCCATAAGGAGAGGAACAGATTTGAGGTTTGGGGAAGGTTAGTTCAGTTTTGAACATATTGTGTTTTAGATGTCTGATGAACATCCAAATGAAAATATAAAAAAGGAAGTTGAGTATTTAAGTTAAGTTTGAAACTCACCGTGGAGGTTTGGCTGGAGATAAAGATGTAGGAGTCTTAGCGAAATAGGAAATTGAGAACGTGGGAGTGAATAAAATCAACTAAAAATAGTGTCTTGGATGATAATAGAATAGAGCTTAAGGCAGTACTTTTACTGGTCTTGCAGAGGGAGAAGGGATTGCAAAGTTCATTGAAAAGGATAAGACGGGCAATTATTAAAAAAAAAAAACAGTAAAAGAAATCAGAAGCGTTACTAAAACCAAAAGATGAAAGAACTCTAAGAGGGTATGTTTAACAATGGCAAATGTTTATGTTAAGCCCTATTCGGCATTCCTACAGCTTTTAAATTTTGTGTCCTGTTTTGCCCTCAGTAGATATACCCTCGGAAGTGGCTAGATGTAATCCTTCTTTCACCTGACGTTCTTCAAATACTGAGACAATTTTCACAGTTCTCCTCACCAACATGCACACACACAGTCCTGACACAGTGGATTCGAGTACCCTTATCATTCCTTTGTATGTGATCAAATTTATTAATGTCCTTCTTGAACCACTATGCTGGGAATTTGGTAAAATTCTCCAGATAGAGTTCAACCAGACCTCAAAATCTTGTTCTGAATGCTATCCTTTTATTGAAAAAGTCTATTGGCAATAAACGTCAAAGCACATTGTTACCTCATGGTAACTACACCCTCCCACACACCCCCACCCGCCCCGGGTCTTGTTCACCCTCACTACTGTTAAATTCTCTCCCTCCTTCTGAATCCTGATTTGTCCTTATCGGCTGCATGCATATTCCAAGGTTATTTAATGCACACACTTGAGACTTATACTAACCTCATAGAGAATGGACAGGAAGAAAAGAAGGGAACCTGTCATGATGGGTTAATGGGATAGGCAAGGTACTGGTTTTCTACAGTCATAGACAAATACCAGAACACCACTGATCAATAGGAGTTAGCATACTTTTGGTGCATGTAACAGAATATCCGAAAGAAGTCGCTAACTTAATAAGGACATTTATTTGTATCATTTCATAAGACATCTAAAGATAGACAGTTCCACGTCTGGATAGCTCAGCTGCACAAAGTTGTCTCCAAGGAAACCCAAGCCTCTTCTAGCTTGGCTCGTCTAGCCTCAGTTTAGTCAGCAATGTCTTCTCTCATGATTGTAGGATAGATGCTCCAGTTCCTAGCATGGTGCCTTCATATAAACCAGAAGTCAAGAGGGTAGGGCTGAGTGTTTTCTGATCCCTCTCTCTCACTCTCTACCTCTCCCTCTCCCTCCCTCCCGCCTCCCCTCTTATTTTGGAAGAGGAAACATTCCCCAGAAGTCTCTCCAACAGAATTGGCCATGGGTTTCATTGGCCAAGAATGGGTTCACATGTTTAGGCCCTAACTACATCTGCATCTTCAGTCTCTAGCTTGTCCTTCCACTTTCTTTAAACTGTATACAAAGAAGAGAAGTTCCGAATTCTAATGTTTTCTAATATATAGCCTTTTCCTTTCAGATTAGGTACACTTGGGTCATCAATTCTTGCTTCAAAAATTTCAAGCTGCTTTATTAAGTGCACACACAATTAGAATTGTTACATTTCCCTGATGAGTTGAACCATTTATCATTATGTGGTGATTCTATATCAAATACATTTTCTCTTAAAGTCAAATGTTAATGTAATTCACCAGTTTCTTTTTTTTAGGGTTTTCCTGGCATGTATGTACATATTTCCATCCCTTTGTGTTTAACGTTCCAGTGTCCTTATATTTTAATTTTTTGTTTCTTTTTCTTTGTCCTTTTATTTTAGAAGTTTCTATTGCAAATAGCAAATTTCTGAATTTTAGTCCAATTTGACAAACTCCATATTTAACTGCTGAATTTAACCAGTTTTAATTTAGGATGATTATAATTATATTTGGAAATTTTTCTATCACCATACTTTTCCCCACTTGTTTCCTCCAATTAGTTTCTTCTTTCCTGCTTTTAAAAATTGTGGATTTTGTTTGTTTGTTTTTTGTTGTCTTTTTCTCATTAAAATGTCCCTAACTACTGATATGGAAATTATACACTTTTCTATTTTTGTGTGTGTGGTCCCCTTAATATTTTATAACTTAGAAAGTCTAAAATCAAATGTTCTCCATATACATGCTATTTTTTCTGGCATTTTTAGTTGTTTACTTTTTTAACATACACAAAATAGACATCAAGCTCATTATTCAAAGTATTTTTATTATTTTATACAGCCAGTTTATTTAAATTTACCTATAGGTTTATCATTTTCTTTGCATATGATTTTTTTTTCTTGTGCTTGAGACATTCCTAAAAATATCCCTTAAAAGTTGCTTCAAAAGAAAAAGCAAAAAAAAAAATGTTACTTCTGTCTTTGGACTATAAATTCTCTTAATTTTTGGTAATTGGATGATTTGTTTATTTTGCCCTTGCTCTTGACACATACATAATTCTGAATCGACACTTTTTTTGTTCTCAATACCTTAAAAATATTATTCCATTGCTTTCTGATTTCCATTGTTACCAGTAAAGAAATCTTGCAGCAGGGTAATTGTCATCCTTTTTAGGTGCTCTGTTTTTTTTTTTTTGGTTTTTTTTTTTCCCTCTACCAGATTTTAGGATCTCTGACTTCTCTGCACTTTCACAAGAATTTATCCAGGAATGGATTTTGTTTTTACTTATCCTGTTATATTGTGTTTCATGTATCTGTGGATACATACCTTTCATCATTTCTGGAAAACTCACAGCCAGTATTTGTTTAAACTGTGCCTCTTCTCCATTAACACAATTCTCACCATTTGGGATTATCTTTGAACCTAGGCTAAGCCTTCTTATTCTATCCTCCATAGTTTTCAACCTCTCTTTATTTATCTTGGTGTGATTTCTTTAACTCTGTTTTCTAGTTCTTTCAACTCTGTCTAGTCTGCTGTGATGGTTTGAAGTGGTCTGGACCCCAGAAAAGTATATTCTTAAAAGTTAATCCATTCCTGTGTGTGTGGACCCATTTTAAATAAGATCTTTTGGTAAGTAAGATCTTAAGTTGTGACCCACCCCAATCAGGGTGGTCTTAATCCTCTTTCTGGAGTCCTTTATAAGAGAGTGAAATTCAAGGGGAGAAAAAACCATGGAAGCCAGATGCTGGAAGCAACAAAATCTGGAAGAGAACAGAAAGACCAGCAGATGCTGCCATGTGCCTTGCCATGTGACAGAGGAGTCCAGGATCACCAGCAGCCAGTATTAAAGAAGGTATTGTCTTGATGATGCCTTGATTTGGGCATTTTCACAGCCGCAGAATTATAAGTTTGTAAACTAATAAATCGCCATTGTAAAAGCCAACCCATTTCTGGTATATTGCTTTTTTAAACAAATCAATTTATTGATTTTATTCATACATATTAATAAAGCAAAACCCATCCAAAGTGTACAATCAATGGTATTTGGTATAATCACAGTACTGCATTCATCATGTCAATCATTATCAGAGCATTTTCATTATTCCAATAACACTAAAAAAGCCAAAATCAGACAAACAAACAACAAAACTCATCACTTCTCAATCTCTCTATGCTTCCTCTGCTGTACATAGCTGCTATTCTGTTTCTGTCTCTCTAGTTTATTTGTACTTATATTTTGTAAAAACAGTCTCAAATATGCAACATTACACATATTCATACTTCACGTGAGGTTTCACCATGATATACAGTCCCATGTTACATTTTTTAGTGTTCCTTCGGGTAACATACATGTCCTTAGACTTTCCCTATCAAACACTGTTATCTGGTACATTGCTTTTGGCAACCTAGCAAACCAGATCAGATTTTGGTACCAGGAAAGTGGGGCGCCGCTCTTGCAAATACCAAAACTGTTAAAAAGGCTTTTTAATTGGATAAAGAGTAGGGGCAGGAAGAATTGTGAGATTGCTAGAAAAGGCCTAGATTGCTTGGAAGAGACTGTTTTTCAGAAATATGGGCACTAAAGGTACTCCAGGCACTTGTGCAACCCAGAAGTGCAATGGAGTTAACATCCCATTGGGCCAAACTTGGTCCAATGGGATTTAGGAGTTGGCAGATACATTAGTTCCCCTTTCTCTCCTATCATGTAGTTTATTCATCTCATCAGAGCACAGTCCCACAAGCCAGAGCAATTAGTCACACTTAACAGTGTGATGCACCCTCCATTTTCCTCTTCCCCCTTTCTGCCTCAATCACTATCCTTCTCCTGGCTTACTCCTGCCTCTCTGGGATAGCATGTAAGACTGGGCTCAGGCTTTACCTAATGAAGGAACTCATGCTAAGACAGTAGAAAATATGGGAGACCAAATTAAGCATATTCTCTTCCAGATAAGATTTCCTTCTGTTTCTGCTGGGAACCAACAACATCATTGTTTGGAGACTTCTCCAGCCTCCTTCCAGATTCCATGGTTTAATCTGGGAGCCTCAGGTTTGATCCCTGCAGCCTGCTTGCTGCTGTCCTTTCCCTAGACTCATTTTTCGGACTTCAGCAATGTCCATTGTTTACTGCTCCATTGTCAGCACCCCGTTTTTGCTCTTTTTTTTCCTTTGTGTTTTGGGGGAGGAGGAGGAGACATGGAGGGTTCTCTTTCTTTCTGCAAACCCAGCATCCTAGGAATAATTACGTTTTATGCAGCTTCTAGTTTGTTTTTTCTTTGTAGTTAAAGGGGCTGCAGAGTATCTAGTCCACTATACTGCCAACAGCAGAAGTAGAATTTTGCTTTTCTTTTCTTTCCTTTTTTAGCTTTGCTTTTCCTGACGATATGATTATGATATGCCATGCTGGGTGCTTTTCATCTCCTTAATCATTCAAAACAGCAAATATCCAACCATCTATGAGTTTATTATTTCCACTTACCTTTACTGAGTGCCTTCTATATGCCAGAGGCTATGATTCAATGGCATGCTCACACATACAAGGAAGACAGACCATTACAATATAGTGTGGTAAATGCTGTTGTGAGGGAAAAACAGGATACTGTGGAAATCCTTTAGAAGAAGCTCTTACCTCTGCCTATGAAAGTCATAAAAACATTAACAGAGAAGGTTCCCCTTGAGTTGAAACATGAAGAGGGAGTAGGAATTTGCCAATTTTTAATCTATAACTAGTCAAACAGAATCAGTATTTTGTCAACAACCCTCAAATACTTGGCCCGAACGATTACTGGAAATAGCTTGAAGATAAATGTTAGTTTTACTTATAGACAAACTCCAATAATCAGAATTGGGCAACTATGGAAGAGCCTTCTGGAAAAGACTGTGAACACTGACATAGTGTGAGGTTCATCTGCACTTCAGATGGGGTGTTTTAGAAGGGACCCCTCCTCTTGGTGGCAAATTGAAATAAAATGGGACCATCTCTCTTTAAGACTCTGTTATTCAATGTTGTCATGAACCTTAGTGAATTGTTTAGGCAATTTCTGAATTATTCATGTAGCCACTATAATAGCTAGTTAGACCCTGGAGCTTTAACAGAACAAGACCAGGGTAACAAAATTCTTAGACCTGTGCAAAGAGGTTTAGATAGTGGAGGCAGCAGATGGTTCTCATTACAGCCAATGTTTTAGCAAGACTCCTGTGTGATATTTATATGTGAGAATGCACTTGGTGCTATTCAGTGATGCTGTGTTATGAATAAATAATGTTCTCCGGTGACCAGGCCTTTCACTACATTCCCGTGTAAACTAACAACTCATAATAGTGACTCTGCTTGGAACCAAATGCCATGAACAGTAAAAATAAGATTAGGGAGCCTAATTGTAAAGACAGTTTATACAAGGGGAAGCACAATTATGCTTTCTTAAAATTTTAATTATCTAATTAAATTCTGAATTTTAACAACTTGTTACCTTTAAGAAAATAATGCAATTATGTACAAAGCAGTTATTTTACCAGACAATAAAACTATAGGAAACTAGAAATTCTCTCTTGTGATTCACAGGAAACAAGGATGAGAACATATACCAAAGGGAAAATGAAAGAAGAGAGACATTAATGTGTTAAGGGCTTCCAAGGGAGTCAAAAGAGCATTAAACATGATTAGGGAATGGATCTAACTTGTTTTCTTTCTAAATTATTTTTCAGTTCCCATCCCAAAAGTTGCAAGTCAATATTTTACCTCGTGTCATTTCAAAATTCATCAAACTACAAACATATGGAACAACCCAGTTCACCTGGAATCCATAAAGTTCAAGAATTTTATATTATCATCTTGTAATGCTGGGATGTAGAGAGAAAAAAAGTTGTCCTTTGCAAACAAATCTGCAAAACATATTTTCAGGTAGATCATAATGCAGGACTAGGTTTTCCAGTGGTTGTTTGGAACTATTGTACCCCAGAACATCATGTTCTGAAAGCTAATCCATTCCTGTGGGTGTAAACCTATTGTAAGCAGGACCTTTTGATAAGGCTACTTCAGTTAAGGCATGGCCCAGGGTGGGTCCTAATCCTCTTAGTGGAGTCATTTATAAGAAAATGAAGGCCAGACAAAGATGGAGAAAGCCATGGAAGCAAGAAGCTGAAGGCAACAAAACCTGGAAGAGAAGGGAAAGAGCAGTAGATGCCGCCACGTGCCTTGCTTTGTGACAGAAGCATCCAGGATTACTGGCAGCTGGTCTTCAGGAAGAAAGCATCGTCTTGATAATACCTTGATTTGGACATTTTCACTGCTTCAAAACTGTAAGCTAATAAATTCCCATTGTTCAAGCCAAACCATTTCTTTGTATCTGTTCTCAGCTGCCTAGCAAACTAAAGCAACCCTCATTTGGTCAACAAGCATTTACTGAGCACTTACTATGCACTGGGCTCTGTGTTGAGTCAGTCATATGCCTGTCTGGTAGAACTCACAGTCATCTAGGGATGACAAGTAGACAGAAAATTGCAATGTAGTAAGATAAGTGTTAATAAAGGTAAGCAATGAAGGTTGTGAAAATATTGAAGAAGACACAGCTACCTCTGCCCATGGCATTTGGAAAGGGGCCAGTGAAGGCTTCAGGGAGGCCCTGACTTGTGAATAGGATATTGAAGGAAGGAGTTGGCGCTCAGATTACTTGTATGAGATTCTTTTTGGGATATTCAGCTAAACTCCTGGATCTGAGGGTCTATGTATCTCTATTGTTCTTTGACTAAATGCCACCAGTTTGCTTTCCAGAAAGACTGCACCAGTCTAGACACCCACCAGCGGGGCACAGGGGCTCCTCTCTCCCCTTGCCCACAAACACTTGGCATAATCAAGCTCTCTCCGAATTTTGCCAGTCTAACAGCTGAAAAATATCTCATTGTGTTTTAATTTGCATTTCTCTGATTACTAATGAGTTAAAGTATCTCTAACCAGCTTCATGGGTGTGCAGCCTGTGCAGCCACACAGGACCCCATGCTTGGTATAATGCTCCTCTATTACCATCTTGAAATTCTTAAGGTGCCCTACATTTTTGCACTTTCATTTTACATGGGGCCTCGTGAATTATGTAGTTAGTCCTGCAGAGGAGGTAGAAGACTGTGCTGGTTTGAATCTTTTGTGGACCCCAGAAACTTATGCTCTTAAATGGGTTCATTCCTGTGGGAGTGGGGCCCTTGGTTTGGATTGAATTCAGTTGGGGGCCTTTGACTGGAGTACTTCAGCGAGTGGGACCCAGGGTGGGTCTCGGCCCTCTTGCTGGAGTTCTTTATAAATGGAGGACTGAAAGCAGAGACACACAGAAAAAGAGAGCTGCCATTTTACCTTCCCATGTGAGAGAGGACTCCACAGCCCACCGGCAGCTCCAGAAAAACAGAGAAACCCACAGAGAGAAGGCACAGACGGAGCAGCCTAAAGCAGGACTAGCTACAGGCCCAGAGGAGAGGGGAGAGACAAGTGGGCAGCCACTATGCCCTGCCATGTGCCTGATCGCCAACAGCTGCAACTTGGTGAGACAGCATATCTTGATGGTCCCTTGATTTGGATGTTTTTACAGCCTTAGAACTATAGTCATCTACCCTAATAAATTCCTATTATAAAAGCCAATCCATTTCTGGTATTTTGCATTGGCATCTTTTAGCACTCTAAGACAGGGACTATAAAGGAATTTACATAATTTCTGCCCTACAGTATCTCCTAGGCTGGGATGGGAATAAGTGGTCCAGTGGGAAGAAAAAACCAAATAGTACCATGCAGAGGCCTGCGTGCTGTAAAGGTATGGATGAAATATCAAGGCAAGTCAGAGAAAGGATTGCTTAATTTCACCTGGAGTGGGTTGAGCTAGAGAAGGGATACGTTACAGAAGAAGTACCAATTGAGTTGGGCCTTGAAAACTGCTTTGCCTATTTCTCCGAAGAAGAAAGA
Organism: Tolypeutes matacus; assembly: GCA_026826555.1. Taxonomy (NCBI): domain Eukaryota; kingdom Metazoa; phylum Chordata; class Mammalia; order Cingulata; family Chlamyphoridae; genus Tolypeutes; species Tolypeutes matacus. The sequence continues at coordinate 10,911,715 of JAKSZT010054138.1, read as the reverse complement.
AATTTTAGTCTGAAAAATAGCATGTGCAAAGAAAGGAAAGCATTCATTCACTGAACAAATATTTATTGACTGCTTGATGTGTTCCAGGCACTATTTCAGGCCCTCGAGATACGGCAGTGAAGCAAACAAAATCCTTTCCCTGATGGAACCTCCATTTTAGTGAGTCATCTGGACAATAAACAAGCAAGCGACTCAACTTGTGATATAATGTCAGATGACTGTAAGAACTCTGAAGAAAGAAAATGAAACAAGAGGATAGAGAATCAGGAGGAGGCTTATTAAGTAGGATTTATGAGGAAGCAATATTTGAGCAGAGACTTGAATGAAATAGGAGAGCAAACAATGTAGAGAGAACAGCAAGTGAGGCATATGGTCTTGGACAATCTGGAGGCCAGTGGGAGGGGAACCTAGGAAGGGGAGAGTGGCGGGCAAGGATGTTGCAGACCTAGACAGGGGCCAGGCCATGGAGGGCCTTGTGGACCATTGTAAGGACTTTGGGTTCTAGTCTAAATGAGATGGGAGCCAGTAGAGTGTTAGAACAAGAGAAGGACATGTCTACATTGTATTATTGTAAAAGAGTACCCTGACTGCTCTGTGGATAATAGATTGTAGGAGGGCAAGAGTGGAAGCAAGAAGAACAGTGAGAATTCTGTGACCATGACGCAGATGAGAGATAACAGTGGTGACTTCATCTGGAGTGGGTGAGGTGGAGGCATTGAGAAGTGGTTAGATTTGGGGTATATGTTCAAGGCAGAGACAGCCTGATTTGTCGTTGGATTGCATGTGAGAAAGGATGCTTCCAAGGTTTATGGCCTGAGTAAATGCAAGACTGGAGTAGGCATTCACCGTGGGAAGGTCCGGTACACATTATGCACAAGGCAGCTGGCTTGCGTGAGGTGAAATAAGCCAGACACAAACGGACAAATATTGTGTGATCTCACTGATATGAAGTAATTAAAATAAGAAAACCCAGAGTCAGAATCGAGAATATAGGTACCAGGGGACAGGGTGGGAGGAGGGAACGGGGAGGTAAGGCTTAAATTGTACAGAGTTTCCATTTGGGTTGTGGAAGTAGATGGTGGTGATGGGCAGTGCAACCTTGTGAATGGAATTAACACCCCTGAATTATATATTAGAATGTGGTTAAAAGGGGAAATTTTAGGTTGTATTATATATACATTATAAGAATTAAAATTTAAAAGAACAAACAAATATAGAACCGTAGAACACAGACAGTGAACCTTATAGTAAAGAATGGAATATATTTAATAGTACAGTTATAAAAATGTTCTTTCATGAATGGTGACAGATGCTCCACATTAATGCAAGGTGTTAATAATAGGGTGGTATATGGGAAGTTTGTATTTTACGCATGACTTTTCTGGAAACCTACAACTTCTCAAATACATACATACATACATATGTACATACATACATAGATAATTTGCATGAAGAAAAGAGTGGAGGGGTGGCTGAAGTGAAAGTTAGAAAGTATCTCAAGTTTGGTCTCAAAGATCAGGAGTTTGGAGTTTATCTTATGGATTTTAAGTCACAGAAGTGTATAAGAAATTTTTCTCTTCAGATGGATTATTTCAACTGCCATGTGGAATTTCCCTTGGAGAGATCAATTAGGAGGGCATAGTAAGAGTCCGTATGAGAGCAAATGAGGTATGGTGCTGAGGTACTGGCAATTGGTTTGGAGAGGAGGGATTGAATTTGAGAGAAAGCCAAAGATTCTTTTATTCATTCAAAGTTTATGAGCTAGTATTTTCCAGGTATTTTTTCTTGGGGCTTGCGGATATGCCAGTTAACAAAACAGAAAATTTATACTCTCATGGACCTTACGTTCTAGTGAGATAAGTAATACATAAAGGAGATGATAGTGATAAGTGCTATGGAGAAAAATGGAGTTGGGAAGGAGGCTAGAGAGTGTCAAGGAGGGGTTGCAGTTGTAATTATGGACATCACAGCAGGCCTGTCTGAGAAATTGACATTTGAACAAAGAATGAAGGCTTCGATTTTGATTTTCTATTAATCCATTCATTCTTTCAGTAAATATTTATTGAATGTATACTGTGTGCCCAGACATTTTGCTAGGTACCATTATCTGGAAGAGCTTAATTTAATTTTTTCCCATAACATCTTGAGGCATAAACAATTCCCATTATGTTTTCAGAGAGCCTTTCTTGCTGATGTTTGCATTACAACTGCCATGGCTCTTTGGGATCTTAGAGAGCTCCCAGATATCCTTCGCTGAGTGCCACACTGGAATAGTAGTTATAGGAACTCAGGGGAGAAATTTAAATACTTAGGCTCCAGAGTAAAGGACTCTAATGAACTAAATGGGGATATAACGTGAGGTTTAATCTAATAATAGTGTTCTGCCTATATAATTGAAATAAGGTGGGAAAGGACTTTGTACATTATAAAGCCACGTCTCATCAGAAAGCCCATCCCTGACCACTCTATCTAAAATAGCAGCAAGCCCATATATACCACTTCCTCTCCCACTTCCCTGCTTCTTTTTTCTCTATATTACTTTTCACAAGCTGACATAGTATCTATCTCACTAAGTTTTTGTTTTGTTTTACCTGACTTTTTTTTTTATCAGAATGGAAGTTCCAGAAGGGTCAAGGATTTTGTCTGTCTTGTTCATTGTTGAATCCCCAACATCTAGAACAATGGATGGCACATTCTAGGCATTCTTACTTTTTCAATTATTGCATATGCAGATGTTAGGCAGGAGGGAAAAGAGGAGGAGGAGGATCAGGGGAGGAATAGTACGAACGCCTAATCCAGTAGCAGGTGGTACCAGTAATGAATTTTGAAAGTTCCATTTATATTGTCTGTTCCAATCCTCTTTAGGTTTACTGGTATGTATTTTTGTAACAGCTGGCCAGGTAAGGTGACCAACTATACCAGTTTCCCCGGGACTGAGTATTTTCCCAGGACATGGGGAATTCAATGCTAAAAAGTTGCAGCCAAACCAGGACAGTTGGCCCCCATCTGGTCAGGGGGTTGGGTTTCAATTGAGGATGCAAAATGTGACCATGTTAGCACAACGTGGTGGTCTTCATAACCCAGCTGTTATGAATTTGGCAATTTCCATCCCACCACAAGGCCTGTTTTCAACATCTAGAGAAAAAGGGGTTGAGCTAGCTAGTTTCTAAAGGTCCTTCTTGCTCTAACAGTCTGTGGTTCTTATTGCCACATGCGGGTATTGAACCCATTACTTCAATCTTACCACTGTGACCTTACCAAGAACAATTGAGCAAGCTGGACAACTGATTTGAAACACCTCATTGAATAATTGCAATAACATCATTTTTCCATTGGAAAAGCCACCTACACACATATGCAAATTTTATTCCAGAAGGCCTAGCGCCCAATATTTGTGCTGTTTTCCAAATTCAAGTGATTTATATTTGAGCTGAGTCCAGTGAAATTTCCTTCCAGTGCTTTTGATGTGGTCTCTGTTGCCATTTGGTTGACTAGGGAAGTGGAGAATAGGCTGTTGTTTTAGTGGCCCTGAGAAAAGACCCCTGAGTGTCCCATATCTTTCACTCCTTTCCCCTGATTCTTTAAAATTTGTTAACAATGCATATAACTCTTACAAGGAAAACACACTCAAATAATGTGTGATAACAGATTCACTTTCCATCATCAAAATGGAGTCAAAGTGCCTGATACTACACTTTTTGCTCAGCATAGAGAATCAGGGAAGAGCAAGAAGACATAAGGGTTTAAAAGACCATGAATGGGATAAGGCAAATCTTACATTTGAACGTGAAATGGTCATGGGATGAAGTATCACCACTTTGCCTAAGGCATTATTATGGACCACAGATCCCCAGGCCCTTGTAATCCTCTCAGAGCTGGATCTCCATACAAGTCAAGTAGGATTTTTACAGTGCTAACCTTCCTTCTCAAGCTTTCTCTCTTTTTTCTTTTTCCTCTTCAGACTGATTTATTTCGGCACTGATGACACAGACATTTATCTGACCTACAATCCTCATGAGTTCTCTTAACTCTAATCCATTTCCAGACTGTTCACATCAAATTTGGGCTCATACATAACTACAGTTAATATTAGATGTCAGAATGGAGATAATATATTTGCTGTGGAAGGTAAATTTCCATGGAAAGAGGGAATTTTTACCTGTCTTCTTTTCTTGCCAACATTTGGTCCAGCTTGTATGTATATTTTTTCATATTCACTTGTATTGGAACCTTTCTTTTTTCTTTGCAGACTGTGGTGACTTGGACCTGTATGTACCCCAGAAAAACATATTTTTAAATCTGATCCTTTCCTGTGGGTGTAGACCGATTGTAAGCAGGACCTTTTGATGAGGCTACTTCAGTTACGGTGTGACCCACATCATTCAGGATTGGTCTGAATCCTATTCCTGGAGTCCTTTATAAGAAAATGAAATTTGGATACAGAGAGAAAGCCACAGAAGCAAGAAGCTGAAATCAATGAAACTCGGAAGAGAAAGGAGAGACCAGCAGACACTGCCATGTGCCTTGCCATGTGATAGAGGAGCCAAGGATTGCCAGCAACCAGTCTTTGGGAAGAAAATATCACCTTGATGATGCCTTGATTTGGACATTTTCCCAGCCTCAAAACTGTGAACAAAAACATTTCCATTGTTTAAGCCAACTCATTTCATGGTATTTGCTTTGAATAGCCTAGGAAATTAAAACACAGACTGTCTGGGTTTTGTCTCCATACTTCTTATCAAATCCACCATTTTCTTCTTTCAGTTTCAAATTGTATTGATTCTAGATGTTTCTTAAATTAATCCTGCCTCTTAGTTTTCAACCATGAGTTACAGAGGCCAGGTTAAGGATACTACAACATCCCCTAGTCTTTCCCTACTTTTCAGGATATATTTTCAGATTAACCAGACTATATAAAGACAACCTTATTCATATACTCAGAGAAATTCTCACTCTTGAAAGTGCCTCAGACACCATTTTTCCCAATTCCATATATGAATCCGTTTTAGTCTGTGCTCGAATATCTGAGTTGATATGAGCTGAACACCTTGGGAAGCAGCTCACTGTAACCTAGCAAAACTCTAGATGTTAGAAATATCTGCCTTACGTTGAATGAAATCTGTCTCTTTAGATGTCCAGATAGGGATTCTAGCTCTAATCCTTGAAGTTATCATAACACTTCTCTCTTGTCCAAGTAATAACCCTTTAGAGATTTGAAGAGAACAATGTCATTGGGTCCCACCTAAATCTTAGCTTCTCCAAATTATATGGTCCTATTCTTTCCACAAGCTCCTCATGTGACATGGTTCTGAGTCACTTTACCACCATTGAGTCTCCTTTCTGGCCATCTTCCTTATTGTGTCAGGCAAAACAGAATACACTACTCCATAGATGTTTATTAGAACTAAAGGAGAATAATGATATTCTAACATATTTCATGGCAGGAACTTTACCTCTGCAGCCTAAATTTGCAAAACCTATTTTTTTTTTTTGGTAACAGTTATACTACACCAGTGGTTCTCAAACTGTGATTCCTGGACCAACAACAGCAGCAGCAGCAGCACTTGGGAACTTGTTAGAAATGCAGATTTTCAGATCCCACCCCGACCTATTGAAATCAGAAATTCTAAGGAAGGAGTCCACCAACCTCTGCTTTAACCAAGCCCTCCTGGCCATCCTGATGCATGCTCAAGTTTGAGAAACACTGTCTTCTTGACCAACATTCAAACTGTAAAACCTTATGTGGGCTGCTGCTACACTATGCCTCCTGTATCTAATACTTGTGTATTTGGCATATATTTACCAAATTTTACTGCATTTCATTAGATTCAATCAACTGCCTAATTTTTTCAAACAGTTTTTAAATTCTGATTCTGTTCTTCAACATACTTGCTAACGCTCCCGGCTTCGGCTTCATATCAAATATAAATTCTATATACAGAAGTCAAGTATTAGTTTAAAAATATTTGTTATTCTGCAGACAAAGCTATGTTCACCATAAAGCCTTCTTTATTTGAAGATTTCATGATCCTATATACAGAAAATCCTGAAAAGTCCACAGTGAAGCTACTAGAGCAAATAAATGAATTCAGCAAAGTGGTGGGTTACAAGATCAACAAGCAAAAACCAGATGTGTTTCTATACACTAGTACTGAACTATTTCAAGAGAAAATCAGGAAAAAATTTTCATTTACAATAACAAGTAAAGGAATCAAATATCTAGGGACAAATTTAACAAAGGATGTAAAGGACTTGTACACAGAAAGAAATCAAGAACACCTAAATAAATGGAAGGGCATTCCATGATCATGCACTGAAAGACTAAATATTGTTAAAACGTCAATTCTACTCAAAGCAATTTACAGTTTCGGTGCAATCCCAATCAAAATTCCAGCAGCCTTCTTTGCAGAAATGGAAAGTCCAACTCTCAAATTTGTATAGAAAGGTAAGGGGCTCTAAATAGTCAAAAGCATCTCAAAAAAGAAGATCAAAGTTAGAAGATTTTCATGTATTGGTTTTAAAATTTATTAGAAATCTACAGTAATTAAAACAGCATGGTACTGGAACAAAGGCAGATATAGAGATGAATGGAATAGAATTCAGAGTTCAGAAATATGCCCTCATATCTATGACCAACTGATTTCTGACAAGTCCACTGATTGGGGAAAAAAATCATCTCTTTAACAAATATTGCTGGGAAAACTGGATATCCATATGCAAAAGAATAAAAGTGAACCCTTACCTCATACCATATACAAAAATTAACACAAAACGGGTGAAAAACTTAAATTTTTGAACCCGAACTATAAAATCCCTTGAAGAAAACATAAGGAAGCATCTGAATGGCCTTATGTTAAGACAATGGTTTCTTATGTCCAAAGCACAAGCAATGAAAGAATAAATATATAAATGGGACCTCATCAAAAATAAAAACGTCTGTGCATCAAAGAATTTAATCATGAAAATAAAATGGCAATCCACAGAATGGGAGAAAATATTTGGAAGCACATATCTGATAAGGGTTTAATATCGAGAATGTATAAAGAAATCCTAAAAGTCAGCATCAAAAAGACAAGCAGCCCAATTCAAAAATGGGCAGTGGCCTAGAATAGACATTTCTCCAAAGAGGATATACATATGGCCAGAAAGCACATGAAAGATGCTCAACATCCTTAGCCATTAGGAAATTTTCAGATTAAAACTACAATGTGATACCATTTCAGAACAACTAAAATGGTTATTATTTTTTTAAAAAAAACAACAACAGGGAATAAGTTTTGGAAGCGATGTGGAGAAATAAGGAAACTCCTTCATTGTTGGTGGGGATGTAAAATGGTGCAGTTGCTGTGGAAAACAGTTTGACAGTTCCTCATTAAGAATAAAATTACCATATGACCCAGCACTCCCACTTCTAGGTATATACCTGAAATAATTGAATGCAGGGACTAGAACAGATATTTCCACACCAATGTTCATAGCAGCATTATTCACAATTGCCGAAAGATGGAAGTGACCCAAGTGTCCATCAACAGATAAGTTGATAAACAAAATGTGGTATGTCCATACAATGAAATATTCAGTCATAAAAAGGAATGAACTTCTGATCCATTTGACAAAATGGGTACAATCTTGAAAACATCACATTGGGTGAAATAAGCTAGACATAAAGGAACAAAAATTGTATGATCTCACTGATTTGAAATAATTATAAAAAGCAAACTCATAAGGATAGAATCTAGAATATAAATTACCAGGGGCTTGGTTGGGGTAGTGAATGGGGAGTTAATGTTTAAATTGTGAAGAATTTTTATTTGGGATGGTTGTAAAGTTTTGAAAACGGATAGTGGTGATGATAGCACAACACTGTGAGTGTAATCAACAGCACTGAACTTTATATGTGGATTATATACATGAATGTGGTTATAAGGGGAAATTTTAGGTCGGGGATATGTTACTAAAATAAAAATTGAAAAATCAGGCATAGGGCTGTACAACACAGCGAACCCTATTGTAAACGATGGACTACAGTTAATTTCTATTTGGGTTGATGGTAAAGTTTTGGAAATGGATGGTGGTAATGGTAGTACAACATTGTGATTGTAATTAAGATCACTGAAATTATCTATTTAAATATGGTTAAATGGGGATATTTTAGGTTGTTATATATATTACCAGAATGAACATTTCCAAAAAACCGTAGGTCTGTGCAGTGCACAGTGAACCCTAATATAAACTATGGACTAGAGTTAATGGTATAATTATAATAACATAGTTTTATCAGTTGTAACAGAGGTACTTGTGACAGTTTGAAGTTTTGTGAATCCCAGAAAAGATCATGTTCTTTGAACTAATCCATTCCTGTGGGTATGAGGCCCTTTGATTGCATTAAATGACATTAAGGGATCTTTGATTATATCGCTTTTGATTAGATTGCTTAGGGCAGGGCTTCTTAACCTTTTTTGTTCCATGGACCCCTTTGCCAGTCAGGTGAAGACCACCAAGCCCTTACTAAGTCCACACTACACTGTGTATATTTAATAAATATACCACACCCACACCAACACGTCCCCACAAGAGTAATGTTTTTTTGAATTGTCAATTCAAGCTCACAGACCCCCTGAAATCTTTTCACAGACCCCTTGGACCCATAGATCTCTGATTAAGAACCCCTGGCTTAGGGCCTTTGATTGGGCTATGTCAGTGAGGCGTGACCCAGGTCGGGTTTCTGCCCTTTTGCTGGGGTCTTATACAAACTGAGACACTGAAAGCAGAAACACACAGAGAAAGACAGCTGCCATTTTTACCCTGTCATGTGAGAAAGGGCTCTAGGATCGCCTGCAGTCACAGAAAGACAAGGAAGCTCCAAGAGGCTGAGAGAGGTCCCAGAGGCCTCAGCAGAATCAGCAGAGCACAGAGCCATGGAAAGAGGATTCTGAGAGGCTAGGCCCACAGAGCAGCTCAAAGCTGAAGAGAGGAGCCCTGTCATGTGCTTAGGAGCCCGCAGCTGAGCTCGGGGAGAAAGCAGCCTGGAGGAGAAGGCAGAGAGCCAGACAGAGAGTCAACATTTTGCCTCGCCTCTTGGCAGGAGTCCAGGATCCAGCAGCCAACCTTTGTGAGCAGGTATCTCTGATGATGCCTTGATTTGGACATTTTCACAGCCTTGGAACTATAAACTTTTACCCCTAATGAATTCAGTTGTAAAAGCCAACCCATTTCTGATATGTTGCATCAGCAACCTTAGCAAACTAAAACAGGACCACATGAATGCAAAGTGTTAATATTACGAAAAACGGCATGTGTGAGGGGAGGTATATAGAATTATGTATTTTTTTCTGCATGATTTTTCTATAAGCCCACAACTTCCATAAATAAATAAGCAAACAAATAAATATTGTCCCCCCAGTGATTCAGTTCACTTGCCCTGCTGTGAGGTCTGGGCACAGATTTTTTTTTGTTGTTGTTGTTGTTGTTTTTTGTTTCTGGAATGAATCTAAAGTGTAGTTGGGGTTGATTGAGAAACATTGAAATAGGGCTTGGTCAGGACTTTGGCTTTTACCTGAATGAGATGGCAGCCATAGTGAGGTTTCAAACAATGGGGTGATATGATTTGTTTTATGGTTTAATGGGATAACGCTGGCTTCCCTGTTGAGAAGGGAATATGATGCATGACACCAAAGAAGTGCAAATGGACATTCAAAGAACCAGAGCTCACTGCCCAGCGATGACTAAGGAGTATTCACAGAGGTGTTGGCTGCATGGAATTGAACTTTGTAATGGAGAAAATTTAGACAAGTGAGAAAAATCCTAGGCAAATGAAATGGCACCAACAGGGAAAGGGAGGTGAGAGGATGCAGGGCATATTTTCAGAGTGGCAAGGACTCATGGACAGTAACATTGTAGGTGGGAAACGAGACGGAACATAGGTTGAGGCTCTATCTCGGCAAGTCTTGGGCACCAGGCTCAGGGTTTTAAACTTATTTCTACAAGTTGTGAAAGCCAGTTGAGACTTTTTAAGAGGGAAAATGACACACTCGAAGCTATGTTTGACTGTTTCTTCTCACCCCCATCGAATTGATTGTTACGAATCGCCAGTCAATACCTGACATTCCTCCCAAATCTGCCCTCTCTCTTTCATGTCTCTTCTCACTGTCATTCATCCTCCATCTGGCCGGCACCAAAGGCCTCCTCACCCATGCTATGACTTCTCTCCAATCTGCCCTGCCTCCAGGAGAGTCTCAAAACATACATTTGAGTATGTCATTTGTTTTCTTAAAAATCTCCACTGGGGAATAATAGGTGTAACATGGGACATTTTCGAGACATTGGAATCATTCTGCATGATATTGCAATGACGGATACAGGCCATTATACATTTTGTCAAAACCTATAAAATTGTGCAGTGCAAAGTGTAAACCATAATGTAAACTATAGACCATGGTTAGTGGCAATGCTTCAATACGTGTTCATCAATAGTAACAAATGTACCACACTAATAAAGGATGTTGTTAAGGGGGAAAAGTGTGAGGGGAATGGGGTGGGGTATATGGGAATCCCCTATATTTTCAATGTAGCATGTATGTAATCTAAAGCTCCTTTAAAAATAAGGCAAAAATTTTTTTTTTTAAATCTCCACTGACTCCCTGACTGTTGCCCTTCTTGCCTGGTGAGATTGAGGTAATTTTTGCTCATATTTCCATGAGTTCAGTGGCTGATATGGCCTCCTTAGCTAAGAATGGCTTTCCTTTGAAATTTCATGGCTGATCTTTGCAATGCAGGTGAGTTGTGTACTCTCTTCTATAACATGTTTTTAAAAAGCTTTTTCCTTATAACCTTCATGGATAATTGATATTTCTGTGAGATGTGCCAAATATGTACATTACATTCTAATATACCACCTTACTGTCCTCCTTTTGTATCCCATTGCATTTAAGACACTATTTAATTGGTCCTAAGCTTCTCCACTAGCTCTCGTCCTGTCTCTCAATACACAGTCACACACACACCATACACCCTCCTTCTCCCTTTATCTTACAATGAAATCCTCTGACATGTTGTGTCAAAAGAACTCCCTCGTGTTGCTAAAATTTTCAAAATCATTATTTTCAACGGTTGTATAATATTTCACTGACCATCCTCTGCTGTTGTACATTCAGTTCTTTAAAATTTTGAAAGGTTATAAATAATCTCCATGTCTTGATTTTTATTTTCTTATTTCCTTAGGACAGGTTTCCAGAAATGGAATTACTCAATCAAAAGTAGGGAAGTGGATGTGGCTCAAGCAGTTGAGCTCCTGCCTACCACGTGGCAAGTCCCGGGTTCGGTTCCCGGTACGTTCTAAAGAGAAGATGAACAGACACAGAGACTGCACAAGGAATGGACACAGAGAGCAGACAGCGAGCACAAACAACGGGGTGGGAGGAATAAATAAATAAATCTTAAAAAAAAATAGAGAGAAAGTGATGCAGAGCTTTGTGGTTCTTCATATACATTTCCAATTTGCAGCCCAAAAGTAATCTAAAAGAGTGCTGGCTCCTCTGCTCCTTACCAGTACTGGGGATTGGCATTTAAAATAATGGGTCATAAATTATATCTCATCTTTGTTTTAATATATTTTGTTGTTTCTCTGTGGCATGATGTATGTTTGTTTGCTATTTGTTTGTCATTTTTGGTGGGATTGTTCATTTATCTACTTGGGTCCTTCTTGATTTTGATAATCTCTCTCTATATTATGGATACTCACTTTATAGGCCTGTGCGTTCACCAAAGAAGGAGCATAGCTCCAGGTTTTTCTTTGAAATACCAGACTTCAGAATTTCCAAGGGGAAGAAACAATATCTGGAGAACGGTACTGGTGGGAAATGTGTGGCATGTTGGCATAGAGGCTATGTTTCCAGAAACCACAATACAATTTCACAAAAGAAGATAACTCTCATTGGAGAGTAGGTTGTGATACCGAAATCTGGGCTACCTTATGTTTAGTTTATTGTTTATTACCCATTTTTCCCCATGTGAGTTTAATCACATTACTGTTCCCATGCCTTTGCCTTCAGCTTGGCTACTTTTCCAAAACACATAATACTAATTCACCCAAACCTTTCAGGTATGTGTGAACACGAACCACGTGATGTAAAATTACACATAATGTCTTTTCCCCTGTGTTCATTAGAAGGATGATGACAAGGGATGCTTTCACCCCAAAATAGAGCTTTTATAAAAATTCTCTGAAAGAGCTTCTGTAATTATTTTAAGGTAACATTTAAGCTAAAAAGCACAAACATAATACCTTCAGTTACTAATGTCAGGAAAATAGTTCTTTTAGAAAAAACACTGGCCCTGTTGATGGTCCCTCTGGAGCCCACACAAGGAGGGTGGGTGAATATCTATCTACTTCTTTTCTCTAGCTGGTCACGCTCTTTTGGTTTGTATTTCTTCGGTGTGCAGTTACATGAATAGACCTCACTCCACCTCCTGTCCCACCCTAGACAGAGTAAGGAATACTGGTGGCTGGGGTGGTGGTGGCAGTGGCTGTGGCTGGGTTTATGAGAGGCTGTTCACACTCTCAGAGACAACCATGATGATGGCTGGTGGTATTTTCATGGACTCTATATGATTTTAGAGAAGGATCTGGGTCGTTTATCTCTCGGAATCCCTCAGATTCACTAAGGCCAGGCTTTGCACATGGTAGGAACTCAATAAATGTCTGTGGACTGCATGTATGATGTTGATTAATGTAAACCATCATGTCATGTTAATTGTGATGGTGGGGATGGAAGCCCAATCTTGTGAAGGTAACAGCACTGCTATATATGTATGTCTGAATGTGGTGAAAAGGAGCAGTGTTAGATTGGATGGATGGTAACAGCATATAATGTTTTTAAAAATCCACAAAACTGCACTACACAAACAGGGAACCTTAAGTTAAACCATGGACTATAGTTAATAGTACAATTATAAAATTGTGCTTTCATCAATTGTAACAAATGTTCCACACCAATGCGAGGGGTTACCAATAGGGTGGTGTATGGGATTCCTGTATTTTATGCATGATTGTTCCATAAACTCATAGCCTCTCTAATATTAATAAATAAATATGCAAATAAAGAAATAAAGTGAACCTGGAACTCTTAATAAAATGTATTTATGGAGAGAGCTGGCCAGTAGTTGTAAAGAGCGTGGCAAACTTAATGGCAACTGATCAGAAAACTGTCAGTTATTTAACTGGGGAGAGCTGGTGGAGAATCACTTCCCAGTATGGGTGCATATGGTAGTGGTGTAGGTGGGGTGGGGGATTATGCCCTATCTCTGGGTAGCATATTGATTCTGAATTGAAAGGGAGAGAGAGTGAAAATTATAATGGTATTTTTGAGTTACCTGCCCCCCAAATAAGTGCAAACAAATGGATGACTATCATACCTAAATCCTTCAGAACATGGAACCCCTGTACGCCTTTTGCTGCCATGGCTCAAAAGTTTGACTTTGAAAAAGAAGAATGGCCATTTCTACCGTCTCGTCGTAATACCTCGGTCATAGCTCGCACACAGTTCGGGCTTTGCCTGGGTTTTTCTTCTTTGGAATCAGGATAAAGCGGGTGGCCTCCCAGGGCAATTTCAGGGATGTCAGGTGGACGCATCCTGTTGTTTTACCTGGTCTTCTGTTTAAGGTCAGTGACTAAGAAGCAAAGAAATGTGGCGGTGGCATTCTCCCTCTCCCTCAGATGCAGCTTGCTATGCCATCTACATTTTAGATGTAATCATTTCGCTTCAGTTAAGTAATGACCTATAACATCTGTCCACTTTGCCTCTATTTAGAATCTCAGATGATTTTTCATATTAAAAAGCATTCCTCCAGGAGAAAAATTTTATGACATTTTAAAAATTGCTCTTTCATACAATGGGAAGTGTCAAGGCGGGACTGAAGGGTGAATTTAGATAAGTGGGGTGCAGTGAGGTTAGAGAAAAAGAGAAAGTTTGGTGGGTGCAGAGACAGCCCCTCACTTTATAAGATGAACAGCTTTGCCAGGACCATGTCTCCCCCCCCCCAAGCAATCTTAGCAAGGGCTAGTTTCCACAAAACTATTGGCAGAACTTTTGTAAATAAAATAATATAGAGGAATAGTACCTGGTCTATATTAGCAACCTACACGGCACCTATTAAACACAGCATATTTTAAGTGGAAAAACAGACTTGGGATCAAATCCCAGTTTCAACCCGAATAGAAACTCTGTGCAATTTAAGCCTTAACTCCCCATTCCCTGTCCCCTGGTAGCCTATATTCTAAAGTCTGAATCTCTGAGTTTGTCACAGTGTTTCTACCTGGGTTGATGGAAAAGTTTTCATAATGAATGGTGTGATGATAGCACAACATTGTAAACGTAATTACTGTCCTTAATTATATATGTGAATGTGGTTAAAAGGGGAAATTTTAGGTTAGATCTATGTTACTAGAATAAAATTTTTTAAAAAACAGAACTGTACAAGACAGTGAACCCTATTTTAAGCGATGGACTATAGTTAATAGTAAAAACGTTCTTTCATGAATTGTAGCAAATGAACCACACTAATGGCAAGGTGTTAATAAAAGGGTGGTATGGGGAACTCTATTTTATGCATGCTTTTTCTGTAAACCGACAACTTCTTTAATAAAAAAAAAAAACCTGGGGTTTCACCACTTCCTAACAATGACCTTGGACAAGTTACCTAATTTATCTGAGCCTCAGCCTCCTTTCTTTCTCTCTCCCTTTTTCTTCCCTCCCTCCCTTTCTTTTAAATGGGAACCATGACAATATCACAGCTCTTACAATTGTCTTGAAGAGGAAATCAGATTCAAGTCTATCCATGCCCCAGCACAAGCCTTAGCCTGCAGAAAAATTTCAGTGAGCAGCAGCTATATCCAAGGGGACCATTCTTTGCAGCCTCCCTTGCTTTCTCTTGAGTGTCTGCTGCTGCAGTAGCTTTCTCTGGCTACCCTCAGATTGGTTTTTCTGCTGCGCTGTTTTTTCACCATTCTTCCAAGAATAGATCCCTATGCTAGTTTTATGTTAGTGCTTACAAATCATTCAAAACCACTCCTTCTGCACAAAAGGCAACAGCGTGCAAAGAGGAAAGGGTGCCGTTTTGCTATCTGCAGGATGGAGGCTGGGACCCAGATCTTTGGACTCCCAGTCTAGGGATTTTTCCCCAGCCCCATGACTGTCCTTTGGAAGGGAACGCCTTCCTCAATGGCTCAGGTCCCCTCCCACACCACATTTAGCCTTAGGAAGAGAAGCCTCCTTGCAAGCAGAGAGGTGTTTTGTGTTGTGTTTTTTTTTCCCCCATAGTTTTGCTTTTGTTTTGTCTCCATGACACCATATTGAATTCAAATGGAAAATTCAGGACCTCAGTCACACTCACCACATTTGCACTGCTCAATAACTATATGTGCTTAGGAACCTTAACGCTGGATAATGCATATATAGAACATTTCTGTCATTGCTGAGAGCCGTCTTAGAATACAGGAGGTCTCTAGCCTCCTCCCCCTAAGGATGGGCCTCAGACAAACAGGTCCCTAACTGGACCCGACCCTACCTTGTCTGCTTGCTCTCTAGATCACTGAACTCAGAATTGTCTCTTTTCTCTACTCATAGCCAGAGGGAAAGGACATTTTCTTTCTATGATTATGTTTATCTTGCTATATCATCTGTATTTATCTCTAACTCCCCCTCAAAAAAAAAAGATATGTTTTGGATGGAAACACCTTAATTTCCTGCTGCACTGCCTCTTGGATGACCAGTCTCCCAGGAAAATGACAGCCTGCTGTCTGTGCAACTTCCTGTTGCTTGTGAACAGCCCTTGGCCACGAGGAAGAAAGGGACCCATTATTTTGTAGCACTAACCCTCAGTGCAGCTCCCCTGCTTTAAACGGAGCTGGCTGTAAAAATTGTAAAAGGACATATATAAACAGCCATTTTTACATTGCCTTCACACATTTGTGCATATACAATCCACATGCTTATGATTTATGCATTGGCAATTAGACCAGCTACTTTGGAAATAAACAGAGAAAAGGCGATTAATCAAGAAATTGAAAGTTATGTTTTAAGCCCTTCTGTGAAATGATCCTCACTGAGGCCCTATTAGGCCAGGACCTACAGTCTAAGCACTGGGCCACTGTGGTGCATCTTGGGAACAGAGGCTCAGGCACAACAAAGACGTTCAGCAAATGACCGTTTCATTTCTTACATAGTGCAAAGAGTCCAGAAGAGCAGGGGAAGAGATCCCATCGCGGCCGGTCTCTCAGGGAGAGAGGTCAAGGTCAGGGAGCCCAGCTGTCTGGGTCAAGGTTGATGGATGGCAGCTCTGCACGCCCTGCTTTGCCTCGAAGTGGAGAGTCAAATCTGTGCTGCCTGAGAGTTAGGTTTTTAACACACACCTGCCCCGCAGCCACTGAGCAAAATGCACGTATCAGACAACCTTTGTGCACAGTTCCCACCCTGCCAAGCAACTGGGGCTGCTCATTACAGGGTTTCCTTCCAGTTCAAGATAGGGTCCGGCAGGGCCATTAGACCTAATGTCTCCTCCTGGTGCAGAATGGAAACATATTGAAACATCTGCACACAGTAGAAAAGAGAGGGGTAGATGAACATTGGGAGGTGGCCACAGAGCTGTCCGTAACTTCCCCAGCAGACAGGAGGATGGGGAGTGAGGGACAGTCCAAGATTTGGGCTTGAGCAATAAGGTGATGGCAATCAGTGAAACTGGGAAAACTGGGCTGGGGGTGGGGAGGGATGGAGAGAAGTTTCCAACTCAGACATGGATTCCACCCACCCATTTTTATATTCCTTAGATCATTTTAGTGGGAATTTAGGGGGACTTGGAAAGGATTACATTGTCATCTCAAGTTCCCCAAGAAGTTGGATCTAAGAAGGATTTTTCATTTCCATAACATTTAAATGGGCAGGATTGGGCAGAACCCATGAGATCCCATTTTTAAGGACCATTTCCTCTGTTATTTTCTAGTCTAGAAGCATAAGAATGTTATTGTTTTTTAAATGATGGAGGTATTAAATGCTTATATAAATTTTAGAAAAAACAAAAAAGGATGAAAAGGTATTTTCAAAAATCACCAGTCTCTGTATGGCTAAAAGGAATACTGGTCAAGTTTTTGGCAAATTTGAAGCGTGCAACAAATATGTATGGGACATCTGCCATGTCCCAGGTACTGATTGAGCACTGAAGGTAAATCAAGTAATAAAAGAGACAGAGTCCCTGCCCTCATGGAGCTTACATTCTAGAATGGGAGAAGATGGATATGTTATTAAATAAACAAATGGATAAATAAAATAATGTCAAGTACTGATAAGCACGGTGAAGATAAGTGTAGCAGAGTAACGGGAGAGAGACTGATGGGGATGCAATTAGAATAAGCTGACTGGGGACGACTGAGGACATGATATTGGTGAGCTGGGAGCTGAAGGTCTTAAAGGAGGCCAGCTGTATGAAGATCTGAGGGAAAGGCATCCCAGGGCAGAAGGAACAGTTTGCAAAAGTCCTGGGCACGAAGGTGCTTGTGTAGGCAAGGAACTCATAAAAGGTCAGTGTGATGTGTATGATTGTTTTGTAATATCACAACTTTTGTAATAAAAATATATTTAAAAAATAATAAGATTGGTTGGGGGAAAAATACACCAACTGTAAGATATGGACTATAGTTAGTAGTAATATTTTGACGATGCTCTTTCATAATTTGTAACAAATGTTTCACAACAATGCAAGGAGTTTGTGAGGGGGGTGCTGTGTGGGAGCCCTGTATGATGTTATGCATGTTTGTTTTGTAAGTTTACAACTTTTACTATACACACTTATTGTTTAGGTATGTTCATGTATGAATGATATACTTCAATAAAATTTTTAAAAATTTAAACTCTGTATTAAAAAAAAAAAAACAGGTCAGTGTGGCTGTAGCACAAGAGACAGAGGGAGAATAATACAAGGTGAAGTTGGAGAAAGAGGGCCAAGAAAAGAGTTTGCATTTTGTTAAAAGTGTGATGGGAAGACATTACAGCATTTGAATCCGGGATGAAAAGTGACCAGTTTTATATTTAAAGATTAAAACTGATTGCGGTACGAGGTGCCTGCCATTCTGGGCACTTCCCTGTATTGGATCTCCTGTTTGCAGGATCCCATCCTTTCTTCTTCCTGGGTTTATTCCTTATTTTGAAGGAGAAAGTCCTTCATAGTTTTTGTTCTTAAAAGGGCAAAGAAGATAAATGTTTAGGTCTAGATTATCTGAACCTATATTTATCCTCCCTACATGGTCGATTGATATATTGTCTTGATAGAGAATTCTAAGTTGAAAATCATTTTCTTCCATTTTGAAGGCATCGCTCCATTATTAAATTAGCTTCTGGTACAGCTGTTGAGTAGTTTGATGACATTGTAATTTCACATTCTTTGTATGTGACCTATTGTCGTCATCTCTCTGTAAGCATTTAGACTTTTTATCCCAGGTGTTCTGAAATTTCATGATATGACTTAGTATGCTGCTGTCCTCATTCATCGTGCTGGAAACTTTGCAGAACATTACAATCTAGAACCTCTTGTCCTTCAATTCTAGGAGCTGTAGCTTTAAAATATGTTCTTGTCACTTCTCTTCTTTCTTCCTCCCTGCCTCCCACCTGCCTCCCTTCCTCCTTCCTCCCTTCCTCCCTTCCTTCCATTCTTTCTTTCACTCCTATTATAATTGTTTTTGTTTTTCTAATACATTTTTCTTTATTTTTAAAAGATACTTAGATTACATAAAATGTTACATAAAAAAAAACTATTATAATTTGAATATATTAAGTTTATTCTCTAATTTTATCTTACCATTTTCCTACTATGTTTCTGATCTTTGTTTTATTTTCTATTTTTGGGGCAATATACTTGTCTTTATTGCCCAGAATTTCTACTGATATTTTTTAAAATTTTGGTATTGTATTTTTAATTTCTAAGAGCATTTTCTTGTTTCTGGAATTTTCCTTTTTAACAGCATCCTTCCTGTTTAGTGGATTTAATATTTACTGTATTTCTCTGAGATTATTAATGACATATTAAGGATTATTAATGAGCTTATTAAGAAGTTTTGCTCCTTGCATTATTTATGTTTCCTCTTAGTTCCTTCTCTTTGTTTATTATGGTCTCTCTCTTTGCACTGAAAGATTTTCCCAAACATCTCTTGTCCTTTGACTGTCTGCATATTGAGGTGTGAGACACTAGAAATATGCTACAACTCTGACTAAACCCACTGCGCTGTTGACTGACAGTCTTCAGTGTGGTAGATGCCTAAATGTCAGTACTTGTAAGTCATGTATCCAGAGATGGATATTCCATTCTCCCCTCTTGGGAACTAGCCTACATTCTAAGAACTGTGTTGATGGAGGGAGATCAGAAAAACATACTTACCTATATTTCCTTAGGCACTTCAATGACTTGATACCTCACATATAACTCCTTAATCCATTTAGAATGCAAGAAAATAATATCACATGGCAACATCACATCATATAATAGAATAGAATATAAACCTAGTTCCAGTGACCTCAGCTAGATAGTCTGTGTTTGAATCCTGGCTCTGCCACTTGCCAAAGGTCACTTCACACCAATTGTGTGACCTTTGGCAAGATATTCTCTCTGTGTGTCAGTTTCCTTTCTGTACAGTGGGGATAATAATAGAATCTACTATACAGGGGTTTTTAAGTATCACAGTGAGTTAATATAATATAGGTAAAACACTTAGAACAGTCCCTGACATATAATAAGCAACTATGTAATAATTAGTTATCATTGGTATTTACTTTGTATTAGTACCACACGGCTGTGATATTATAATTATAGTGGAAAAGGAATTGGACCTTTTTCTATGGTGCTATCTGATAGAAGTAGGACCAATGACAGGAAGCTTTGGGAGATTGAATTTTGGTCAAAATAAGGAAACTGAGGTCTTGTCTCCATTATACATGCCCTAAAATGGAATTACCACCTCAAGATTTAATGGCAATGTAAACATTCAAGAGGATGTTTGTCAACCATTTTGTGTTATTGTTAGATGGAGGTTCCCAATACCAAAATACTATTTGCATTAAATGAATATTGAGGCACTTTCAAAATCTGACATTTTGCAATCCCAATGCTATAATCTTCTCAGATAGAATGAATAGGTCAGATGAGGTAGAAAAAGGAGTGCCAATTTGACCCTAATTTTTAATGACTAATGTTGACCAACAGAAATATCAGAGGACTTGCTAAATTATAATGGGTTATCATATCGAACACAACTAAAATGCACATCTCTGTAGAGTAAATATTGTGGTAAAAACAATTCAAGTGTGTATAAAATGTAAGAACTTAGCTAGGTTTGGGGATTTCTTGGCAAAAATGGTTCATGACCAAAGGAAATTAATTGATTCCTCTTATTCAATGATATATAATCTCATAAAATGAATACATAATGTCATTAAAGTCAGTATTAAATACAGTGACACGAATAGGTTAAAATGATAGAGATTATTCAAACTTTAAAGCAAAACGTGTTTCCTGACTTACTGTGAGCAAGTGTGTTTGTCATGCTCCAAAATACTTTTCTCCCATCCAATCCTTCAAGCATTGAATTACGCCATTTAAAGAAACCTTTATCACCAATTTCATTTCTCTTAAATTTGATTTTCCTTTCAATTAGCTACCGAGTTCTCCTAGCAATCATTGTGACAGTTCTGTGTATTTAAAGATCCTAGGTAGGTACTGAGGAGATTGGGAATCGTCCTGAATGACATTGCAACGACAGATACAGGCCATTATATACCTTGCCATAACCTACAGAATTGGGTGGAACAGAATATAAACCACAATGTAAACTTTAATCCACGCTTAGTGGCAATGCTCCAAAATGTGTTCATCAGTTGCAATGAATGTAGCTCACTAATGAAGGATGTTGTTAATGTGGGAAAATGTGGGAGGTGTGCGGAGCGGGGCATATGGGAATCCCCTATATATTTTTAATGTAACATTTATGTAACCTAAGTATCTTTAAAAAATAAAAATAAAAAAATATTTTAAAAAGGAAAACCTAAAAAAAAAAAAAAAAAAAAAGAAAGAAAGCAAACAACTCCTGAGAGCCCATGATAAAACTGACTCACTTGGAATGAGTCATAAACTTGGAGTTGTTTTTCCAGTAAGGAGATCATGTGCTGATTCAGCCCTGGCTCTCCATGTTCCCTAAGACACATGTTTATGAAGTGCTTAATTTAGGTACCAACTGGAATCACAGAACCTGAATATATTAAGATGAGTCCTGTAACCTCGGTCAGAAACAAAGGCAGGGGATAGAGGTTAAGAATACAACTTTCTGGAGTCAACATACCTGGTTTGAATCTTTTTTTTTTTTTTTTTTTTTTTCCTTTTTTAGAAAAGTTGTGGATTTACAGAACACTCATGCAAAATTCAGGATTCCCATACACCACCCCACCACCAACACCTTGCATTGGTGAGGAACATTTGTTACAATTGATGGTAGTACATTTTAAAATTTTTACTACTAGCTATAGTCCCTGGTTTAACTTAAGGCTCACTATGTAGCGTAGTTCCATGTATTTTTTTTTTTAAACTTTATTCTGTTACCATATATACAATCTAATGTTTCCCCCTTTAATAACATTCAGGTTTATATTTCACTGCTGTTAATTATGTTCACAATGTTGTGTTACCATCATCACCGTCCATTACCAAAACTTTTCCATCATCCCAAATAGGAACCCTGTACATTTTAAGTCTTAACTTCCCATTCCCTATCCCCACCCCAGTGGTTTGAATCTTGACTATGTGGTCCTGCGGTGCTGAGCCTTAGTTGCCTTATCTGCAATATGGTGATAATAATACTATGCCATAGGATTGGCATGAGATGGAAAAGAGACTACATGGAGCCCAGCACATAGTAGGCTGTTAAATATTGAATTATGAGGAGTAACAGTGAGCCTTTTTGAAACCTGGGAGAGGGCACAAACATGGGAAGGCAATGTGGATAAAAGGAAATACAGCAAAATAAAAATTAATTAATTAATTTTAAAAAAAAAAGGAAATATAAATCACACGTCTCTGACAGAATTACTCTGGCTCTTCAGGTATAAAAATCTTCACTCCACTCATACTTTCTACACTCCCTCGAGCTCTCAACATTCCTGCAGCTTCCCAGGACTGCTGAAGTTAACTGAGCCACGCAGTGGCAACCTCCAGATCTAGCTCTACTTGCCTCCCAAGTTTGTCCCATGTCTTGTCAGGCTCATACCAGGCACTGGATTGGGCTGTGCCTCCCACGTAAGTATTGAAGAATGTCCCTCTGTAAAACTTTGCCCAAGTGCTAACTTCTTTTCCCATCCCATGCTCTGACTCTCAACAGACTTATGTCTCAGAGCACCGGGCCATAGGTAACTGAGCTAAGAGCAGGGCAAAGCCAGCTTAAAACATAATCTAAACATCAGTACCTAAGACCCCTCTGTTAAATGTGGCTGTCTGGCAGCACACATTTCCCAGTGTTTGGAAATGGGTTCATTACCTTCTACCCCTACTGAAGTGACCTTGATAGGTGCCCTTCAGAGAATTAGAATTCAGTGCCATGAAAAGTCATTTACAAACATCCCAAACGTATAACATCAAGGGAATGGTGAAGTAAATTATGATACATCCATAAGATGGGACCATTATGCAGCCATTAAAATGATGCATACAAAGAGTTTTTAATGACATGGGGAAATGCTAATGCTATAATGCCTAGTGAATAAAAATAGGCTACAAAAATGTTCCATCAAATACGATTTAAATCATGCAAGAGGATATCATATATATGTATATATACCGTTATATGTATACCCCTACATACAACTGTATATAAAATAATATAATGTACAGTATAAGGAGCACATCTATCAAATATAAAGTGCATTTCCTCACGCATGCATATATATATTTGTATATAATGTATGAGAAATAAATATAAATGATTATAACAGTGATTATGTATGGGTCAAGGGATTACAGGTGATTTCTAATTTTCAATTTATACTTTTCATTTGCCCTCTAAACATTCTACAATATGCAAGCACGGTTTTTATAATCAGCAGAAAATAAGCGTTCTTTATTCTAACCAGTTACCATAACTGAAGTTAATTGCATTGGGGCTGTGAGATCAGTCCATTACCTTGGTAGTTGGGATCTGATTCTCTGCCTGCTTCTTTCCTGGAGTGCACATGGTTTCCCTAGACTAACAATGCCAAATGGAGACGCTTGACCATGTTAATTGTAGTTAAAATATGCCAAGGAATTACAGAACTACATGAATACAAAACCTTTGTGCTATGAGTACCCTTTCTGGAAACTATGGAAAACAGTTAAAGGGCTTCATTTACTGGGCAAGTACTAAGAAAACTCAGCTTCAAAGAGCCATAGGAGAAGCACCTGGCACCCTTGACCCTGCCCAGGACAGTATGGAGCCTGCCAGCGCTCCCTTTGTGGGTCCCTGGTCTCTTTCCAGCTGGAAAAGACTGACCTAGGAAACTCTTCTGCAGACACTCCCAGAATTTGCCCTGCAGGTAAGAGCAGCTTGGGACAGTGAAAGAGGTGTAAGAAACAAATGAATTGGGCAGCCTGAGGTAAAGGCTTACCTGCATTAAGTCCTGCAGTGGAGCACCCGGAGAGGGAGGTCTGTTTCCTAGAGATAGAAGGGGCATTCCAACTCCTGTAAACAGGGGATTGCCTAAGGCCACTAGCAAGCACAAGCCCAGGGCAAGACACAGGCCTAGAAAAGGCAAGGAGGACTGTGCACTTTGCATTTGCCCTGGGTTAATCTTCTTGAGAGGAGGGCTGAACTCTGAAGGAGAGCACTGGCCAATGCAAAGCCAATTTGCCAAGACTGTGAAAGGTGGTTTTTGCACGGGCTGGTTTGGTTTTGTTAGCTCCTGGCACTCAAGAAAAATCTCTGTTATATCACTAGCTGGATACAATCTCAAGAAACACACAGCTCAGGGACTAAATCCCAGGGTTAACAGATAAAAATATTAAAATGTACAGGGTACAACAAAAGATTACAAGCAAACAAAGAAATAGGAAATGATGACTCATCCAAAGGAAGAAGATAAAAATCCAGAAAGCATCAATGAAGAAGACCAGACTGTGGGCATACAAGACAGAGGCTTTTTAAAAAATGATCTTCAATATGCTCAAGGAGAGGAAGTAAAATACAGAGAGAGAACTAAAGGGTATCAGGGAAACAGTGAATGAACAATATGAGATTCTCGTTAAAGAGATAGAAATTTTTAAATGTAACCAAACCGAATGACTAAAGTTAGAGAACACAAGGACTGAAATGAAAAATTCCCAGGAGGGTTTCTGCAACAGATTTGAGCTGGCAGAAGAAAGAGTCCATAAACTCAAAGACAAGCCAAATTTTGAGCAATTGCTTCAAACTTCAGTTAAGATTTGGAGACTCACTTTTCAGGCATGGTAGGAAGAACTTACAATCACGCTTGATTTCCGGGTCAGAACCAGGGTGAAGCAAGTGAGGCCCTCACCTCACATGCAAAACAAAAGATGGTGCAGCGTTGGATCCTCTCTGCATTTAAAAGTTTGATAATCTGTTCATTTAAAGATTAATCTTGATTTTTAAAATAGTGCATTAAAATATTATTTATCTCCATTTAAGAGATGTTAGCTGTCCCCTTAATTTTGTGCCTGAGCTGAGTGCCTCACTCACCTCACCCTAGCGCTAGCCCTTCTTGGTTTACAGTATAAACATATACTAAGGCAACCACTCCTTTTACCTGCCTCGCCACTGGACCTTCAATACCAGGCTGACCAACACACACATCAGGCCCAATGGCATCTCTGCATGGCTTATCCAGAGCACTGTATACTATTATTTATGAGTAGCTCCCAATGAACAATGTCTTGTCATGAACCTCTAGCTGCCACATTAACTTTACTCTGTTAACCAAACAGTGCGCATTGGCAGAATGCTTTGTTTGTATAGATCCAGAGTGCGTTTCAGCAGGCAGTGGGCGCTAAGGGATTGGTATATTTGTAACCTATTTTGTAATTCTTTGGGACAGAGGGGATTGACTACAAGAAAGTAAAATAATCACTACTTTGGGAATAACAATCTATAAGACATTTCTTTTGCTTAACAGCTTAATTATTTATAAGGCATTCATTATCCATCCCTACGTTTTGTTTTCTTGATTCACATTCATCCAATGGTATTAGGTAAGGAGCATTTTTAATGGTTAAAGAACTCTGCTATGCAGCAATGGACCTAGTTTCTTAGGAATGAAAATTCACATTTAGCGCACAGATCCAAGGGCATCTGGCCAAATTCTCAGGTAGATTTCCCCAGTGCCTTTAAAATCTAATAATAGTTCACACAGTACAAGCTATCACGTAGCTCTCCACTCCAGCTTATTAATCATCAGTGTCTTCTGATTTTTCTTACAGAGCTTATGACCTAACTCTAATAATGCTGGGAAATGTCATAGCAGCTAATGTTTAATCTCCCAGTACTTTTTCCTTTGAATGAGATAAAGATTGTAGTTTGCTTTTGGGAACTGTTAAGCACAACCAGAAATTTATATTTTGATATACAGCATAAATGTCAGCAAACAGAATGAGAACCAGAGATTATAAGGGCCCTTAGAAATCATATAATGCAAAACTTTAATTTCACAGATGGAGAAACTGAGACCCACTAAAGTAATACCGATTATTTCAATCCATTCTTCTTGTTACTGGGACATACCTATGTGTGGCCTGTGGTTTTATTTAATGGAAACAGATATAGATGCAAATATATATATATATATATCCATAATCAACTACCTGCTGTGTGGAGAACATTTAATTCTATCTTTTTTATTAAAAATGTGTACTTTCATGATCTATCGAATGAATTACTATATACAATGAATTAAATGGACAAGATCACTCTGGGCTATTTTTTTTTCTGTGAGTGCTTCGAAATCACTTTTCAAATCTTCTTTAGCAGATTTTTTAAATGTATTCTTTCACTTTTAGATATGTCTCCTAGCAGTTAGGATTATTTCAGCTTTAGAACAAAATATGGAGATTGGAAAGGGAGAAAGGAGGTAAGATGAATCAAAGCAGGAGTTTTTTTTTCAATTAGGCTTTAGAAGACATATAGAGAAAGATAGTTGAGTCAAAAACACCGTGTTTTAAAATTTGTATTTTTACTTGATTTCTATCTGTTATACCAGAGAGCACCAGGATATGGAAGAAGAGACTGGAATCCAGTCAGAACATCCTTCCATAATATGCCATTTTCAACTCTAGATTTGCCTTGGATGTGGCTTCATTATGAAAACAACAACAACAACAAAAAAACAACTCATGCTTTGGGAAGGGGGGTGGGGCTTGTAGTACATTCTTAGTGATTTTAGAGGATTTTCCATTAGTTAGGCTGAATGAAGGATTATTAACATAACAATATTTAGTCAGTAGTATACACATTTTTTTTTAAAGCACCAGGCTGGAGATTGAACCCAGGACTTCGTAAGTGGGAAACTGGTGCTCAACCACTGAGCCACATACATCAGCTCCCCTGAGTTGGTTTTTTGTTTGTTTGCTTGCTTGTTGTTTGTTTTTGTTTTTAGGAGGCACCGGGAACCGAACCTGGGACCTCCCATGTGGGAAGCAGGCGCTCAACTGCTCAAGCCACATCTGCTCCCAATATAATTCTTAAAGAGTAACATTCTTATAGAATAAGGAACATCCTATCCTCCAATAGGGAATTTCCACTCCTGATTCTTGATTTATGGATGGGATATTCACTACTATACTAGACTCCCTGTGACTTCATGGTCCAAAAGTACAGAAGTAGAAGTCAGTTAACAAGATCCCATTTTTACTAGCAATCATATAAATTATGAGGAGCATCCACAATAGAATGTAATGCATTCAAGAGCCAAATAAGATTTCTTCATGTGGGGATTGAAAACCTTCAAGGAATTTTGGTGGTTTGGAGCTTTATGTACTCCCTAAAAACATGCTCTACAACTTAATCCATTGCGGTGTTTGTGAATCCATTTTAAGTAGGATATTTTGATGAGGCTACTTCAGTTAAGGGATGGCCCAATTCAGTCAGGATATGTCTTAATATGTGATTGGAGTCCTTTATAAGAAGAATGAAATTCAGACACAGGGAGAAAGAAAGCCACAGAGAGAGCAGTCAGAAGCTGAACATCAACAGAATCTGGAAGAGACAGGAGTGCCCAGGAGAGGCTGCCATGTGCATTCCATGTGACAGATAATCCCAGGACCAAGGATGGCTGGCAGCCAGCTCCAGAACACCAGTCTTCAGGAAGAAAGCATTGCCTTGATGACACCTTAAGGGATTTGGACTTTTTCCTAGCCTCCAAACTGTGTGCTAATAAATTCCCATTGCTTGAGCCAACCCATTGCCTGGCATTTGCTTGAGCAGCCAAGGAAACTAAAACAGAAGTCATTAGGAGTTTTACAGTAGTGATTAGACATAAAAATCTTTAAAACAATCTTCCGAAGTGTATAGGCATGAGCGCCGTAGGCCATGGGGGAAAGTGGATGTGTATTAGGCCACTGGGTTAGAGCTTTGTGCTTGGCATTTCCTTGCCATCCTCCGCTCCTGTGCCTATCGCAGTTACTACAAATTTCACATTATACTGCTTCTTGCTGAACCTGCTTACAGACTCAGAATATTTCTCAACATAGTGGTCCATGCAACTGTCCCCAGAGGCTTGGACTTAATATGGAAGATGAAATTTTGGTCATGTCTGCTCCCTACTGGACAGGAAAATCTCCTTGAGTTGAAACTTAATTTTTCCTTAGGACATATCCTTCAAAACTCCTATTATATTTACATTTGAAACCCTAGTAAATGAGGGAAATGATTAATGGTGGCTTGTATAAGTGTAGCCTGCAAGTACATAAAATCATTAATATCATCATATGAAATTCTCCTTAGTGGACACTTTAAAAGGCTTTGCTTCGTAGATACTAGGATAGAAATATGTAAACAAAGGCAGTAAAGTGCTTTGGGATAGCCCCCCTGTGAACATACTTGAAATGTGAACTAGATAGGGCACAATCCTTCTTCCAGGCGCTGAGTATGCTGAAGCATGGGCTATGAGGCTCTTGTTTGTTTTGTTTTGTTTTTCACTGGTACTGTCTTTTCATTTGATCACTTTGTTGATGAGGCCTACCTGGGCATATCATTAACAACTCAAAGCCCAGTTCCCTTGGAAATTAATTGCCAGGAGAGTGAAAAGGTGCTTATAAAAGTCAGGAAATCTCCCAGGACAGGAAGCTAGCAAAAGCTCCTGGCTCACTCCTATAAAATGCATCTTAGACAATTAACAACAGGGAAGGGGAAGCATGTCTTTGAACAAATGTTTTTTTTCTCTCTCTTATACCCACTAAAAGAATTTTGAAACATGACATATACCCTCATGTATTTTAAGTTGATAATTTAAATCTGCCATATGAGTATACAGAGCTGTAAAAGATGTAATTCTCAGTATATTGTAACTATTTATAATAAAACTGTTATCACCTTTAAAATGGAATCCAATGAAATTTAAATACCATTTTATGGGAGCTTAATATGCAATAAGGAAGGAACTGTTGATCATGGGTAAAGGAGGATTATTTATTAAATGATCTTAGGAAAATTACCTCCATAAATGGAGAAAACAGATATGGCTTCCCATCCACCACCACATGTAAAGTGAGATTGCTGATGAATTAATGACCTAAATGTGAAAGATAAAATGATAAAGTTAATAGGCAAGTATATAAAGGATTATTTTGATAATCTAGGTGAGGAGAAAAATGTTTTAAAACAAAACTCCAAAAGCACCAAACATAATGCAAAAACCTGATGAATTTTATTATACTGAAGTTAAAAATTTTTCTTTACCAAAAGATAGCACATACAATATTAACAGAAAGATGATGAATGAGAGAGGATACTTGATATGTCTAAAGCTAAGATTGATATGTAGATTATTCAAGGGACTCTTCCAAATCATCAAGAAAATAACCCCATTTGAAAAAATTGGCAAAGGTTACGAACTGACATTTTACAGAAGAGGAAATCCAAAAGGCTAATTGGAGTGTGAAGAGATACTCTAACTCATTAGTAATCAGAGAAATGCAAAACAATGAGCCTGAAAAAATTTAGAGAGCTTGATCATGCCAAGTGCCTGTTGGAATGTGGGGGAGAGGTGCTCCCATGCCCTGCTGGTGGGTGTCTAGACTGCTGTCATCATTCAGGAAAGCAAACGGGTGGCATTTAGCCAAAGTACAATAGAGATACATAGATGTTCGAAGCCAGAGTTTAGCTTACTATCCCAAAGAGAATCTCACACAGCTCTCTACATGGATGATTAACAAAGAAATTTATTGCAGTTTTATTTTATTTTTTTGCAGTAGGAAAGGGTTGGATGCAATCTTGGTGTCCATTACTAGGGAAATGATTGGGTAAAAAATGGTATACATGGTAGACCTAATGGGCTAGATTCACAAATAGCAACTGCTGAGTGAAAAAAGAAACAGAATGCAATCTATAACCCAAAACCATTTACATAAATTAAAAATACACATGTACAAAAGGGTAGATGGTGTACAAGAGCACATATGAATAAAGAGCACTGTGACATTGCTGCATTGGGGATAAGTCATGTTAAACCCACTAGAATGTTTACTTGTGGTGGGGGGAGAATGGGCATGAACATTGGGGATAAAAGGGAATAAATACAACTATGTGAAAACAGCAGACAGGCTTTGCAAACACTAAGAATTACAATGTTCCACGAATTAAAGAATATGATTAAGACCACACTCTCCATTTGAGATTCCATCGGAATGGATGAGGAAAAAGGCTCTGAGGAATTTTGGACATGAGTCTTGCCAATATGTTCCCTGTCAATTGCATCGCCCTGGTTGCCTAGGCTACCACGCCACTGGTAGGCACTCCAGTCAGTACTTCACTGCAGACTGTTATTTGGTCAACTGGGCTTTTTAAAGTGAGCATGGTAAACTAGACCTGTCAACTAATTTGAATAAGAATATAATCCTGAGGCTGCCATCAGTTCTTCTAGCTTCAGCTCTTCTGGATAGAAAACATGGCAGAGTGGGAAGAGAGTGGACTCCAGAACCAGCTACACCTAGGTTTGAGCACAGCTCTGCTATTTTTACGAGTGGGGCCATGGGGAAGGCGCTTTCCTTCTCTGCATCTCATTTTCTCATCTATAAAATAGTGCTAATTATACTTGTGTTGGATTGCCAGGATCAGAGCTAGCGTACATTCAGTATTTGGCCATCAATGAATGGGAGACCATATTGTTGCTTTTGCTGTGGTGGTTAGCGTAGAGTATCCTACAGGATACAGAAACGTGCCAGCCGTAGAATGGTCTGCTTTGTTACATTCGTTATGTGCTTTAAACGGTAATTAAGGGAGTGAATGTAGCTCAAGGGGTTGAGCGCCTGCATCCCATGCACAAAGTCCCAGGTTTGATTCCCAGTACCTCCTAAAAACAAACAAACAGGGAAGCAGATGTGGCTAAAGTGATTGGGCTCCCATCTA
Source organism: Tolypeutes matacus (assembly GCA_026826555.1). Lineage (NCBI taxonomy): Eukaryota > Metazoa > Chordata > Mammalia > Cingulata > Chlamyphoridae > Tolypeutes > Tolypeutes matacus. Next base: position 10,881,084 of record JAKSZT010054138.1, on the reverse strand, counting down.
CCATATAGGAGGTATAGGGTTCGATTCCCAGGGCCTCCTGGTGAAAAGCAAGCTGGCCTGCGCAGTGAGCTGGCCCCTGCAGAGAGCTGGCCCATGCAGGAGTGCTGGCCCACGTGGAGTGCTGGCCCACATGGAGAGCTGGTACAGAAGATGATGCAACAAAAAGAGACACAGAAGACAGACAATACGAGACACAACAGACCAGGGAGCTGAGGTGGCGCAAGAGATTGAGCAGCCTCTCTCCACTCTGGAATGTCCCAGGATCAGTTCCCTGTGCCACCTAAAGAGAAAACAAGCAGACACAGAAGAACACAGAGAGTAGACAGTGAGTGGGAAAACAACGGGGGGTGGGGAGAGAGAAATAAATAAATAAATCTTTAAAACAAACAAATAAAAAAACCCAGCCCTTTCATTGGGGAATGGATATGGCTCAGTGGTTGAGTGCCTGCTTCCCACGTACAAGGTCCCGGGTTCAATCCCCGTTACCTCATTAAAAAAAAAAACAACAAAAAAACAGGTATCAAAATATCAGCAAATAAAATATTTGAACCCAATAAAGGAGAACTTCCCCTTAAATCGACAAGACATGATTTTTCGGAGCACTTACTTTGGGCTAAGCACAGTGCTAGATACTGAGGTGGAAGGGAGGGAGGGAGGGTAGTAGAGAGGGAACAGGAAACAGCTTTGGTCTGGGCCTGCCTTTGGCTCAGCCAGATACACCCTTAGGGACCTTAAGGCAAGGTAGGCTCTGACTGTAAATATCCCTGACTCTTCTTTCTTTTGCTGTTTCTGCAATCTTTCCCAAACCCCAACTTTGGTGGTGATCAGGCTGCTGCAGGCGACTCATTCATTACACAAATTTTGAACGAGTGCCTACTCTGTGCTAGGGAGGCCCTGAGCTGGATTTACTGGTGAATAAGGAGATAGTCTGGGGGAAACAGATGTGAAGTACCTTGTTCTAGGGTAACACTTTGGCGATTTTGACACCAAATTCTGAACTAATTGAAGAAACTTGCTGATTTCTTGGGTCCTGAGAGGTTGATCAAATATGTTCCACTGTGACATTGCTGCATTTGGGGGTGAGTCATGCTTAATATTTTCTATGGCAATTCAGATGGGATGTGCCCATTTCTCTGATCCTTCGTGACAGTTCTAATTCTGTCTGCTTGACACTGAATTGGTTCTTTTGGCTGATTCTCTCTCTTCTTTTGTTCTTTCTTTCCTTATTGTAACGTGATATCCTCTTGCTTCAAGACATTTACGAAGTTCTAAAAAACTTCAGGAAAAACATGATGAGTGAAAAATAACTAATCCTTACCATTGTAATTTACAAAGCCTAGATATGTTTGTTATTTCATTGGAACTTCAAAAATGGTCGCTTAGGCAGGTAGCCTCATTTTATAAGGGTCAAGACTTGTTTTGAAATCTGGGCTTTGGACTCCAACTCCACTCCTGTGGCTAGTTCTACTTTTCCATCACAATTTTCAAGGGAAGGAATAAAAAAAAACCCACACCATGTTTTCACTTATGAATAGTCACTAAATTATTAAAGTAAAACAGCGATTTAGGAGACTACTACAAACGCCATCAAATTTCCCAAGTTCCCTTTGCTTTTTCTTTCCTCCTTTCCTTCTCTTCTCTGATGTCTTTACTTCAAGGCTGACCCCATGACTCTGTGTACTTGATCAGCTCCCTTCTGCCTTCTTATGGCCCTTACTCCATTAAATAGGTCTCTTTTTTCTCTTTTGTACCTGCAATTTCTCTCCATTAGCTGCTGCTTCTGCATGAACAAACATTCTCAAACATCTCTGCTCCTAAGTGGGGAGGGCACGTGACCTTGTGGCTTAGCCATAGTTGTTGGAAGAAAGCTGTGATTTTGAGCACAGTTTGGTAGCTGTGCTCAAAATCAACCTTTTGGTTGGTGTCAGACTCCTAAATCCAGAGAGTACTGTAAATATAAATGCAGAAGCCTGTTTCACTAATCAGCTACAGGTCCTCTTTAACAGACTGTAACACAAAGAGGAGTCGAACAACATTTCTCCCATTCACCACAGACATTTTTGGTAATTTGAGGATTCCAGTGCACGGGTGACAAAACCTGGCAGGAGATGGTGGGAGAGGTTGAGGGAGACTAGTGCCTGGCATAAGACTGGGGGCTCTGGTGTTAGACCCCCATGCCCAGCAGGACAGAGTGACAGGGCCTGCCTGAGGTAACAATGCTCAGTGAATTCCACAATAGTCATGGCAAGCAATAGTCACTGCAAGTGGCGATATTGCACACGGTTGCTTGTACTTGTTCATTGAGAAAATGTGAGCTATCTTTTGGAATCTCCAGAAATGCTTGAAAGGACGGGGATCAGAAACACAGGTGAGGTCTGCTGGAGCATATGGGTAGGGACAGGGGGTAACAAATTTGGGATGTTACTGTTAAATGTGGCTCAGCTAGTTCCACCAATCTATCGAGGCCTGGGGAAAATTGAGTTGAGTTGGTAATAAAATAGAACATTTAATTATCACTCAGCCCATTAACATTTTTATTTGCGCAAATGTGGGCAGCGCCATTCGAATCATAATCTATGTGAGTGGCACGGCTTTGTATGATGCAACCCTGGACATAGCCCGTTCTCATTAGAGAATTGCCTTTTCTCCACTCTGGTGCCACCCAGATCTTACCTTCTTTTGGACAGGCACCAGGAATATTTTGTGTAAAATTCAGGCATCTCCTTCAAGGAGGAATATCTCAGAAGAAGTGTATTTAAACGTGTGTAATAGGGAGCAGATGTGGCTCAAGCGATTGAGCACCTGCTTCCCACATGGGAGGTCTCAGGTTCACTTCCTGGCGCCTCCTAAAAACAAAAGAAGAAACAACAAGCAAACAGACGAAAAAACCAACTCGGGGGGAGACGGTGTGGCTCAGTGGTTGAGTGCCTGTTTCCCACATACAAGGTCCCAGGTTCAATCCCCAGCCGCGGTACCTCAAAAAAAAAAAAAAAAAATGTGGGTAATAAACATTGAGCCTGACATAGTCACATTTATAGCGTGAATGGAATCTGAATCTCCCCAAGTTTTAGGATGTCAACAAATGATAATTATACTACCTGGTCCCTCATTCTTCAGAGCTTTATCACGGGGCAAATCAAGAAAGGCGTTTAAGTGGTGATGCTTCGGGGTCTATGTGGAGTACTCACCACTCCACCCTCAAGTAAATCAGGGGACCAAGATTCAATCACTTCATTTTTAATATCCTGATTTATCCATATTAAAAACACCATAAACTAGAGTTCGAAAATATCACTGAATGAATTTCCCTAGCTATGACCACTATGCGGTCTTCCTTCTAATTTATACTATAACCAAATAATTGATATGGCAAAACACTTGGGGGTGTAAATGAATGAAATTCAAAGGCTAAGTGATATATTTCTAGAAGCAAGTCAGTCTTATGCGGCAATTAAGCGGCCCATGTGCAGTGGCACAGAAATTGATTTTATATATGAATGCCATAGTAACACTGTGAAGCCATAGGGCAAGCTGTAATCTGCCAAGTAAAATGACAAAATAGCAGAAATGAAAAGAGCCATCTATTGTGGAGTGATTCTTGTTGTGTTCCTCAGACTATGCCTTGACTATAAGACAACCTGGAAATATGTTCCAGTTAAAGAAACATCTTTTGTTACTGGAGCCCCTGAAGAGAGAGTGTATTTGCCTAGACTTAATGTGTAATCAAACAGGACCAAGAAATGTTGAAAGTAAATATTTCAAAAAGCCATGTGGGTCTATTTTTGAGGAAAATTTTAAAATGAGGACATTTGAATTACAGTTTGGAATGGCTCTGAAAAATATATAGCCCCTTTCAATAGCTAGCTACCTTAGAATTACTCAAGAAAACATAAGCACTATCTTCTTTTATGGTAAATAGTCCGTTACTGAATATGTGCAGCATTCCTTTGTCAAGGCTTTCTAGCATAATATTTTTAGAAATACACAAGTGCCATAGTGAGCTAATTTTCATTAATAAAACATGAACCAAGTGGAAATTTTACCACGCAAAATAGAACATTTTTTTCTTTCTGCATATTTTCTTGAAGGATATCATCATTCTTAATTTAATATTTCAGAACCCACGCAGGATATGTGATGGGAATATTAAAACGGGATATTTTATTGCTAATTACTTTTACTAGTTGGTAACTTTACTCAGTTTCTCAACACTCGTGTCAGTCACCCTAAGTCCCTAATGGATTGCAGTAAAATCAGAATTTAGCATTAGGGCAATTCTGTTCTCAGTGAAACACGTGTTCAGTTTTTGCTCTTTCCTTTGCCTTGAAAACGCTTCTTGCAAATAAGCGGATACCTGCTCTCTGATTCAGCACTTCCCAGTGTTTCCCCCCACGTCCAGTCAGAACACAGATGTTTTCGTGCCTATTCTGTAATTTACTAACTAAATGAAACCTTTCTGAGGCACAATTTTTAATTCTGTAAACTGGGGCTGATTATCGTTGCTTAATTTACAGGGTTTATTTACTCCTGCCGCCACCTCCCCCCAGTCAATGCAGGTGAAAGTGCCTTGTAATTAGCTAAGTTCAATATAGCTTTGGCTTTACAACACTTTTGTTAGTACTCATATATTGGCCAATTAATGAAGTTAGCAGATCACGTCCAACTAGAGTGCCTGATTTTTTTAAGCCTCCTATCCAGAAGGAACCACATAGATCAGCATTGCTGTCCCAGCCATCTTCCGGGGTCATCAGAAGGGTGACACGTTTTACTGTGCTGTAAACAATAGTTATTGCCATTGTCCTCCTCTACGTTATATTTTATGAACTATTTCTTCTCAGTTTTGAAGAAGATGCTTCCATCCAATTTCTTTTAACCAAATCTGGGACGAAAATCTATTGATGGCAAATGTCAGAAATGGTCTGTTCCTTCACCTTTCTGAGGACGGTGACCTTTAAAAATAAACCTGCATCAACCTCTTCTCTCCCTTCTTCCTCTGCCAGGTGCCAACTGCAGAGTGACTTCCACATGGTTCCACATGACAAGCCAATGTCATGGATTAGTTCATTTCTTGTGAACAGGTGGATTTCATAGGCAGGTTATCCTTGAGCTCAAAGCCAAACAAATGTGATTCTGAAATGGGAACTCACAAGAATAATTGTCGAGAAAGAGTAAGAACATGAAATATTTCATTGTTTTAACTTTTCAAGACCTTGTCTCTTGACAAGGATGCAGTAGGTTAGTACTTTTTATTTACGTAAGTGGCACTGTGCTATAGGCTATTGTTTCTAATGTTTCACTCAGTGCTGAGTTTCAAAAATCTACTCAAGAGGCTGTGTAGCCATCTAGGTTATTACTTCCATTTCTGCAGAGTATTCCATAGTACATACCCACCACATTTTGCTTATCCATTTTGTTGGTGAATGAACTCCTTGGTTGCCTCCATTGTCTGCTACCACAAACCACGCTGTCATGAAGCTCTTCATACATGTCCTCTTATGGTCTGGTGTGTAAGTTTCTTTAAAGTAATACTCTAGGAATAGAATTTGCTGGCTCATAAGGTAGGTGTATACTTGATTTCAGGAAGCACTGCCAGATTGCTCTATAAAATGGCCAACGTGACTGTGCTAGACTATAATTACATTAGCAGCACATGAGGGTTTGTGTTTCCTGACAGACCCGCCACCATTATCAGATTTTCAAATTATTGACAATATGATAGGGGTCAAGTGTTAGCTCATGGTTTAATTTGCATTTCTTTTGATTATTAGTGCTATACAATTCATACCCATGAATTGCCTATGTGTATTTTTGTTCATTTTTCTTATTGATTTCTATGATTTTGTTTCTGTTTTTAATTTGAGGAGTCATTTGTGTATTTTACATAACAATCCTTATCAGAGTTTGACAATGAAAATATCATCTCCCAATCTGTCAACTGTTGGTTGACTTTTGTTGAACAGAAATCTTTGTTTTTGAGCCATTTTAGCAAACAAATACATCATTACAAAATATACATGAAAAGACAATGAATCTGTTATGCTTATGTAATTTATAAAACATGACGATAAAACCAACCACCAATTTAATAACTAGAAATTACTAATAAGGTTGAAATGTATCTTTGTCCTCCTCCCCAATTCTCTCTCTCAGCAAATCCTTACAAGAGGTAGCCATCATTTTGAATTTTTTTTGTGCTCCTTTGTACAACTCGATTTTAACCACTTTTGGTATGCATCCTCAAACAACATATTGTTATATTTTTCCTGCTTTAAAATGTTGTAAAGTGGTCTAAATCAGTGTATATTTTTCTGTGACTCTGTTTTTTTTTTCATTCAACAATGTCTCTAAGATTCACCCATGTTGATGTGTGTAGCTGCAGCTCATTCATTTTCACTGCTGTATAGTATTTCATTCTGAAAATTTACCACAGCTTATTTATGTATTCTCCTGTTAATGGATATTTGGGTTGCTTCTAGTATTTAAAACTTTTTTTGTTTATTTGTTCTGGGGCATGTAATGAACAATGCTCATATGAATATGTGTCCATATTTTCCATATCTCTTGTTTCATGTACAAGATTTTCTCTAAGGTTATATATTTATGAGTAGATTTCTTGGATTGTAGAGTATGAGTATATTTCATTTAAAACATAATACCAAGTTACTTTTCAGTGTAGTTATACCAATCTCCTCTTGTACACACAATGTTTGAGAGTTGCTTCACAATCCTCACTACCACTTGGAACTTTCAGATTTCTTAATTTTTGTCAATCTAGTGGCTCTAAAATGGTGTCTTGTCATTTGAATTTACATGTCCATAATTGCTAACAATGTTGCCACTCATTGAATATGTCAATAGGCAATTCTAGTACTCTCTTGCATGAGGTTTTTTAGGTTCATTTTTATCTGGTTTGTCATTTTTATTAATTTTCAGGAGTTCTTTACATATTCTAGACAGTTATTGTTGGTGATATGTGTTACAAATATATCTTTCCAACATGTGATTGTTCTTTTCAGTTGATCTATGGTGTCTTTTAGTGAACATAAATTCTTCATTTTAATATAATTTAATTTAGCAAGCTTTTCCTTTAAGAATACTACTTTTTGTCTTACTTTAGAAAATCTCCCCCATCCCAAGGTATAAATATATTTTATATTTTCTTCAAAGATATTTAAAGGTTTGCATTTCATATTTAGGCATTTCATCCATCAGGAATTGATTTTTATGTGCGGTTTGAGGTAGAAACCCATTTTATTTCTTCTAGATGGATAACCAGTTGTTCCAGCAAAATGTATTGTTCATCCTTTTCCCACTCGCCTGCGATGCCACCAGTCTGGTGCTCTCTTGCACAAGGTTTCTTTGTCATGAATAAAATGCTAGTATATTCTTTGGGCTACGTATGGACTTTCTTTTGTGTTCCATTTGAATATCTATCTCTGCACTGATGCCATTTATTCATTCCTTCAAAAATTATTAAACATCCACTATGTGCCCGGAACTTTTCTAGATGATTAGAATCCATCACTAAACAAAAGAGACAATGATACCTGCCCTTCTGAAGTTTATACTCTAGTGGAGGAAGCGACGAATACTTAAATTAAATAATTAATAGATACAAAATATCAAGTAGTGACAAGTGCTATGAAGGAAAATAAAGCAGCGGAGGAGAGAGAGATGCAGGTGGTTCTAGCAGTGGAGCCTTAGCAGAGAACTGCAGGAGAGGAGATGTCTGGGCAGGGCCACGACAGCCAGAGGGAACAGCAAGTACGAAAGTCCAGACGGGATAGCAATGCAAGGAGGCCAGTGTAGCTTGGAATGGAACGAGCAAAGGACAGTTCAAAGTAAGAGAGAGTATATTGGGAACAGATCAATTATTGTACCACACTGTTTTCATTACTAAAACTTTATGGGAAAAAAAGGTACTTTTTAAAGGGACCAGACCAATTATTATGCCACACTGTTTTAATGACTAAAGCTTTGTGAAAAAAACAATATATTTTTTCGTATCAAATCCCTCCATCTTATACTTCTATGGGAGCATTTTGGCGACTTGAATATCCTTGGGTTATTGTTTCTCTGTATAAATTTTAGAATCAGCTTGTCACGTCCTTGAAAAAGCCTGTTGAGACTTTGATTGGAATTCCAATGAACTTACATATCAATTTGGGGAGATGTATTATCTATCTGTCTGATAATGCTCCTTAGATAAAGAACAGGGCATTGCCAAAGCAAAAAAAAAAAAAAAAAAAAAAAAAAAAGGCTGCATTGGATAACGTTCAACAGGCAAGGATTACTTTATTCAGGGGCTGCTATAGCAGGGACGAGAGAATAGGACTCAATTCCATGGAAAAAGGACAGCAAGCTTTTCAAGGGCTGGGAGTGGGTTGCGGGAAAAGTACTAGAAGGTAGTAAGGGATGGGGGCAATCAATAAGAAAAATGAACAAAAATACACATAGGCAATTCATGGATATGAATTGTATGGCACTAATAATCCATATGAAAAACCTTGTAACTGACCTTTGTTCTGTAACCCCCTGTCCCAGGTGCCTTGATCTCTGATAATGATTGTCTTGTAACTGCAATAACCTTAGGTCTCACCCCCACTTTGGTACTCACCCCCTATCCTGTTCAGCCCCTTAATGTTTATTAATGAAGAAACCTGTGCCATCTGAATTAGTCATTAGCATAAACTTCTAAGCCTGATATTATAAAAATATGAGGATTACTGCAGTTCAGAGAGGCAATTTTTTGGGCCGTTAAAGTGACTGTTCTCCTTTGCTTGCACAAATAAACTCTTTCTCTTTTTTTGAGTTCCGGTGTCTCAGGAACTGGTCTTTAAAGTGCATCGGGAGGAAAGAACCCACTTTTGCTTGGTGTCACATTGTTGGTGTAAAGCCCTATGTACAAGGTCTCTTGGCCACTTCCCGCACCACTTTGTCCCCACAGTTGTCATCATACTGCTCTCTTTTCTGTCCCTAAAGCACACCAAGCACATTCCTACCCCAGGACATTTACACTTGCTTCCTCCCCTTCCTGGAATGCCCTTTTTCTGGGTATCTGCATAAATCATGCCTTCGCCCATTTCAGGTTTCTGATCAAATGCCAATGTAGTGGTGTGGCCTTCTCTGATCATGGAACTCATGATTTGGGGGATAAACCCATTGCTGGCAGTGACAGGAGACAGAAGAATGAACAAACACAGTCCACAAGTCAAGTGGCTTCCAAATCACTGCTCCAAAAAAAGAGCAGGTGTGACAAGCTCTTCCTTGTTCTCTGGTAAGGTTTGGAGAAGCAAACAAGTGCTCAGAGAACAGGGAGTCTGAAAATGCAAATATTTGCTACTTGATTTGGAGTGAGTTTTATGGCTGAGCCACATTCGCAGGTAATCGATAATCTCTGGCCAGGACTTTCCTCACCAGGCTTAGACTACTACATTGTTCTTCAAATATCTATTTCATTTAGGGGTTGCTTGGAAACTTTGTTTTTAGACATAGTGTTGGGCATATATATATATACACACATATATATATTCATTGATGTGATATGCTCATTTGTAATTTTGATCGCTGAGATATAAGAAAAAAATTTCTTATTATAAGAGGAAGCCCGGAGAGAAATTCCCACTTGGATCTCAAGCAAAACTTGCCTAAGGCTTGAAGTCTTGCCATTTAGAGCAGGAGGCATAATTGCCAACCTGAGGGCCAGAGATCCTAATATTACTAACACTGGCTACCTTTTGACGAGTGCTGGAGCCATGCGTCAGGTACGATGCTAGGAATTCAGGAGCATCATTTTATGCAATCCTCAAACAGCTGGATGCAAAAAACTAGACTCTTTCTTCCATGTCATGTTGTTGGCCACATTGAGAACTGAGGAGGCTGAGGCCCTTTGGAACCATAAAATGAATACGATCGAATATTTCCCACCTAGGACAGCCCATTCTTCTTTGTAGGCCTTACCATCCAATCAGTCCACCGAGGGGCATGTGGCGAGGGTAGCTAGGGAAGTTAAATTCTCTGTCATTGGTATTGATCTTTACAGTTTATGAAGCAATTCTTTTTCACATGCGCTCTCTCATTGGATTCTTATTATCATGGCAGGTATCTGTTCCTTCTTCCAAATGGATGCAGTGAGGCTCAGAAAGATTATATTATTTGTGCGGAGTCGTTCAGTGTAAATGATGAAGGCAGGGCTCAAGCTCCTTTCTTCTGGCTCTGAAAGGTCTTTGTATTTCCACTATCCTCACCTGTTCTTTCTACTACATCATATACAAGGCAATCCAGACTTGAAAAATATGTAAACTGCATTCTGAGTTATTTGGATGATTAAATCACTCAAAGCTCTTACATAGATTTGTGTATATAAAAATCAGCTGCTATTTTCCTGTCTCAATTAAAACTCTGCAAATAGATGAATATGTGTGTGCGCATATATATGTAAGTATATATCCATTTGCCAAAAGTTCTTGAATCAGAGGAAAAGTGTGTAGTTTCCTGTTTTAACCTTGGTAAGTTATAATAGTGGTGGTGGGGGGCATCAGGGTAAAAATATAACATGCCATCTCTTTGCCATTCTGAAACATATCTCCTTATATTTGTTTTTTTTTTGTTTTTTGTTTTTTTTTTAGGAGGTGCCGGAGATTGAACCCGGGACCTCATACATGGGAGGCAGGTGCTCAACCACTGAGCTACATCCGTTCCCTCTCCTTATGTTGTAAATGTAGTTATGGAAAGCCCAGAATTAAACCCATGATACATGGTATACCATAGGGATAATACGTGTTTGATGGTTAAAATGGTTCATTTTATTATTCCATTGTGATTTCTGCTTTATTATTTATTGTCTGTAGTTAGCAAAATGTTGTTATCTTATCTCTAGGCAATCGTTCTTTGCTTTAAGGAGAAGATGAGGTTCTTTTTTTTTTTTGCCACATTCATATATCTTTGGAAGAGCTCTTTTATATTCATTCAATCTTGACATCTAGATCACAGTATGTATAATGTAGTGTAATATCATTAGAAGCTCTAGAAATAAATGGTTTCTAAGAATATGAAAATACAAAACAAAAGATAAGCAAGTCACATATTTCAGTGAGACATTACTTTTAACATACCTTTTCCCATATTTCATATTATAAAAAGAACTGTTACAAGTTCCTGAATTCTTGTTTTTCATTGGCAATAGGCAGAGCAAACCATATGTTTAATCACAGTTAATGTCTCCTTTTAGATTTGACTATTTTTCCAACTAATTTGTCATCTTATCTTGCCTGTTACTGCTTTCTGTTCACTTCAGACTGCAGATGTAGGAACTGGAATTCTGCAGTAAAGTCTGATAAATATTAATATTATAACAGATTCTTCTGCGCAGATTCACCTTAGGTTATATTGAGCAGTATTCATTATGGAAAACTCTTGTTAAAATGATAGTAACAACAAATTTTTTTTTTGTATTGGGTTATATCAGGATTAATTAAAACCAAAAACATAACTCTAACCTCAGCATGATTTAGTTTTCTCCTGCTATTTCCCTAGAATTCATGGCCATTTTCTTCAATGCAATTTTCTGTATTGGGAAAAACAGTCATAATTATTTTTTTCTTGTGGGTGTATATGTTCCAAGGTAGAAAGATTAACTTCACCTTTCCAGAAAGAACTGAAATACAATGTGTAAGCAAAATTAAATTAAATATAACTAGCTATATTGAAACCAAAATAATTTACTTAAGCAATCAGATATCGATTCTCAGCAACCAGAGGTATAATCAAATATGTGTGTATTCTAATTAAAGGGTAGAGATTAACCTATATTTCAGTGTTCAGGCCTGGTTCTGCCACCAGTTATTTGTGTAGCTGTGGGCAAGTGACTTCACTGCTCTAGGTCTCATTTTTATCATTTACAACTTAAGGAATTTGGCTTTCATAATCACTAATGCCCTTTCCATTTGTGCAACTTTATCTGGTAGCTTAATCTCAATTTCCATAAATGGATGGGAACAGATCATCATCCAAGACAGAGCTTGGCACACAGAATAGGCTCCAAAATATTTGTTGAATGAAATAGAAAGAAATGTTGCAAATGGAGTGGTCAGTCCAAGTACTCTGGTCAGAAAAGATTCACTGTTGAAGGCTTCCAGGTAGAGCAGACCCAATAATGTTTACTTAAATTGCTGGTGACCAAGTGCTCACAGTTGCCCATTCTTCACCCACTGACATGACTTGACCAAACTTTAGTCAGGCTTCTCTCCTCCTGACAGGCCCCTGAACTTTGCTTATCTCAGCTCAAGAAGCCACTAAGGTGCAGAATGTTCCCCTCTAACAACTTATAATGAGAATTGGCCACTCACAAAGAGAAACATTTCCTGTCAAAGCACCCTGATTTTGCCACTCACTGACCCCACTGCTTCTGTCCTCCCCTACAAAGTTCCTGCTAGACCTACTTACCCCTCTCTAGTAAAGAAGCCTTTCTCTGATTTTGAGATACTTGCAGATGCTGAGGTTGGGGGTTCTGCCCTATTGCAAGTCTTTTTGAATAAAGTCTCTCCTTCTTTAAGTGCAGATTTGTTTTTGACACTGAGAAGGCTGATCTTTAGAGCTGTATCTTGCCTGAATCATTACAGTTAAGTATAAAGATGAAGCTGGGTAGACCCTGTTCCTCGCTCTGGCTTTTCTCTGTCATGGCCTCCACCTCCTGACCTCACTGAATCTCTGCTTTGAATATTTTGTCTCTTCAGTATCTCTAAAACTTTGATGCTTCTGAAGCATTCTGGTCACAAGATTGTTTGATTTTTTTTCAGAACCTATTTGCTCACTCTTTCCCCCTCATCTGTTTCTTGTAATTTTTCATCTCAGAAATTTTAGAACAATTTCATTACTCCAAAAGAAAGACTCCATACCCCTTAGTATTTTTTCCTCAGATTTTGGTTCTTGTAATTTGAATATATGTATCTTGGACTTTGTCTTAAACTTTTCTGTTCTTCACCATTAACACTTTTTTCTTCAGTTACTTCCATGGCTTTAGGAATGCTTATAAATATATATTGCCACATCTCCAAACAGTGTATTTATTTTCACATCAATCTGGAGTTTTTAACTGGAATATATGGAGGATGTTGGGTCTGGTTAGGGCCTGGTTGGGGCCTAAAGGACAGTGAGAAGCCTGAGTGGGATTAGTTGATTCTGTGAGGAAACCATGTGCTGAAATGGGATTGGTTGAAAGCCTTGAACAGACTCACCCCCACCTCCCCTTACCATTTCCAGAAATTTCTGTAACTAGTCATGTGATTGTTGGTGACCAATGAGAGGCTCTTGCTAGGCCATGCCCCAATATAAGACATAGCCATTATCCTTACCAGGCGTGCCCCAGCCTTCATTTCATCTGGGCTGGCAAAGCTTGGGCTTCTTCCTTCACCTTCTTCCTTCACAACTAACCAGTAAGTTCTGCTACCAAGAGGCTTCTGGGCACTAGAGTAGACCTTTTCCTATTCAACTCCATGTAACCTAAAATTTATTTTTAAAAATGAGAGGGAGACGTATTGCAAGAAAGTGTGAAAGCATATGGGAGGGATATGTGACAGGAAATATAGGAGAGAAAGTGAGTAAAAATGGTGTGTGTGTGTGTGTGTGAGGAAATCAAGAATGAGTTAACAGAGGATTGTAATGTGAGGAATGAGAAACTAGAAAAGATAAAATGATAAAGGATAATCTGAGATACTGTGTGAAAATAAAACTCAATAAAAAGAGGCAACAAACCTAGAAATATATAAATATGCAAGGGGAAAGATTATATGTGAAAAGTAAAGATTAGAGAAAACTCAACGTGTAAGGTATGAGAGACACTAAGATGAAATTTGAGAATGAAAAACGCCCAAGAATAAGAAATGTAGAGAATATGCTGAAAATGTGGGATTAAACACAAGAATAAAGCTCGAGAACATTGATGAGGAAAAGTGAGAAAGGAGAGAAAATGAGTACAGCCGACTATGAAATAATAAACTAGAAAACAAGAGGCCTGGGATAATAGAAGAAAGGGAGCAAGAATGGAACAAACCTAGGACAAAAATTAGAGGACGAGAAACGTAGAGGAAGGGGATGAAAGGGAGAATGAGAAAATAGATGTAAACGGGAACACTGGTTGGCGTTTGCCCAGACGTGAGCGGGTGAGCGGTTCCGAGGGTGAGACGGGCTGGATGTGGGCGCAGGCGTGCAGGCGCGGGCGGAAGGCGCAACGCCGGGTGCCTGGTGCGCCCCTACTGGGCGGTGGCCGCCCAGGGAGAGGCGCGGCGGGGCGCGGCGGGTCCTTGCACAGCCTGCGGGGCGGGGGCGAGATCTACCGCCGTCCGGAGTCCCTGGATTTTAGCTTTGAGAGCGGAAGGCGCGGTGCAGAACCATGTGTGTGTACTCTGAGGTTCGAATTTGTTTGCTCTAGTTTGTCTATCCGGTAGAGTCTCATGATTTGCGCTTTCAGAGTCCATAATCGTTTCTTTACCTTTACCCTGCGGTTGGACTTTGCTGTATTTTACCTGATCTCTATGCAGAGAGGCTTTCTACTTTGACTGTAAACGCCCACCTGACCTCCTCACTTGCTGTACGTCAGGGGGAAGCTCTGTTGTGACAAAGACAGAGTTCTTTGGACAGCCCAGGTCTCTTGTCGCCAGGCGGGGTGCATTCCCTGCAAAGCATAAGGGCTCTGGAAACTCAAAAATCGTTGTTAGTTGTCTTGTGTTTTGTATTATTTTACTGTTTGGCTGAGTCTGTCAAAAATGACTTCATTTGTGTTACAAGTTTTCGAGAGGTTTGTTGTAGAAAATTTGGAAATTACAGAAAAGTTGAAATCACCTATAGCCCCACCAGGAATAGCTCAACAGTCATTTATTTAAAGCCTATTTTAATGAGCAATACTGCTTTTAAGGAAGGGGAAAGAGCTGGTCTTTTCAATGCTGCGTTATACGAAACAGGTGATTTCAGGACTAGAGCTAAGGATAAATCTTCCAGGAAATGTCATCAATCTTGTGCTTTTGGAAATGTGAAACAGCTTATTAAAATTTCCTATAAGCCACTTTTCAAAGAACATTTCATAGTCTGCTTTCAAAAGCTTTACACAGGATTATGAATGAAAGTGAATCAATAAGTTTCAGGAACTATATGTGTACATGGACAATTGAAAAAGGTTGGTTTCCCCCCCCCCCTTCCTAAGCAAATGTGTATTCCTGGTATCTTCTAAACTAGGAATTTACAGATGTAAAAAATGCCTCTGGATGTTTCAGTAAATACTTTTACCATGCAGATTTTTCTCCATGGAAATTTTGCACTTCCTTTACAGGGAAAAAAAGTTCCCTTGATAGAAAAAAAATTTTTTTTCCTTATAAAGAATAGGAAATGAAGTGTGTGATAATGAGATCTATCAGGAAACCATTACTCCTAGCCAGTGGGCTTGCACTTGGCTTTGCTTAGACACTTGGATCTAGAAGTTTACTTAGCAAGTTCAATTCGCTTTTTCACCAGGTGTTTGCTTCTCCTAAATAATCCTTTCTTTTTCCCCCTATTTAACATTTTAGACAGTCATCATCTTAGTGCATGGTGTGCTGTTAAAAGGCTTCCTAAGGTCTGCTCTCAGAAATGCTCTTTTAAAAGATTTCAACAGATGTCATGTGGAAATATTTCAGTATCTTTGATTACTGTGAGAAATGTATATATGAAATTCAAGAAAACGGCTAGCCTCTGAAATATCTTATGAATAGTTATTTCAATGTAATAATTCCCAATTGTATTATAGGTTTCTAAATTATTACATTTAATAAGCTAGTTTTAGTTCTGTATTTTATCTTGTTGTAATTTAACTCCTGTATCTATATTTATTTGTCTGTTGGTTCCTGTTTGTTTCATTTTCAAACTTTCAGACCTTCGGCTTATCAGAAAACATGTTTGAATCAGCATTTCCATAAATTAATAGTAGGGGTTTTACATACTACAGAATGCAAACAGAACAAATTATTCTTCAAATTGGCCAATTCCAAGAAGTGTTTGAGATGTTTCCCTTGTAAATGCAATGAAATAAGATGGCAATTAGAATTGAACCATAGAAACGTGTGCTCCAATTGTGAACCCTAGAAAGGTGACAGTGTAATGAGATTTGACAGCATGTAGAAAGGTGAAAACTCATTAACAAGCCAGGCTCTGCATTTAAAAAAAAAATTTTTTTATTAGCATTTTTGTATTATGTAAGAAGATTGCTTAGCATTTCAGGACCAGAGAGGCAGTTGTGTGGCATTTAAATCTATTCTGAATTAAAAATGATCAGTTTAAAAAAATTATAGAAAATTCTTATGCAAATGAATGTAATCAAGCCCTGCTTCAGACTCATTATGCATGATTGATTTGCACTGTAACTTGCTTACTAACTCAAGGAGCAGAGGAATTCCAATTATCATATTGTTTATGCAGTACCGTGCCACACTGCTGGAAGTGGTATTAAATTGATTACGATAAATGGTGTAAACCAACAAGATAGGTCCTTATTCAACTTGACATTTATTTTATATGACATGATGAGGATTTCTTAACTATCCTGACAATCTGAGCTTCCTCATAGATGTTGATATCTTTTTGAGGTTCTTTAAGATATCAAAATCAAAAGGCTGAGAGAGAATAATGATAAGAGAGGACACTTCTTTGGAAGGCCTTTAGTAGAAAGACACTGGCTTGTTAACCTAAAAGTCTGTTTGTTTATTCATGCTCTGTAATTAGGTATTTCCCCAATGTGCTCTTTTTTTTTTTTTCTCCTTGAAGTATGGGGGCCAGGGATTAAACCCAAGACCTCCTATGTGGGAAGCCTGTGGGAAGCCACTGAGCCACATTGGCTCCCCTGAGTTGGATCTTTAAGTGTTTTTTTCTTTTCCTAGGAGGCACTGGGAACCAAATCCCAGACCTCCCATGTGGGAAGCCAAATGTGCTTCTTTAGCAAGTTCATGTCTAGTTGTAAGAATACTTGGTAATGAAATAGCAAATTGGCCCAACCTTGGAAAACTATGAAGTCAACATGCTGGAATTTCTCACAGCTTCCAGAGTGGACAAACCATATTGATGTATTTCTGTAATCCTTGGTCTAACCTAAGTATTTTAAGAACACTAGATAGGATAAATATCAAAGTTGATATAGCAAAAATAAGTTTTTTTTTTTTTACTTTTAAATGACAGATTTTAAGTTGCTCTTGTTGGTACTGCTTGAAAAGTGGGCTAACCTTCGAAAATTTTGAGGTCCACATGATCAAATTTCTCTAGCTTCTTGAGTTTTAAAAATTAATTTTACCACAGTACGCAAAATCCATACTAATCTGTTTCTGTAATTCTTGTTTCTAACTTTAGGATTTTGAGAGCACTGGTTGGTTTAGGATAAAAGCCAAAGTTCATCTATCAAAAGTAAGTATTTTTGCATTTCTTACATTTTACGTGACAGATTTTAAGATGACTTTTTCATACAGATACTATGTGATTTCTGATTTTAAATGTGTTTGTTGGTCGCTTTTTTGTTGGTATTTTAAACAATGTTTAATTTTTATGATTTAATAGTACTGCATTGTCATGGCGGAAGCTTTGGAAAACAGTTAAGTATGAAGCAAGCAAAAATCATCAAAATCATAGTGTGTAGTCCTATAATTCAGAGTTAATCATAGTTAAAATTTTGTTATATTTCTTTCCAGTCTTTCCACTCGGAAGCTATTCCACTGTTCATTAAAATCCAATGGGAACATGTGTTGGTGGAGGGGTGTTGTATGGGAATTCTGCACATTGTGCATGATTGTTTTGTAAAGCAGTGTTTCTCCAACTCAGCAAGATTCCAGTTTTGCTGCAGGCCACTCTTTGCTGTTGGGACTATACTATGCCTTGTAGGATGTTGAGTGACATCCCTTGCCTTGACCCATAAGATGTTAGTAGCACCCTCCCAGGTTGGGGCGGTGAAAAATGTTCTCCATTCATGTTCAAGTGTTCTCTGGGGGCTGGGAGTCAAATACACCTAGTTTGAGAACCACTGGCATCCACAGACACCTAGCGGTGGGAGGGAGGAAGAAGAGTACAGAATATAAAGACTAAGTACAGGAGAGGGAGAATCCAGGAGGAAGAAGAGCACAGAGAGTGCATTACAGAGGAAGAGGGCAGAATAGAGAATATAGGAGGGTGGGAGATCCAGAGGCAGGCTGGGGAGTGCAAGTGGGATGGAGATGACAGGCTAGGGAAGGAAAGCTGGAGGAGGGAGATTGCCAGATTTCTGGAGGGAGAGAGAGGGCAGGGTAGAGAGAGAGGATTGGAGGATGGCGGATTTAGGAAGGAAGAAGGAGAGTGCAGGAGGGAGGGAGGGGCTATAAAAGGGAGAACTGGAAGAGGAAGAGAGAATGAGGGGGACATGCAGGAGGCAAGGAGAGGGCAGGATAGAGAGAACCAGAGGAGGGGGAGAGATTGTGCAGGAGGAGAGAAAGGGAAGAGGTAAGGGAGATTGCAAGGAGGAAGGAGGAGAAGTGCAAGGTGGGGGAGGGAGAGAGGGAGACTAGGGAGAGAGTACAAAAGGGGGAGGTTGCAAGGAAGGAAGGAGACTGCAGGGGCCAGGCAACTAAGGTGAAACAGCCAAAGAGCTTTTGAGGAAAGGGAGCAAGCGCTGGGCTTGAGGTGAGCTAGAGAAAAGCTGCCCTACTGCCCTGGCCATTGCTTTGCTGCTCCTCCCAGTTGTTCCAGCATGGAAAGGCAGGCTCCAGGTCCTGGATCTCCTTTTCCTCTGGAGAGGCCCAAGATCTCATTGGGTTTAAAGATCAAAAATAGTTGATGTGAAATCTTTGGATTTTGAAATTTTCTTTACAAATATTAATCAGCGGCTTTCTAGGTGCTAAACACTGTTCTAGGCAGTGTGGGTAACAAACAGGCAAAGTCCAGGTTATCATAGCACCTCAGTTGAAGTGAAGAGGGACAGATAAGTACATGTCAAGTGATGATAAGTTCTTTGTGTAGACATAAAGCCAGGTAAGGGTGTTCTAGTCTAGAGGGAACGGTCAAGAAGGGCCTGTCTGAGATAAGGTGACCTTTGAAATGGGACCTGAAGAGAGTGAGGGGATGAACTGTGGGGCATATAAGCAGAAGAGCATTCCAGGCCAAGGGGACAGTAAGTGCAAAGGCCCTGTGGTGGGAGCAGCTTAGGGAGAGCAAGGAGGCCACAGCGGCTGAGGGTGGTAAGCAGGGAGGCGTGTGGTGTGGGAGAAGACTGGGTCAGAGGCCTCAGGAAGAGCCTTGTGGGCCATGATGCTGCCTCTGGCCTTTAACAAGTGAGAGGGGAAGCTACTAGGAAGGTAGCTTTTGAGCAGAGGGGTGACATTGGGATGTAACTGGTACCTGAGTAGCTTTTGCCTGTTTGCCTTATCAGAATCACCTGGGGTGTTGCCAAAATGCATATTTCTAGGACCCACCGCAGACCTGTGAAAGCAGATGTGCTAGTGTGGGGCATAGCAGCCTACATTATTTAATAAGCTTCTTCAGGTGATTTTGATGCAGGCAGGCTCTTTCTGGCCACTGTGTAGAAAATACAGTAGGGGCAAAGGCCAAGGCAGGGAGACAAGTTGGGAAGCTAGGGCACTAATCTGAGCCAGCCATGATGGCAGCCTTAGAGCAGGGGGTGTGAGGCTATTCTTAACTTCAACATTTTGCCGTTGTGGTCTTTTTTTCCCCCTGAACTTGTCTCTGCATCTCTAAAATGTACAATACGGGCCGTTTGCAGGCTTCAAAGATTAGACATGGGCGTCAAACATTTGGAAGTGTAGTTTGAGAAAATGATTGATTCCAATACAATGTGGAATCTCTAGATTGATCCGTGCCTCCCTCCAGTCTGATGTTGACTTCTGATTTACAGATACCCAATTCTCAAACACATACCCCATTCTCAAATGCAAATTACCCAAAGGCACATCTCCCTTCCCACCCACACCCTAGGAAGGCACTGGCTTGGAAGATAGGAGCATTTCAAATATGAAGGCAGTATTTCCCCCCTGGTGTTTGTGCATGGGTCACTTCTAATTGGATTGCAGGCTGTAGGCGAGTCTTCAAGGCAATGGCTGGACGGGCAAGAAGGGCTTTTTCTTCTCTTCAACACTTTCCGCCCTTGCAGCTGAGTCACCACACGGTGCTCTGGTCTATTGGTTTTATCTGTATCATAGTAATTATTTTCACAGTAGCCCTGTCTAGATATTAAAAATCCCATTTTCATTTAAGTAAACTGGTGTTCAGCAGAGTGAAGTGACTTTTTTTTAGAACCTCAAAACATCTCAGATGTGGTAGAGCCAAAAACAGAATTCTTGCTTTCCTGATCCCATTACACTGTGCTGAGTGTGTATGTGTAAGTGTGCACATGCGTGTGCATGTATATTTTGTTCTGTATGGAACATATATTTTTCTTTTTCTTTTTCTTTTTTTTTCCTCTCACAAACACCCATGCAAGCCTTTTTTTTTACAATATATATATATTTTTAATTTATTTTAAAGAAACTTTAGATTACATAAATGTTACATAAAATATATAGGGGATTCCCATATGCCCCACTTCCTCCCCCTCCCACACTTTCCCACATTAACAACATCCTTCATTAGTGTGGTACATTTGTTACAATTGATGAACACATATTGAAGCATTGCCACTAACCATGGATTATAGTTTACATTATAGTTTACACTCTCTCCCACCCAATTCTGTAGGTTATGACAAGATATATAATGTCCTGTGTCCATCATTGTAGCGTCATGCAGGACAATTCCAATGTCCTGGAAATGCCCCATATTACACCCATTTTTCCCTCTCCCTCCCTTTAGAACCTCCCGTGGCACTGTCTCCCATCAATGATAAAAGTTCTTCAATTGCTAGAATAACAATAGGTCTATAGTAGAATAATAATAAGTCTACTTTAATCCATCTTTCATTCCCCAATCTTGAGGATTTGGGGATGGTGATGTCCGCTGTGCCTCTAATTGAAAGGGGGCTTAGATCCCTTGGGCAGATGGATGGAACTCTCTTGCTTGCAGTTGCAGACTCTCTCTGTTCCTTGGGGGTGGGCGTTGTCCATCATCATCATCTTGTTAGTTGTCCTGGGTGAGTCCAGTGAACTGGAGAGTAGGTGTTGCAACTCTGCTGAGATTCAGGGCCACCTGACACATGGATGGACCAAAGATTTAAGTCTGTTGGACTTAACATCTATCAATTGTAGTACTACCCATGCATGTTTAGAATGGAACATTCTTTATCTTTACAATATGATTCCTACTAGTTAAATACCATTCTGGTGAAAGAAATAATCGAGTAACCACCTCTGCACCCATCATCCAGCTGAAGACATAAAACATTACTACACAGTTGAAGCCTTTTGTGTGCCCTCCTAGATCCCAAATCCTCTTCTGCCCTTAGAGGTTATTCTGCAGTTTTAGGGCAGAGCTTTTTAAATGAACATTCTTTTCAAAATGTTAGCAGTCTAGTTTACATCTAAGAATTATTACATCTATAGATAAGTACGTGTGTGTGTATATATATGCATATAGATTTATGCTTCAGAAATCTATTTACTATAACCACATTATTATTAATAACCATATATTGTGTTTGCATAGTAGTCTACATTTACAAAGTACTTTGAAGTATTTCACCACATTTTACCTTTTATTCATTGACATTCTGACCTAGTCCTCCGGCCCTGCAAAGTCTTTGAAAATCTACTAGCTACGCATGTGTGAGCTTGGTTAGTGCAAGTCAACCACTTTAGATATTCCCATATCCTAGCCACTGTACATCTGCTAGCAAATAATGCTTCAGAATTCTCATTTATGAATAGGCATTAATGGGTATTATTCTGCTTTTGAGCTATAATCAGATGCACCATCTATATGCATAAATACATTTTAATTCATGGCACATTATTAGAAATAAAAAGATGGTATATATTTTACTTAGAGCAACACCTGCAGGGTTTTTTGGAACTTCTTGACATTCTTTATTGACAGTTATCATAAATCAGATTTTTTTCTTCCTGTGGTTCCTTTCCTATTTCTGGTTAAATAGAGCTGTATGAATTGTCTCCCTCTGTTTAATTTCTTGGCTTTTCCAGAGACACATTTTGCTCTGGAAAAAGGGAAAGAAAAGTCAAATGATTTTCTTCCTCAGAACTCAGAATGGGTGCAGTAATTTTCTGTCATATATTTCAGGCCATTATTCTCATCTTCCCAAGCAATTTATCATCTTTAACTTGATTTTTTTTTTAACCCAAGGCTAAATCATCATTTTACATTAGGGATAACACAGCTGCTGGGGAAATGTAGAAAGGACTGAGAAATAGTTGAATTGGAGGAAAAGGAAAGTTTACCCTTGGCCAGCCTGTGTAGTAGGTGCTAAATAATGTGAGGAAATGGATGGAATAGAGTCATAGCCCCAGGCTAGCACAAGGAGGGGGTCCTAGCTCATTGTTTAGTAGCAAAATCCTGTGCATCTCATGAAAGAAGTCACTCTTGGAGAATGCCGGCCCGGTAATACCAGATCCTGTATGAAGGCACCTGGACAATATGCTTTTGTTGCCTGGATTTCTTAGATTACTGAACGCAGCACTTAATGGTAATTATTTGTGGAAGAACTGCTTATCTCCACAGACCTGAAAGAGAAGGGAACTCAGCATTTCTGTCCTTTGGAAATCTGAAGCTCTTTCAATTGGCCGTTGGGGCTATGAAAGAGATGAGTTGTGCCAGTTAGCCTGCTGCTTGGAAAGATGATGTTTCATGCTCTATGGATTACCAAAGTTCCAAAGAAACTAAGGGGGGGTGGGGGGGTTGGGAAGGAAGGCGGAGTTTTTCAAACCCAAGTCTGGTATGGCTTAAATATGTCCAAGCTTGTACGCCATGAACTTGCATAGCAAGTTACTTGTCACATTTCAATTGGAGCTTTCTACTTTACCTTGTATACTGGGCTTGCAGCTAGCTGACATAGTAACTTAGATGATATCTCCTTAAAGATATCCCAAAGAGAGTAAAGGGTAATTGCACCACACACAGCACTGGTAAAGGAAAGCATATGAAGGAAAAATTATATAAAGGAATCCAGTTGCCACAGAATGATGAAGAAAACGCAGCCTCCCCCACCCCACCCACATAGAGCCTGCTAACCTGGCATCATAACGAAATACTGGACAATATTTCTGTGCAATCATTCTGCATGAAATTGAGCTTGGATAAGTCAAGACTGATATAACAGAGTGGCTGTATAAATGGTAGTTCAACTGACTGCTTAGCAGTGAAAGCAAAAACAAACATGTAATTCATGTAAACAAGGGACGGTTTATGAAATAGCCATTTTCTGCTGAGAAAACAAGCTTCATGGATTCAAGAGGGTTTTGTTTTTAAAACATTACCTACTAATTGCCTTTAAACATAAAAATAACTCTTGATGCTTTCTCTAAGTCTGCTCCATACTGCTGCATATACAGTATTTAATTAGATGATTCATTAAATTTATGAATGTTTTCAACTAGTGTTGAATATAACTTATTAAATTTTAATTTTAAATGACAGTGTAATAACCTCTTTTGGAGTCACCCTGCTTAGGCTGGCTGTGACTAGAGACATTTATATGTTTTGCCTGTGAAACTGTGAGTGCACTCACACGTGGAAAAACTGAACAACTTTTCTTCCCTCTTGTCTCTACCCACCTTCAGCCAGGTATAATTTATCGATGTCTCTTTACTTTGGCACTCTGCCCAGTGATCTGAACATAGGAACTATTCAACAAATTCCAAGTGATGAAAATATTTCTCTCTGAGTAGCCAGTGCAGTCAAATGGGGAAAAAAAATCACATGATTCTGAAAAGCCAGATACCCCAGCTCTGTCTATAAGTATCTGTGCAGTCTTGGGCCCTTCATTGACCTCTCTGGGCCTCAGTTTCCTTGTCTGTCATATGCATAGCTTAGAAGCGATGGTTTCTAAAACTCAGCACAGCATTAACCTTCTATAGCTTAATGGCTTCCACCCCTCTCATTCGGCCTACTTTCTTCGATTCCATCTTATTTCCACAGGAGATGGTACTATGTTACCTTCATGTCATACAGCTAAGTGTTTGTTGTGCTTTGAATTTTGCAGACTCATCAATAACTTCTACATTGACATTGGAAGGAGAAAATAAACAATAGCCTTTCCGTCTAAGCTGAGAACATTGCCACATGTTTGAAATCTGGGTCACTAAAGCTAAACATTCTTCTGGTGGGGAATGGCCCTTGCCTACCTGCTCTCAAATTTCCTCCATAAGCATTTCCTGGCTGCTTCCATTTGGCGCTTTGATGGAGAGTCAGGAGATCTCCAGCTCTCCGTCTGCTACCAACTCCCTGGGTCACCTAGGGCCACTCGTTCCCCACATTGCACCTCAGTTTCCCCAACTGTCAAGTTTGGGTGCTTTATTTGAGGATATCTCGAATGCCTTACCTTCTGACTCCATACAAGTCTATGTTTGAGGATGTCAGTTATTCAAAGGCATGGAAAACAAAGGATCTTTTAGTGAGCACCTACTATGCTTATCTGGGTAGCTATACTTATAAACACTTTAAAAGATGAGGAAACTGAGGAGCAGAGAGGTTAAAAAAAACCTTGCCTGATCACTAATAAACTAATGAGATGACAAATGGCAGAGCCAGGATTTGAACCTGTGTTTGTCTGGTTCCATAAGCCACCTTGGCAGGAAAGGTAAGTTGGATCTGTTTTATTTATTTGGTAGGTGATGGGAAACAAGTTTTTGAGCAAGGGTTGACTTGATAAAAGGAGTGATTTTAAAAGGTCAGTGTAATGGTACTCTTTGAGGATAGGAGCCATGTCTAATTCATTCCTTTGCCATCAAGCCCTAACACAGTATTCAGCAAATGGCCGATACGTAATTAAGGTTTATTAAATGAGTGAATGAATGAATGGATGGATGATGGTGATGAATAGCGCATGACCTCTGAAAAAGGAGAAATGCTAGTGAGAAGACTTCTGTGATAATCTGAACATGAGGTAATAGGACTCGGAACTAGAGTATGGCAGTGGGAAAGGACACACGCAGCGGACATTAAAGAGGAAAAATCAGCAACGGACATTAAAGAAGAAAAATAGACCAGGCCTGGAAATATACTGATTGTGGGCAAGAGAGAAGCTGCACATGATCTGAAGGCTTTTGAAGCCTTCTTGGTTGTCATGATGGCATGATACCATTCTTAGAAATTGGGGGGCAGGGGTCACCCTGTGGTCAGACATCTATTACCAAGTGTGATGGAGGTCTGCACACAATGGCAAGCAATGGAACGCATCGCCACCTGAATGAATTGGAAAGCTGAATTCATTTATTTGAGTTTGACCTGCAGAAGGACCGAAATACAGTGAGAGGGAGGTGGTGGAGAAAACAGAGCATATGGGTCACATGTGGAGGTTAATTGGGAGAGGCAACTGTTGACACTGACGTCTCTTTACCTTTTTTCTGTCTCTTTTTCTCCCTTTGCTTTCTCTTGGTCAAGATGTCTGCTGAAGGTCTTGCCATTGGCATTGATCTGGGTACCACCTACTCCTGTGTGGGTGTCTTCCGGCATGGAGGAGTAGAGATCATCACCAATTACCAAGGCAACCGTACCACTCCAAGTTACGTAGCCTTCACGGAAAGTGAACGCCTCATCGGGGAGGCTGCCAAGAACCAAGAGGCCATGAACCCCACGAACACCGTCTTTAATGCCAAGAGGCTGATTGGTCGCAAGTTTGATGATGCCACAGTTCAGTCAGACATGAAGCATTGGCCTTTCCAAGTGATTTGTGAAAAGGGGAAGCCCAAAGTCATGGTGCAATATAAAGGCGAAAATAAGACTTTTTTCCCAGAGGAGATCTCTTCCATGGTTCTAAGCAAGATGAAGGAGTTTGCTGAAGCCTATTTAGGGAAAAAAGTAGAAAACGCGGTGATTACGGTCCCAGCTTACTTTAATGATGCACAGCGTCAGGCCACCAAGGATGCGGGGACCATCACTGGTCTTAACGTCCTGAGAATCATTAATGAGCCCACTGCTGCAGCCATAGCCTATGGCCTGGACAAAAAAAGAATCTTTAAACATGAGAAGAACGTGCTTATCTTCGACTTGGGCGGTGGCACCTTTGATGTATCCATCCTAAGCATCCAGGAAGCGATCTTCGAAGTAAAATCCACAGCTGGTGACACCCACTTGGGTGGGGAAGATTTCGACAACCGAATGGTGAATCACCTGATTAGAGAGTTCAAACGCAAACACAAAAAGGATATAACCTCCAACAACAGGGCAGTGCGTCGCCTCAGAACTGCCTGCGAGAAGGCAAAGCGCATCTTGAGCTTCTCCGCTCATGCCAGCATTGAAATCGATTCATTCTACGAGGGTGTGGATTTCTACACTTTCATCTCCCGTGCCCGCTTCGAGGAGCTCAATGCTGACCTCTTTCGTGGAACCCTGAAGCTAGTAGAGAAGGCTTTGAAGGATGCCAAGCTGGACAAGAGCCAGATTCATGAAATCGTGCTGGTAGGTGGGTCCACTCGTATCCCAAAGATCCAGAAGTTGCTCAAGGATTTCTTCAATGGAAAACAGCTCAACAAGACCATCAACCCCGATGAGGCCGTAGCATATGGTGCAGCTGTGGAAGCAGCTATTCTCATGGGTGACAAATCAGAGAATGTGCAAGATCTCCTGCTCCTCGATGTTACCCCTCTTTCTCTCGGCATTGAAACAGCAGGGGGTCTTATGGCACCCCTGATCAAGAGAAACACCACCATTCCTACGATGCAAACCGAGATGTTCACAACTTACCTTGACAACCAGACCACTGTCCTGGTGAAAGTATATGAGGGAGAAAGGGCTTTAGCTAAAAGTAATAACCTGCTGGGCAATTTTGAACTTACTGGGATCCCTCTAGCTTACCGTGGCATCCCCAAAATCCAGGTAACCTTTGACATAGACACCAATGGCATTCTCAACGTAACGGCTGCAGACCAGAGTAGCGGCAGGAAGAACAACATCATCATTACTAATGACAAAGGCCGTCTCAGTAAAGATGATATTGACCAGATGGTTGAAGAAGCAGAAAAATATCGATTAGAAGATGAAGTCAACAGAGACAGGGTGGCTGCCAGAAATACCGTAGAAGCCTACACGTTTGATCTCATACAAACCGTGGAAAATAATACTCTGAGAATCAAGTTCGGACGAGAAGCTAAAAGGGAGGTTCTTGAGAAGTGCCAGGAAGTGTTGAAATGGCTTGAGTGCAACCAAATGGCTGAAATCCATGAGTATAAGCATAAGCAGAAAGAGCTTGAAAGAGTCTTCAACCTGAGTGTTATCAAGCTTTGCTTCTCTGTAGGGTCTGGCCGCCGCGCCGCCCACAGCTCTGAAGAGCCGAGGTCTAGTACTGATGAAGTGGACTAAACAGTTGCTCTTTGGAAAACCTTTCCAGTGCCACACCGTTTATGCAGTTCCCACTTTAATAATTCACTCTTAGTCTGCCTGAGCACGTATGAGAAGGGAAATAGTACGAAAAAAATAAAGGCAAGTTTCGAAACCTAGTTTTAATGATAAAAATTCGTTTGCAAGTTTATGCAACACTTTAATAATAATTTTTCTCTTGATACATTTTGTGGGTATCTGAACTTGAACACATTTTGTTACCCTTGCAGTTTGTGGGTGGTGATTTCTTCGGAGTTAGCACTTATAAAACATTGAAACACAACCTGGGTAAGAAGAAAGAGGCTGTATTATCATCCCACGGCCTCACCGCTTGAATGACCATTACTACTTGTGAGTAATGATTGTGTCTCTCTGCCTGCAAACTTGTATAAACATTTTGTCCTTATTTATAGGCTACTTTAGAATTTACCACTTTGAGTCACATTTCTCTATACTTCGTCAAAAAGTATGCATAACTCACTAAAGTCTGGGTCTCTCAATTCAGAGGAAAGTTAAAAGTCCTTTGCAGGTCCAAGTTGCCATTTGAGATTTTGAGCCTTCTCATTGTATGTTGCTTAACATGGGCCACAGTGTTTTTTTCTTACCACTGCTTGTTCTTCCTCTGACATCTCAGCTACTTATGTAAAAAACATGTGTTAATTTAAGGAGGAAAAAATATATGTTTCTTGTCTTCTGAAGCTCAACATAATATCCAAGAAGATTTGGTTGGAATGACAATTTATCAGTGAGTCCAATGGCATTTGTGAGTTGAAGACAATAAATATTTCTTTATGCATCACAATCATGGTGCCATGTTTTAATTGTCGTTCCTAAGGGTGGGAGTATATTTAAATTTGAGGAAAAATACTAAAGAGGGGTTGCTGACATTAGGAGAAACTATGATAGAATTTAAGTGAAACAATAAAGGAAAGTGTTGATTTGGGTTAGGTGAAATATTGAAATATCTGATTTTCAGAAGTATCACAGGGCCTTCCTTTCTTCCGTGGGTTGAAAATATTGAAAGAAATGATTGTAAGATGGAGCCTAAGACCACAGACGTGAAGATTTGGCATCTTGGGTCAATGTGTGACGATGCGTGTATACCTCTTCATCCAAGGGCAGGAGCATCCTACCCGAGTTCAACTCAGTTATCCGATACCTTAATCGTCCATATTAATTTAGAAGGTTGAATTAGTCAAACCGACCTATGAATGGGATCAGTTTCCTTCAGCTCAATTATCAACCTTTTAAGGCGCATTCTATATCCAAATACCTGGATAAAATTGCCAGGTTGACCCACAAGAGCCCAGGTTCCAGTTAAGCAGTAATGGCAAAAGCAGAGAGCCGAACACATCAAGGTTACTAGAAGATCCGGAGTGGCTGAGGGTATCACACTGACTTTGGAGGAGGAGCAGATGCCAGGAGCACAGTATACCTGGCAGAATGTCTGGCGATGGGTGGTGTGTTCCACAAATATGAATTCCTTTCCTTTTGGGAAGTGATGGGGCAGAAGCCAAACAAATAATCATTTTGAGGGTGGGGGTGAGGGATAAGGGATTTCTAAAGTCTGCGCAAACAGCCACTAGAGAGTTTCTATGAGAGGAGAGGCAAGGCAAGGCTTATGTTAAATGACCAGGCCAGAATTCATAAGTCCACTGAAATTGAGGGAATAGGAAACACCGCCAGACACAGGAAGTACATGGCTTTTATAAACAGTCGTCATCTTTTACTCTTAACTGCTGGACTTGGAGCCAGATGAAACAGATGTACAAGACACAGTTCTTGCTCTTAAAATGCTCACTGTCTATCGGGGATAGACGTCTTAGTATGCATTCTGCCCTAGCATCTGAGTAAAGATTCACAGGAATAGGTGATTGGATTGAGCTTAGAAAAAATAGATGGAAAGGATTTGGGGGAAGTGTGCAGAGATAAGTCAAGCAGAGGGAAAATGAGATGGGTGAGGGAGAATGCAAAATTTTCTTTGTGTAGAATTTAAAAACAGCATCAGTGGTAGAATCACAGAAGCCTAAGAACTATTAATAGGGAGACGTCTAAAATATAAATATGGCTATATATTTGCATCACTTTCAATGAAAATAAGTCTTTGTTTGACTTTGGTTGTTTCAAAACACGACACTGCCTTGATGACAGCTTCTTTGGGGACATGAAAAATAAACAAAGCTGACAGGATACTAGTGTTTATCCATCTGTCTGATGTGACTTTAGTGGTATTTAGAACTAAATGATTTCCCAGAATCTCACAATAGGAATACAATTTCACTTAGTTTTTGTCTGAGAGGCAGAAATGAATATGCTCTGTAGTATTTCACAAAACAAGGCCTGAGACAATGGTTTCAGGCTATTGCAGTTACGTCTGTCTGTATTGAGAAAAGAGATACTATGCTGCATATAGTAACTGCTCAATTAAAAAAAGCCAATTGACTAACACATCCTAAGCTTTTTATAGTCTTTAAAATTAAAATTATATAGTATATTACTGGAGTGTTTCCAAATAGTATAACATTAAAAGTCTAAATGCCAGTATTTAGAAAAAAAAAAATCATCAGGTGTAATAAATCAAGCACAGGCTATGTTTTCTAATAATATTCTGCACACCTAATATATGCTTGCACTCTTTTGTATAGCAATATAGTGGTGACTTCTCATACACAGATATATAAAAAAGGGAAACATGAAATTGTCTTTTAGTGTTTTACCTCTCTATTAAAATCAGGGTAACAAAAAATTCAACAAACGTAACATATAGTAAAATGTTTTCACCTGGCTCAATGGTGCCTTTCAACCCCATCCAAGAATTACTCCGGAGCTTCTCCCATGTACTCTCTGCCTTGCCTCAAACAGATCAGAGAGAAGGCCTCAAAAGGGAGGGATTCAGTTACCTTCTTCAGGACAATTACACTGGATTCAGCTTGGGATTATTTTCCTTGTGACTTGCCTGTGGCCTGTTTGTGTTTTGGGATGGGCTCTCACTCTTTGGTCACTTCCCCAAAGGCTGTCATGGGTCAATTTCTGAGCTGTAAATTGACCCTGACACTGGCTTCAGGAAAATCAGAGAAGCAGGACAGCTGTGATATTGGCACATCTGAGCTTTAATTATGAACATTCTAGCCCATTCTAGTTCCCACAACCTGACAGCAGGCCACATCAGGAGGTTCCGAAGAGGCCTTCTCAACAGGGCAGTCTATTTGAGAAGAAGGGGTCAGTCCAGGAATGAGGATAGCAGAAGGTAATGTGCAGCCAAATGCAAGTCAGGGTAGGCATTCACCATGTAAACCTGGGTCAAGGAACCTGGGAGAGAGGAGGGCTGCTGGGGTAGAGCTGGGAACCATGGGTCTGGTTGAATCCTATTTACAGATTCTGTCTGAGCCCATCTGTGGCAGTTTGAGATTATTTTATGAATCCCCAAAAGAGAAAGATTGTTTGTAAACTAATCTGTTCCTCTGGGTGTGATGCCCTTTGATTGCATTAAATTCAGCTGAGGTGTCTTTGATTAAATTTCTTTTTAAGAATTAGGGCTTTTTTGATTTGACCATGTTAGTAAGGGGTGACTCAGGTTGAGTCCCCGCCCCCCTGCTGGGTCTGATATAAATGGACACTCACTCAAGAACACACAAAGAGGATAGAACTTTGCCATTTTGACCCTGCCATGTGATAAAGGAGAAGGCTTAAACAGCTAAAGCCCTGGGGAGAGATGGACCATTTGCCTGATCACTTACAGCTGACCTTGGGAAGACAGCCGAGCCTGATCTAGGAAGCCCTGAGAGACAAGCCCTGTGCCAGCCTGCATCTGAGATTGGGAAGAAGCTGGACCCACGAGGCCTCAGAAAAAGAAGTCCAGAGGGGAAGGCTGAAACCCAGCAGAGATTACCTGCCATGTTGCTTCAACATGTGGCAGCTGACTTTAAGAGGTACTTTGGTGAGAAAGTACCTCTTATAGTACCCTGAGTTGGACTTTTCCATGGCCTTGGGACTGTAAGCTTTTACCCCAAATAAATACTCATTATAAAAGCCAACGTGCCGACCACTCCCAGGGTGACCTGGTTAATTCCTGTCTCCTAAGAAAGTTTTTGGTCACTTAATCCATGCACCTTTATCCCCCCACAAACACTTGGAAACACACACATAAGGCTAGAGCCCTGTCCCTGACCTTCATGTCCATTTCCTGCAGCTAGATGGCTCTCTGGGCTCTCCGTTAGTGGGTGCACTTCTAGCTAATTTTTGTTTTTGTGTTTCCAAATTGTGCTCCACCTAGCCCAGAGAGCCCTAATTGTGTCTTCCTGGACTTCTCTGTTGCTAAACTCCTGTCCCCCACTCTGATCGGCTCTGGATGTTGTACTTTCCCTGAGTGAATTCACCCCTCCTCCCGTGCCCCTATTCTCTTCTGGATTAAACTAATGAGTACCCTTCCTGCCTACCAGAAAAGGAAGGGAGGGAGGAAGGACTTCTTTCTCAATCTTCCCAGTTGGCCCCATAGCAAGGCAGTTATGTCTTTTGTTCCTGGACATAGATGACATATTAAAGGTATGTGGTGACTTGTTTTTTTTTTTTTTTTTTTTTTTGCAAAGGGTAATGTGATGTGGCAGGGAAGATGTAGGGGCAGCATCCACAAGAGCCAGAAGAGGGAAATGCCGGCTATTGTAAAAATGATTCACTCGGAGTATTATGCCCATATCAAGAGTTCCTTTCTCATTTCTCAATTACTACTCCATTTCCATCCATTGAGTTTAAATAAATTAAAAAAAGAATAAAAGGTAATCTTTTCACTATCCTTAGCAGTGGCTTTTCAGTTTCATGGTCAGTTTAATTCCAGTACGTTCCGTTCAATTCAGGGAATATAACCTATTATAGTCCATATTACAGTGGGAACGTCCCACCTTATCTATGGACATTGGGTATGAAATTGGCCTTACTAAAATATTTCCCCTTGGCAAGTCCCCCATAGCCTTTCTAAACACTGCAGGGTATATTGTGTTTCTTAAAGAGACACAGCGAACCAGAATGACGGATGTGACATGGTTTTAAGACAAAAAAGGGAACAAAATCTGTAATTTCTTTGTTATATAGTTCGTGGCAAGTGGTGGTTCTTATGAGGAAGCATGCCGAAGTGGAGGACGGTGGTCGAAAGATTGAGGCTCTCAGCCCCCCTCCCATCTTCCAGACATTTGACTTAATGTAAGGCACTCAGATTCCTGCAGCTGTAGGTGACTCACCTATAAAAGCTGGGATTCGGCATAGTTATCGCAGATAATAACTTGCTTCAGTCAAATTAGTAAAATTAAACCCTGGTGTTGGAAAAGCTGTGCAGAAACAGGCATACCTTGCTCATGGATGGCATTAAAATTGCCCCAAAACGAGCAATTTGGCAGGATGTAAATATCTGGACCTTTTGGCCTAGTAACCAGATTCCTTAAATTTATCTTAAGAAAACAAACCCAAGCTGAGAGAAGCTCTGCATCTCTCACTGCAACGTTATTTCCAATAGGACATTATTTATTTTCACAGCCACCCACAGAAAAGGGGGAAAAAAAAGAACAAATGTACAGCAATAGAGGAATAATCAAGTAAATTATCATCTCAACCAGATGGAATATTATAGGACCATGAAAAATGATGAGTATGGAGCTCAGGTTACTAAGGGAGTCAGCAAACTATGGCCAATTCAAGCCAAATCCAGCCTGTTTTTTGTAAATAAAGTTTTATTGAAACAGCAATGCCATTCCTTTATGTATTGTCTATGGCTGCTTTGCTGCTACAGTGATAGAGTTGAGTAGTAATGTAGAGATGATTTGGTGCTACGGGTACTATTGAAGTAAAATATTTACTGTCTAGCCCTCTACAGAAAGTTTGCCAACCCCTGACTTAGATGTTTATTATGGTGAAAGGAAAGTGAAACTTCAAATTGCATAGACCCTGATTATAACTGTAGAATTACGGCGTATGCTCACTGAGATATATGTGTACAGACGACACATGGATAAATAGAGCAGAAATTCAGAGGGCTGGGTTAGAGAGGTGGAATCAGTTGTTTCATTTTAACACATCCTTTTGATGTGGCTGTTTTTGTTGTTTTTTTTTTTTTTTTAAGGGTATTTATTTGAGGTAGAAGCTTACAGCTACCAAGCCATAAAGCGTTGTTACTTCTTCACCAAAGTCGGTTGCCACATGGAGCAAGATGACAGGCAATGTCTGTGAGGGTCCAGACTTCCTTCTTCTTCTGCTTAAGGATCTGTGGTCCCATCTCCTTCCAATCTCAGCTATAGGCTCGTATAAGGCTCATCTTTCTCCCCAGGGATGTGGCTGTTTTAAATGAATAAACTAACAGTTTGAACTTGAATGTTTCCTTTGCGGCCAGCACTGTGGCGTGTGGTTAAGTGCCCTGGGAAAGGCCATCGTCATTTTGGAACTGGCAGCTTAGCACTAATGGTTTGAACATGACACATATTCATGTAGGATGCCCTTGCGTTGATAATGTTGCTTCTCTCAAGAGACTGGTTCCCCCCACCCCCACCCCTAGATGATAAGCAATTAAAGGGCCACTGATGGCAGGAAGAGCATGCTCTGCTAGGCACTAGGAGGTGACAGGAGTGTTTCTGACAGCCCGGCAGGGCTGAGAGTAGTGAGATAATTTATTTGACTCTACATTCCATTGGCACGTAAAAACGGGGTGCTTGCTCTCAGAGCCTCGCAAGGCTTGAGTCATTCTGCACATTAGAGAGCTCGCACTCATAGGAGGTCTGTTTTAAATGGGATGGGTCCAGAGCCAGTCAACATTTAGTAGTTACCTCCAACCATGGGAACAGGGCTGTTTGCTCCAGCCTCAGAATAACTCTCTGCTCTCTCTTGCCAAGAGGCAGGTTGCTAGAGTTGTAAGGTTCCAAAGTGAGGCTAGACCTTCCCCAAACCGATCCATTTCTAGGACTTAATTTCTCCATCTGAAAGACATAGGGCCTGAATCAGATGAGTGCTTCTCCATATTGGCTGCCCGTTAGAATCACCTGGGAGTGATGAAATCAGAATTACAAGTCGGGAGGAGGGCCTGAGACTTCTTGTATTGTTTAAAATCCATCTGGATGATTCTTATCTGCAGCCAGGGTTGAGAACGATTGTGCTAAATGAGCTCTAAATTTCCTTGTAATTGTGTTTTTAAATAGGAATATATATTATTTACTTACACATATGTGTTATGCATACATGGGGCTTTTGTCGTCAAATGGCAATCACATGTTATGAAAGCAAATTATTGTGATAATAAAGTTATTGATTATTAAATTCCTCTATATGCCAAGTACTTGCTGGGCCTTAAAAATGTAAAAAAATATTTAACCCTCCTAACAAAACCCTGAGGTTGATATCATCCTCATTTCTGTTTTACAGCTGAAGAAACTAAGATTGATTAGGGATTGAATATCTTGCCCAAAGTCGTAGAGCTAGTAGACGGCAGAGCTGGAATTTTAACTGATGCTTGAAGTCCAAAGTCTGATCACTATTCTTTTCAATTCACTGCTCTCCCTCTATTCTCATTCTTTAGGAAAGGTAATTTTTCCCCAAGCTACCCAAAGTAATTCTTATATTTATTGCTAGGGTATGATGCTGGCTGCACAAGTTAATGAGGTCCAAGGTCGAGGTTGTCAGGCACTCACCTAGAGATTTTTTTGGAGAAAATACTGGCACATGTCTATTGTTTGGCTGTTTTGCATTGTCCATGGGTCTATATCCACACTCCAGCACCAGAAAGGTTAATATCCAGTCAATACATCGTTTGTTTCAAGTTCTTCTTTTACTAGATGGTTGTGCTGTTGTGAAATGGAACTAAAAAATATAACAAGTTTGGAACTAAACCATGTTAATTGTCTAGTGATCATTCTCTCTCTCATCTCCCACTAAGAATGCTACGGGTACTATTGAAGAGACCATTCGTTTCTATATTAAACACAATCAGTAAGAAATTTTTAAACTTTGGTTGAACCCTGTAGATACACAAAGATACTTAGTGCTTTGGGGGCTCAATAAAATAATATATAGATATTCGATGAATAATCCCTATGTACAGGATTCTTCATAAATATCATCTTATTCATTCTTCTCAGCAATCCTGTGTGGTGCTATTATCCCATATTATAGATAAGGAACCTGGGCCTCAGAGTAAGTGGCAGAACCGAAATTTGAACCTAGATCTGTCTGATTCTAAGGGTTGTACTCTTATTATGCCACACTGTGTCTCAGTAACTTCATTCATTCTTCTGTTGTTCAAAGAAAGTCTCATATAGCAGCCAAGCTAATATGTTTATCATCGAAAACTATAGATTATATTTCAAAGTTGTCGCACTTTGTCACCTGTCACATACTGAAGCTCTTTTTAGCTGATAAAAGAAATATTCATTCTCATGCCTGCTCTTTGAAATCTGTATTAAAAATGAATGGTTGCTTCAGTCCCCTTCCAGATGTCAGCTACGAGAGTTTTGGATCAGGGATGCTTCCCGTTTATGAATAACATGCTAGGTTTTTTTTTTTTTTTTTTGCACTTCTGCTACAGTTGTTCAAGGATGTGTGGCACATAATTGATCAGGCTGCTCTTTTCTTGTGAGAATTTTTCCTCATATGGGTACAAAGTGCTTCGTGTTTTCAGATTAGAAAGCAAGTGAGCAATGATTTTTTTTTTTAAGATTTTATTTATTTATTCATTTATCCCCCCCTTGCTGCTTGGGCTCGCTGGGTCAGCTAACCACGCCATGCGGGCGGGCTTGCCTTCACCAGGAGGCCCCGGGAACCGAACCCGGGGCCTCCCATATGGTAAACGGGAGCCCTACTGATTGAGCCACAGCCGCTTCCCAGCAATGATTTTTAAATGATGAAAATGGACTTTGTAGCTTCCCACATTGAATCTGATAATGCATCAAATGTTGTCTGGCTTACTACTTGATGGAGCCAGTGGGGATAAAGTGAAAAAGAGGGGCAGCATTTTGCCAGATCCTTCTGTAAATGATCTTTAAGGTGTATCCCTGGGCTAATGATCAGGTGACCATATAATTTACCATCCTAAACAGGATCTCTTTGAGAGTGAAAGCAGGAACTGATAAAGAATTATGCTGGGATAGCAGGACATAGCATCCTGAACATAGGGTCACCCTGTCTCATGGACATCACTTGAGAAAACATTTCTACCCACATCAGAATTTTAATGCTCAATGAACAATGTACCTAAAGTTGCCATTCCTCTTAGTTCGAATTCGGCCACAATTTATTAGTTATCTGCCATGTGCTATGTTCTGTGCTGGGTATTGGCTACAGTGTGGGAAGCTACAAACTTTGTCTTCAAAGAACTTGTACAAAGCTGGAGGGACAGGGGCAAAATGACTGCCTCTAAGGTAATTCCGGGTTGTAGTCAAATGATGAGTGTTCTCTGGGAGTAGAGCTAAGGTGGCAACAAATTAGGGTTCAAGGTTGGGGTTGAGGGAGGGGAGGGTTATGGAAGACTTGAAATGTTTGAGCTAGGCCTTGCGAGATGATGTTTTTTGGTTGAGGGTAGGGCATGCAAGGCAGAGGGCAGATATGTAAAGGCCCTTGGCTGTGGAAGTGCCTAGGAGTTTGGAGAAAATTGAGTAGTCTGGTGGGGCTGGACTAGCAAAAACAGGAGAGAACAAAGTGACAAATAAGGGGGAAACAAAGTGACACATAAGGCCAGAAAAGTTGATTACCAGCAGGATTGGTAGATGTTTTAGTTTGCGAAAGGGCTGCCATGCAAAGTACCAGAAATGTGTTGGCAGAGCAGGTGTATCAAGGATGGGGAGGGGTGTCTGTTATAGCCAATGCTACCTGTAGCTCAAGTAGGATGATACCTGAAAAGTGACCATGGGATTTACGTATGTGAAGGTCATTTTTCAACTGGATGACCTAAACTTTGGTGGAGCCATTGGGGGCGGGGGACGGGGACAGAGCCTGATCGTAGTGCGTTTAAGAAGGGAAATCAGGAGAAGAATTAGAGGCAGGATGTGAAGAGAACTGTTCCCAAGACTTGTGCTTGCAAAGGGAAAGAGAAAAATCAGGAGATAGCTGGCAGGGGAATTGTGGTCAAATGAAGTTTGTGTTGGTTTGTTTGTAAGACGAGAGAACGATGAGAGATGGCAGTATGTTTATGTGTTGAGGGTAATAGTAGAGTAAATGGGAAAATGCAATAGATGGAGGGAGAATTGCTGGAGTGATGTCATTTGGTAGGTAAGAAGGGATGAGATTTAGGGTGCAAGTGGAGGGATGGACTATAGTAGGGAGCAAGGATGCTTCATCTACAGCAGCAGGGTCTTTTAGATATCCTAAGGGAAACAGGACTGACTCCTTCAAGCTGATTATAACATTAAAAGGTTCCCAAACGTTTCATCACAGGGGCTGTTCTGAAATTCCACATGCTTGCAGTTGACTCGGGAGACTCTAAATCTTAGAGGCTGTAGCCAGAGGCCTAATTAGCTCCGAAGCACACACTGGGTGCCTTGAGGAGATTGCTGAGTGGAGCGGGCTGCACTGGAAGAGGGACCCCACAGCACTCTGCTTTAGGTAGAATTTGGACTGATTATTCCTTCTACCCTAGGCGAGGCCGAAAGTGCGGTTATTTCAGAGCATGAATCACCTCAATTAAATATCCGTAACACTACATTTGAGAAAATCCTTTTAAAACTGGTGCTTGCATTTTCAATCTAAAGCCAGCAAAGTCTTTTGTGCCTTTTATAGCAAAACTCTTCCGTATTTCTTGTCAATAATGAAATTGCAGGCACATACATTTTATGTTCATCTTTTTAAAAAAAATATTTTCTGTCACAGTATTAGCTCATTTAATTATTCACAAATACAACAATACAGCTATTTTAAACCCTGTAAATTAAACATATAAATGGCCCAAGAATTATGATCTGACATAGTAATCCTTCATAGTATAATTTATCATTTGACAGTAATGAAATTCATAAATAGGAATAGCAGTGCTAAAACAGGCAGAAAAAATATCTAAGTTATGGCCAGTTACAAGGAGAAAATAGCTTTTTGGATTGTTAAATTTGATAATAGCTTAATTGCAAGCTATTAAATCTGAGAAATAATCTTTCAATCTTCTTAACCTTTAAATTAAATATTTCTAATACCAATTCTTGCCTGCCTGCACTAGTTTTATATGAAGAATTCTAATGATTTTATCATCGTAATCAATCTCTATAACAATTGCCATTGTTAGGCCTTGGGTAGAGATAGCATGGAAAACCAACAATTCCACTCCTAGGTATATAACTAAGAAAAAATGAAAACAGGTGTTCACGCAAAAACTTGTTCACGAGTGTTCGTTGAAGCTTTATTCATAACACCCACAAAGGTAGAAATAACCTAAAGGGCCATCATCAAATGTTGAAAGCATAAGCAAATGTGGTCCCTCCGTACAATGGGATATCATTCAGCTGTAAAAAGGAATGAAGTAGTGGTCCAGGCTAGATGTGAATGAACCTTGAAAACATTATGCTAATGAAAGAAGTCAGGCACAAAAGGCCTCATGTCGTGTGATACCATGTATATGAAGAGTCCAGAATAGGCAAATACATATATAGAGAAAGTTGAGCTGTGGTTGCCTGTGATGGGATGGAGGGAGCGGAAGGAGCAGGAATAGGCAGTGACTGCTAGTGGGTATGGGCTTTCTTTTTGGGGTGAAGTAAAATGTTCTAAAATTAGATAGTGGTGATGGTTGCACAACTCTGTGACAATATGAAAAATCGCTGAATTGTTCTCACTTTAAACAATTTTTACTCCTTTAACTTTTACATTAAATATTTCTAATACCAATTCTTTTTTAAAGAGTGAATTTTATGGTATATGAATTATAGCTTAATAAAGCTATCGAAATATTAGCTTAAAAAAGCATGATGTACAGGAATTCTGCACATTATACTTGATTGTTTTGTAAGCTCACAACTTCTCTAGTAAAAAAATGAAAAAAAAAAAAAAAAAAAAAAAACACAGCAGGGATATTAACGTTAGTCACTGAAAAACACCTTCCAAATAAGGTTCAGCAGTTTTACTTCCATTCAATCATTAAAAAAAAAAAATACAGCCAACCTATGACTCACTGTGAAAACAAAATAATGAGTTAAAAGAATTGACATGTTTCATCATTTTTCTGTTGTAGCAAGTGACCACTGAAAGGTGATTAAAGGTCAGAGGGTCAGTGTGTTTCTAGAAATATTTTTAAACTATTTGGAATCCCGGACAATAAATGTTGATTATACAAGCAGGCCAACACAGATGAAAATGAAAAAGTGCCATTGCAATGCCGAGTGCATATTTGGAAATTTCTCTCTAGAAGGGAGTGATTTCTTTTTTTTTTCCTCTTGTTTAGTCTTTCCCCCAACTAGAAACAAGCGCGAGAACCATACACGAAGTTCTGTTGTAGGTGAGCTTGTGAGCGCCGTGGGGGAATGGCAAACGCTGATGTAATTGACATACAGGTCCATCAAGCTGTTGGAGATCCAGATGGGGAGTCTTTCAGTAGACAGTATGACCAAGGCATTCCAAAGTGTCATCTCCATGTTTCTCCCCAGGAGAACTCACATTTCTTCATCTTTTCTGAAGAATTCAGAGTACTAAAGGATTAAGAGCTTGGCTGAGTACCACAGCAAATGTGCTAACTGCTCAAAAACCCTGCTTTTAACAGGATGGTAAATTATACTTTATGGTTTACACAGCTCAGTCACAGGCATTGTCTCATTGAGCCTCACGACAAACCTTGATTTAGGTAGAATTTGTGTCCTTACCTCCATTGTACAGACGAGAAAACAATCTCAATGTTGGGGACTCACTTAAGGTCCCACGTCAAATAGGCGTCCTACCCAGAAATTGACCCTTCGTCCCTTACTCCTGCTCACCTCTCCTTCCATCATTGCACACTGTTGCCTGATGCACCAACCACTCCCAGAACTGCTTTGATGGGTGGAGAAGTTGCTTCTGATCTTCTGTGAGCACTTGATCAAGTCCTGACATAGCAGTAATGCCATTGGGTTCCAGTGATCCCAACTCCAACTTTGGGCTCTCCATAGCAGATCATTTATCCAAATATTTATTGTGTTTTGTAGTTCACTTCTACTATTACTACCTCGTATTGACTGAGGACTTCTATCTTGTTTCATCTTATTCTCCCCAGGGGAGGCAACAAAAAGGAGTGGTCAAAAGCATTGACTTTGGAGTCAGGACCAGTTACTTGACCTTGTGCAAACTCTTGGGGTTCAGGTTTCTTTACATGTAACAGGCATAAGAACCAAATCCATCAGAATTGTTATTGACATTTAATTTTAGGATGGTGATATAATTTATTATCCAAACTCTATACCTTAGAGAGTAAAAGGTGCACTATTTATAATCACAGAAGGGCCACAGGTGTATATGGGATTGTCTCAGGCAGTCATGGGACATCCACCTAAATAAAATAATGCCTAGAATAGGTCTAGCAGGGCCTTCATATATGCTGTCCTCTCTGATTAACTCTTCTCCTACACCTTCCTTGGTTGGCTCCTTCTCAGTCTTCAGGTCTCAGCTTAAAAGCCACCTTTTCAAAGGAGCTTTCTTTGTCCATCCTAACCAGGTCTTTTTTTTTTTTTTTTTAATGTTGTAGAACATATTGCAATTTGAGTTTAGGCATGTATTTGTGTACTTGTTGATTGACTCTCATCCCTAATCTACTGGAAGCTCCATTAGGGCGAGAACCACGTTTTTTTTTTTGGTCATTCACCAATGTGTTTCCATAAGCCTAGCCTACATAGTTGACATTCAAACCATTTAGAGAAAGTATCAGTGAATGAAGGAATGAATATTAATTTCCTTCGCCTATATCAGTGGCTCTCAATTGGAGTGATTTTGCCTCCCAGGGAACATTTGGCAATGTCTGGAGACATCTTTTTTTTAAAGATTTATTTCATTTATTTATTTATTTATTTACTCCCCCCCCTCCCCTTTGTTTTGCGCTTGCTGTCTGCTCTCTGTGTGTTCTTCTGTGTTTGCTTGTCTTCTCTTTAGGCGGCACTGGGAACCGATCCTGGGACCTTCCAGAGTGGGAGAGAGGCACTCAATCTCTTGCACTACCTCTGTTCCCTGGTCTGCTGCGTCTCTCATTGACTCTCCTTTCTGTCTCTTTTTGTTGCATCATCTTGCTGCACCCAGCTCTCCGCATGGGCCAGCTCTCTGCGTGGGCCAGATTTGCCTTTCACCAGGAGGCCCCAGGAATCGAACCCTGGACCTCTTATATGGTAGATGGGAGCCCAGTCGCTTGAGCCACATCCATTTCCATGGAGACAT
Source organism: Tolypeutes matacus (assembly GCA_026826555.1). Classification (NCBI taxonomy): domain Eukaryota; kingdom Metazoa; phylum Chordata; class Mammalia; order Cingulata; family Chlamyphoridae; genus Tolypeutes; species Tolypeutes matacus. Next base: position 10,839,276 of record JAKSZT010054138.1, on the reverse strand, counting down.
TTTTGGATGTCACAATTGGGGTAGGGTTGCTACTGGCATCTACTGGGTAGAAGCCAGGGGTGCTGCTAAAACTTCTACAATGCACAGGCCAACCCCCACAACAAAGAACTATCTTTGTCAGTTGTGCTGAAGTTGAGGAACCCTACCCCGTACCTAGTCATATAAGTCAAGGACCACAGGGGTCTCATTACCCTCAGTGGGTACCAAAGTAATGACTGTACTGGCAACGTTCATTAGTAAGGCTATTTGCATTTTAATTTTAAAGTGCATGCAATAAAAATAGGTGGAAGTTTATCATTTAGGTTCATTTTTATCTTGAGTTAAGCAGTAGATGGCACCAGAAGGCACCTTAATTTGCTCTTAAATTTCTTTGTATGTGAGTATCCTTGATGATTTACAATTTATCACAGTTAACTTTACCCTCCTTCCTACACATCCTTGTTTTTATGCTAAACTAGGTGTATGAAAAATTAAATAGTAATAGTTATGCCGTTCGGCTCAACAAGCATTCAACCAGCCCCTAGTACGTGCAAGGCACCCTTCTGTGTATGGAGAGAAAGAAGACAGATTTATACCCCTTATACTGCCTGACCTATCTCATCCTGGCCACCTGAGAGTGTCAGTCAGAGTAACTTGTCATTATTCAGGATTTCCAAAGTCCAGGGTGAGTACATCACGACAGTAATAGGATGCCTGGCATTAATATACATGAGTGAAGAGAGATTACTGTTTGGCCTCCTAGAACATTCCCAAGACTCATCGGACATGTAGAGTTTTGATTTCCTCAGAAACAGGCCGTAGCAGACAATTGATCTGTGCTCAAGTTTGGTTAAAGCACACAATTGCAGAAAACATTTGCAATGTTATGAATGATTTTTGCTACAGGAATCATAGCCACCATTTCTTGCTTATATTTATCGGCCACTACCTGTGTGTCAGGTGCTGTGCTAAGCCTTGGGGACAGGGAGATGAATAAAGGGCTGTTGTTCCTATACAGGTAGGATGCATCGTGTTCCCCAGCTCATCAGATGGTCTCTTCATTTATCCAGTTGCCCAGGTTACGAAACTTGGATGAACTTTGACTCCTGTCTTTCTTTCACCCCCATAGCCAATCCATCAGCAGACCCTGTTGACACTGTCTCAGATATAGCTACTTGTCACATAGCCATCTTTATCAACCTATGCCAAACCATCAATATGATCTCCAGGATTATTGCAATAGCTTTCTATTCACTTCCTTTCTTCCACTCTCTCAATGTTGATTTCTCCACATAACAGCCAGCGTGAGCCTTGCAAAATATAAGTCAGATTTTGCCATTTCTCTACTGTCTTCCCATTGCAGTTAGAATAAAATCTAAATTTACATTGGTTAGCCTCTGCCAGTCTCAATGACCTCCTCTTCTATACTTCTCCCCATCACTCACTCTGCTGCAGCCACAGTGGTCTCCGTGTTGCTTCTTGGGTACATAAAGCCCATTTTGCCACAGGGCCTTTGCACTTGCAGCTCTCTCTGTGTTCCCCATTTTTACTCAATTTTTCCCCACAGCTTCCTTATAAAATGTCACCCCTCAACAAGGCCTTCTCTGACTAGCAACTCCTGTTTCTATCTGTTCCTTACGCTGCTTGATTTTTCTTCGGAGCTTGCAGGTGAATGGGGCATATATGTATTAATTTTTCAGAAAAATAAGGACAAGAATGTTCTAGTCTGCATTTGCTCATTTGTTTATCGTGTCACCCCACTATAATGGACATTCCTCGAAGGCAGGGAACTTGTCTGTGCTGTTCACAATTGTATGCTTGTACCAATAGCAGTTTCTGGAACATGGCAAATGTTTAATAGATGCTGAATTTGCTAATTTTTCTAGTTTTCAGTTCACACAAATATCCATTTTGGAAGTTAGTAAATTTAAAGGGAGTGTTTCACTGAAATCTGGTGATTTATTGGGTGTATTTGTAAAGTAGTTTTCCTAAGAAATTAATATTATCATTAAAGCAAGAAGTTCCTTGAGGAATTAGCAGCAGGAGTTAGATGTGAGTTCTGAGACATGGCTCTGTAAGTCATTTCACTTTTTATTTCATCTGAAGAATGGAGTGAATAAATTTTCTCCCTGCCTATCTCATGGAGGTTTGAGGTTCAAATTAGACAACGGATGCGAAAATGCCTGTAAGCTATATCTACTGGCTCACCTGTATAGGTGTGGATTTCAGAATGTTTTCTTATGTTTTGACCAACAGAAAGCTGTAATGTGGTTGTATTTTTGCACATATTTGATCTCCAATATTGATTTAAGGATGTAGTCAAACAACTGGGAAATACAGAAGAATGATATTCTAAAGACCAACATGGCAGAACAAGTTTGTACTGCAAGTAGTTTGTGTATAATTTCAAGATGATAAGCTTTCCATTTTCTGTTGAATGAGACACCTCAACAGCTGCCTGATAAAAATGAAAAATTCATGCTTATTCGAGATTTGCAAAGTCTGAAAAATGTGTTTGTTGAAAAGCACGTGGTCACTTAAGAATTTGTCAATCTCTCAATATATCCAGTTGTGTGGATTGTAGACTAATACATTTCTACGTATTACCGAAAATATGCTAACTGAAGATTTTCTCAGCAAATGGTTCAGCTATTGTGTATAATGTACGGTAGATCTTTACAAAGCATGTCTACAGGGTCTCTAAAGTTTTTCCTCACAGAGTGGATACTTTTAGCTTCTTTTTATAGGTAAGGAAATTATTCTAGGTTAAGTGATTTGTCTATTGTCTTATGAAAAAAATAAGTGGCATGCAACTAGCAACTCAGGGCTCTCCTCACGAGTCAACGCTGTCATCTGCTCTGCCATAGCCCCAATACATTGGTTTCATATTAACTCTCATCATGAACTGACGTTAACTGAGCATACTCCGGGGGCAATTCTGTCCAACACTGGCTCCACCGTCAAAAAGTCTGTAATCTGTGGGGGAGATGACTCAGATTACTAGCAGTGATAGGAACAGGGTCATTAAGTGGGTTCTCACAATCCCGGGAAGACTTCCTGGAGGAAAACAAATTAAGTTCCAGCCTGGAAATTAGGAGGGGACTACAAGAAAGTGAATTTGAAGGTAGAAGGATGAACTAACTTGAATATGAACAGTTATAAAAGGAAAGCTGAACAATGGAGGCTTCACGGTTTTCCCTAGGGCTGCACATTTTAGCTGTAGCTATACAGGCAAATGTGAGAGTTACAAGGAGATATAGGCATTTCCAACATCTGCATGGCTGTTTCTTTCCAGCAAAATAAGGGGGAAATGACCTAAAATCTGTCAAATGTGTACGTTATGCCAGGCACTCTTTTAGTGCCTTCGTAAACATTATCTCATCTATTTCTTGCAGCACTAAGATGGTATTGGTAGTACAATCTCTTTTGAAAACACAGGAAACTGAGGCACAAAGAGGTTACATTACTCATGCAAAGTTACACAGCATCTAAGTGGCAGAACTGATGTCATGCCTAGGTCTCTCAGCTTCCAAAGCCCATTTTCTTTCCACTAAGACACACTACCTCCCTATTACATTGCTAAACTGTTAAATAAATATTATGTTCCCCCAGCATATCACTAGTCACTTGATAAAGCCACATAGGTGACTAGGGAAATGCAAAATGTTTTTTGAAAACTTTGGACGTATGTTTGCCCCATGTTCAGTTTACTCAAAGTAGGTCTTTTTTTCCCTTAAATGTTTTTTTGTTTTGCCTCAATGACTCTTTGGAAAACCATTTTCCACTGATACAAACGTATTTGATCTGTTAAGGCTGTTCCAAATGAATTACTCATTTGCCTAAACATAAATTTTGTTTGGAAAACACTTGCAAGTATACAGGCAGCTTCAATATATGAGTTATGGTGCTCAGAGTGTTCAGATAAGATTGATAGTGGCTGGACTCGGGATTAATGTCATATTTCTCTGCAGAAGAGCTTTAGTAAGTTTAGTTATGGCACCGTTTGAAGGCAGCTTCGTCAGTTGGGAATTTTAATTAAATTCTGGGCAGCCACTATGTATACCATATTCTGAGGCCATTTTTTTCCCAAGTGGCCAAGAAAATGGGGCATATGTACACGAGCACCCCATGGCCATAAATCATGGCCAGTAGGAAGGTTTAGAGGGTGTAAAGTTGGCTCAGAGTGATGTTTGCTGACCCTTCGAGGTGCATATTGGTTGCTATTTCTTTTAAAATAATATGCAAAATTTTCATTTTGTGTCGGTAAGGCTACCTTATCACTTAAGACCATACCTAGCCTCTAAACTCATTTTTCAGAACGTCCATGAGTGTTCCCTATGCCTAAAGCTCACCGGGATTGCCCAACTTGTATTTAGGGGCACAATTATGCACTTCCGTTTTGGCTTTCTCTAAGTATATTTCTCTCTACATTAATTCTTTCACCTTTAAAGATATTTACCAATCTCTTGGTGTGGTAGAGTAAGATGTAATTTGTGATGAAACTATGCAAAGAATTGGTGGGCTGAGACTGCTGTCTCTAATTCAGTGTCTTTTTTTGTGGTCTTGTCTGCCCTTATGATATCTTTGATGGAACTTCTTATATGAAGGGAAGCAGAGGTGGCTCAAGTGATTGAGCTCCCGCCTACCACACGGGAGCTCTCAGGTTCGGTTCCCAGTGCCTCTTGGAGAAGACGAGCAAGACAGCGAGCTGGTGTGGCAGGCTGACAAAACAAGATGACGCAACAAGGAGACACAAAGAGAAAACACAATGAGAGACACAACAAAGCAGGGAGCAGAAGGTGGCTCAAGCAATTGAGCACCTCTCTCCCACTGGGAGGTCTCAGGTTCGGTTCCTGGTGCCTCCTAAAGAGAAGACGAGCAGACACAGAGAGCACACAGCGAATGGTCACAGAGAGCACACAGTGAATGGACACAGAGAGCAAGTGCAAACAATGGGGGGGGGGGGGGAGGAAATAAATAAAATAAATCTTTGGAAAAAAAAGAAAGAAAAATTGCTGTTATCAAGCCAAACCTTCAAAATTTTCTATTTTGAACAAGTTTTAAAACTGTACTTCTTTAAAAATCAGACTTTAGGTATGAGGAAAATTTTTTGAAAATGAAAATGAATATATTATATTTCTCTTCTTTTTTTCCCTGGCATCTTCACTTTGGGTCGTGACAAAATCACCCAGACTCAAAAGCTCAGTCATCATTTGATTTCTCTCTCTTCCTCAAAACCCTGTGTCCAAGCCTAATAGTTCTGCTTCTAAAATTTTCCTCCATAGCCTCTCTCTTTCCTTTTCCACTCTTATCACTCTATTTCAGCCAAAAAATCGGGGAGACATCCTAGACTCCACTCTTTCTTTCATCCTCTAAAGTGCTATTGCTTTTCCCACTTAGACCTCTCTCAGACCCTCGTCATTTCTTGCCTAAATAATAAGAAGAGTTTCCTCATTGATCTTCCTGACTACTCTTGTTCCCATTGCACTGATGTGTTTCCATGTGTGTCTCCCTTTTCTAGACTGTTGGCTACTTGATAACAGGATTCTACCTTATTTAATGCTGTATCTTCAGTGCCTATCACAGTGCCTGCCATCCAGTTGTAGATCATTTGACATTTATTTAACGAATGTTTCTTGAATGCCTTGTATGTGCTAGGCACTAGGACTATAGAAATGAACAAGACAGACATGGTTCTGCTATCATGGCACTTAAGATCTGACGAGGAGAGGCAGATCAACAAGTAAGAGACAAACAATTTAATTTGTAATAAGTGAAATTAACAAGGATGGGGGGTTTACTTTATGTAGGAGTCACAGACGCCTGAAAGAAGAAATATAGCAAGCCATGTACGAGTAGGCAAAGGACTTCCTATGCACTTCATAAGGAAAGAGCATGTGCAAAGGTCCTGAGGTGAGAAGAGTTGGTCTATTTGAGGGATGAAGACCAGTGTGGCTGAAGCCTAGTAACACAAATTGAGGTGATAAGAAGCATTTGAAGGTGTTAAGCAGGAGGATGATGGCATCAGGTAGCCATTGAGAAATGATTTGTCTTGTTCCTGCCAGAGAAGTGGCAGGAAGAGCAGTTAGATGCTGTTGCAGGGACCCAGGTGAGAGTGTTCTTTCATTAACAAATTGTCTTTTGCTTGAGTTTCTGTACTTGCCTTCTGTCTCTATATCATTCTTACCCACTTTCCAGTCCAGATGTATTTTACTAATGAAGCTTTAATTACACTTGTCTATTCCAAAATTTCCAGTGGTTTTGCAGTACATACCAATTGAAGTGTGAACTCCGGGGTGTGGAATTTAAGGCTTTCTAGGACATGGCTTTACTCCTCTTTGCAGACTTTTCTTTCATTTCTTTCCTACACACATTTGGTCTCCAGCCAAATTGTATTATCCAACACTACCCAATGTTGCCCTATGCTTTCCTGTCTCTATGTATTTTAATTAGCTGATTCTGCTTTGTTTCTTTCTATCAAGTACCTGTTCATCCTTTTGGGATCAGTGCAGGTACTGAAACTCATATGAAACCTTTCTTGATTTCAATAACAAGAAGTCATGCCTCTCTAAGTTGAGCCCTTACTTGTGGGAGAGCGACATGACTTATTTGTAACTTAAAAAGGATCATTCTGTGGCTTTGAGGTGAAGATGGGATTGAGTGTGGGGTCAATTTTGGAGTTAAGAGATTGTTGCTTGTTAACACAGGTTGCTTCAGAGATGGAATTAAAATAGACAAAGGGGAAGCTATTAAATTGCTCATGAACGTACATATCACTTCACTTGTTGCAAGGCGATGGATTTCTTTTGAAATTACAGATAATGAAACAGTGAATTAGGGGAGAAGTTACTTTAATTTAGGAAAGAAGTGATGGTGTGGCCTATTCTAAGCTAGTGGCAGTGGGGAAGGTGGTTATTTGAAAGTTACTTAAGAGGTAGAATTGGCAGGGCTTGACTACTGGACATCAGTTGGGGTGGAAAGGAGAGGACAGCATTTAGGATGCTGGCCAGGCTTCTGACTGGAGCAACTGTGTGGGTTCTGCCAGTGCATGCTGAGATAGAAGAGCAACAAGTAAGGGGGAGGAAGGGAAGATATTCCCGTCAGCTTCTGCCATAGTGAGTCTCAGGTGCATGCAGGCCATTCAAGTGGCAATATCTAACAGGGTGGTGGCTATAAAAGTCCAGAGATCAGGAGAGAGAAGTGGGCTATAGAACACAACTGGCATTTATCAGCATAGAGAATGTAACTGGACCTGGAAGCTTATCCTAGAGATTGAGAAGACGACCTGTGGCATAGTGTCATGGTTTAAGGGATGGGTGGGGATGCACAAAGGAGAAAGAATATGAGCAGGAACCAGTTTTCCTGTTCACCCTTATATCCCTAGAGCCTGGAGTAACGTCAAGCATATCATAGTACCTGTTTTAGTTTCCTAGGCTGCTCAAAGCAAATAGGATGAGATGGATGGGGTCAAACAATGGGAATTTATTCACTCACAGTTTTGAAGCTGAGAAAGTGCCCAAACCAAGGCATCATCAAGGGCGATGCTTTCTTCCCGAAGACTGGTGTTCTGCGGCTGGCTGACAGCGATCCTGGCTCTTCTGTCTCATGGCAAGGCACATGGCAGTGTCTGTCTTCTCTTCCGGATTTCCTTGACTTCAGCTTCTTGCTTCCCTGGCTTCCCTTCCCTCTGTGTGAATTTCATTCTGCTTATAAAGGACTCCAGTAAGAGGATTAAGACCCATCCTGATTGAGGTGGGCCACACCTTAACTGAAGTAGCCTCATCCAAAGGTCCTACTTACTATGGGTTCAGACCCTCAGGAATGGATTAGATTTAAGAACATGTTTTTCTGGGGTACATGCAGCTTCAAACCACCACCATAGGTAATAAATATTTGTTAAATAATGAATGTATTTTTTCAGTGAGTGACTAAATGAATGGATGAACTGAAGTGATTACATATGAGAATGGCAAAGATGAGGCTAAGGACATAGGTTTTCGTCAGATTAAGAAAGATTTTGTTGGCTAAGCAAGTTTGCCTAGACTTTATCCTTTGGCGCACTCATTCTCAAACCTTATTTTGTATTACAATCACCTCGGCAGCTTGAAACACATAGATTCCTGCCTCCACTTCTTACTCAGCAAGTAAAAGGTGGGACCCACAATTTGCATAGTTGACCAGCACATGAGGTGTTTCCATGGCTGGTGCCCCCTGGGTCACATTTTGAGAAACCCTGGCGTAATCTTGGGTATGAGGGTGTCAAGAGTGAGAAAATTTTCACACCGGAAACCCAGCTATTTCGTTTTTTTAAAAAATAGCTTGGTGATACTACCCTGAGCTCTTAGAGCAGGAGTTCTGGAATAGTCACAGATCTGAAACAAAGGGCTCTTTCCTAGCACACAGCAGGGGAGAGACAATCAGGAAGTGGCAATAATGTCATATGACTTCCCAATATAGGACATTGGGACATTCTGGTGGGCAGCCATCAATGTAGTAATTATACTTTGAAAAAAATCTCTTTTCTACATAAAATGTTGATCCGTAAAATCCTGGCTGCCCTAGAATGTATGAAATTTGGAAGAGAAGAGAGCATTTTCAGCCAGATTGAGGGCCCATGAGAACAAAATAAATTATTTTCTTTCGAAAACAAGTAAACAAACAAACAGCAGCAGGTAATGGAGTTCTTTTTAATAAAAAAGTATTCCAGGAGCAAGAGAAGCAAGTAGGAAGGGAACTGCTATAGATTAAAGCCAGGATTGCCCAAAAATAAAGAAATGGGATTCCCAGATATATCTCCTCACTCAAGAAATAAGCAGCAGACTTAAGATACTCCCAGGGAGCTCAGGGCTCTGAGGACAGGGGGCTTCACTACTGATTGGTGCAAGCTTTTAGAGAGGAACTGAGAAAACATTTTTCTCATGCATTTTCAATGGCCAAGGCTGGAAATGACCTTTGCAGAGAAACTGAAGCAGGATTTACCAAGACAAAGTGCATGTCATAAGGGAAGGTCAACGAGGGCAGAGAGCAGGGAAATGACAGTTTGAGTCTGAGAAAGAAGAGAAGAAAAATATCTAGCAGAGGTTATGACTTACCTCACAATTTCTGGTGCCAGGGTCCTTATAGTTTAGCCATTTTTGGACATATCCCCATCTTTGTGGCCAGCTTTGTTGCTGAGGATGGGGCATGGAGTAGGCTTAATATCACTTGGGAATTTCAGTTTTTATTCTTGATTCTCAAATAAAATAGTCCCTTGACTACTCTCTCACCTCCTCATCCTGCTTTCTTTTTCGTCATAGCACCTATCACCACCTGATGTGTTATGTCTTTTTAGGTTCTGCCTCCTCTCACCAGAATGTAAGCTCCATTAGAGCAGGAACCTTTTCTGACTTCTTCACATCTGTAACTTTGGTGCCTAGAACAGAACCTAGCACATAGTAGCCATACAGGCTATTTGAGCAAAAGAATGACGTGTTCCTACATACAGAAAGTCTGAAGCTACTAGAGCTAATAAACGAGTTCAGCAAAATGGCAGGGTCCAAGATCATCAGGCAAAACCCAGTAAAGTTTCTATACTCTAGTCATGAACAGGGCTCCCTCTCCCAAGGCCCACCCGACAGAATTCCGGCCCAAGGCATCCCCACGTGACACCACAGCTCACGGTCTGGGAATTCTAGAAAATTCTTGAAAGAGAAACTGCTCGAGTGGGGAGATCTCAAACTGGGAAAGTTGGAACGAGTCTCAATAGCCATCTAGTCAGTCTCTTTTAATGAAACATAGAGGATCTCCAAGTGGGAAGTTACAATGATAAGCTTACATTTATGTTTCTTATTACACAGGAGGGTCTTACATGATGGGGATCAGAAATACATTGGTTAGTATGATATATTTATCCATTTCCGATAGGCTCTCTCTACTGGACCGAGACTGGCACTTACTACGTGTTGCTCAAACTGTAATTCTATCAGGTCTTAGAAGGTCCCGTCCCTGTGATCAATTGTTTCGTCTTTTAGAAAGTTCCTGTCATTTCTGGGATAGAGTTCGCTGCAGGCAACACCCCATGCAGGTGGCTATTTTATTTTATTTAAAAGCCACCTTCCTCAACTTTGGGTCATTTTTCTAATGATCTCATTCGAAATTTGACCAAAACACTTTGCTCACCACCATTGATTTCCTTTCTTGTTGGGTGGTCTTAGTAAGCTCAAAAGTTCAGTCATTCTGTCCCTCCCCCCCCTTTTTTTTCTTTTGATTGCAGCAAGGTTTGCTGGGTGACTGTTTAATTACAGTTAAGATCCTTGGAGTGGAGTTACTTACTCATTTGAGTGGATAACATTTATAACCCTCTCTTCAAGGATGGGTGTCTATTATTTTATTTTTATTTTTGGTCCACCAGAGACTGTCCAATTTCTATCTCATTTTCCTTTTGATTAGCTATCTTAAGAGCAACCATCTGTCTTAAAGGTAATGAGGAATTTGAACAGAATCTGAAACACCATCTGTACAACAAAAAATTGAAAAAACATACAGACTGATAATTACAATTAAAAGAATAAACCCAAGGCATATTATTTGTTCCCATATTCTATTATACCAAGAACCTAAGTTAGGAAGTAGGTCTGTCCATTGAAATGCTTGAGCCTGACTGATATCATGAAATACTTTGACTTGGTCCTTTAAGATAATTTGTCTGATCATATCTGATTGAATGAGCATCATTTTCAATTGACATTTCAGTCAAAGCTTTGGTTATATAACCAGTGTCTCCAATTATGTCCTGTTAACAAAGAGGACATTTTCTTATTGAACTTACACAAATAATTATATTTCCATGGGGGAAAAATAGATATTCAATAAGAGTTTCTGAATTCTAGAGGATCGGGCAGGGAGAAAGAGATAAATGTTTTATGAGTTATAGATAGCTTAGGGAAAAGCAAGATGGGTTTCTTGTATCTAGAAAATAAAACATTAAAACATCAGCAATATTCCAAACAAAATCTATTATCGTTCTTCATCAATTCGTTCAGTCCTAAGTAATTAATTCCTGTTCCGCTCAATCTTGTGCTAGCAATCTCATAACCCCTCAGCTTCCCACTAGATTTCTGGAACTCCTGACTCAGTCCTGTGGTATGGTCTCAAAGTTCTTTAAGCAATGCCATTATAAACCAGTATCCCAGACTGTCTGGCACAGTACTTTCCATGGGTCTCTGACACAGTCCTTTTTTTGTTGAAGACAAAGCACTCTGACCTGTAGCTGATTGCAAGTGTTTTCAGGAAAGCATCAGAGTAAAACAAAAAACTATCTGTGGATTACAAAAGACTAAAACACAAATGCCAAAGAATGGCCATGGTTAACTTATTACTGTTTTATAAAAGTGAAAGATCTAATGAGAGATCATTATGACATAATGCAATTGAGAAGGAAATCTGGTTGTTTCTGTGGCATGTAACACATTTTTAAGAATAACGGAAATTATGACTGATAACATTATGCCATTGCCTAATATTAGGCAGATCAATACTATGACAGCTCATGGACAATGATGACATTGACAAATCTCTAGGAACTTTATGTAATTTCTGGAATATATATGTATTAATAACATTTTATCCAAACAGATCTAACCAACAGAAGGTTAGAAAATCCCTTTTAATTTGACAACTTTTCATGCAGTTCATAACGTATCAAGCAAACCTATTTCTGGCACCTCTCTTTTTACAAGGTGAAAGAAAAAATCCTTTGTGATTTTTTGAGAGGTCCTCTTTAAAATCCCAAAGACAACTTGAATAAAAAGGATACCATTTATGGTTTGATTTGAGAAGGCAAAATGCAGAAAGTTCTCAGGAGAATTGAACACTTAGTTAAATAAGATCACAAATCACTGTGAAATAATACTGGACTCTTTTTCAATCCAGGTGACAATAAAAGATTTTAAAAGTAAATATAGGAGATAACATGATGGTAAAAAACAAACAAACAAAAAAAACACTTTTTCCCCTCAATGTTGATAAGACTTGTTTCTCTTAATCAAGGACGTGATAAAGTCAACACAAAGTACAAGAAGTTATTCTGATAAGCACAGACACTCTGCCTTTTACACTGATTATTCAGAAAAACAAATGAACAAACCCCTTTACAACCTCTTACTAAGAACAGACCAAGAACCCAAGAAAACTTTGTCATTTTTAACAGAGAGAAAAACAAGTCCTAGTTTTGTTCCAGTATACTATTTGATACTAAGGCTCTCGAAAAATCTTATAGATAGACTCATCAAATCTTACTCAACTTTGACCACAAGAAATAAAAATTCCTTTTCCAAGAACCATCTCCAACTTTCTATATTATATCATTTCTATTTTTACTTGTATTCAAATGATCTTATCTCTGCACCTAGACTGAAAACTCCTTGAGGGTAGGTGTTGCATTTTATTAATCTTTAGGTTTCCTTAAGCAATAAGCCAGAGGCCCTGCTGAGAGTAGTTTTGCTCATAATAGGGGAACAGAAAGGGGAGGAGGTGAGTGGGTGGCAGCAAGGGCACGTGAAACTGGGGCAAGGACTTAGTAAGCCATGGTTTGAGATGCAAGAGTGCTCAGGAATTCTAAAATAGAAGAAGAAGAAGGCGCTACCACGTGGCTTCCCTGCAGTCAGGGAGTTAACTTGATTGTAAGTGCCTGGACTGGAAAGGTGGTAGTAGATTCTGTGGAAACAAATTTCTTCTCTACAGCTCAAAAATCCCCTTGGGACTGAGAAAGCGTTGAGCCTGTGTAGGTTCCATCTCTGAAGGTCTGGAGAGCAAAGAACTTCCAGGTACACATTGTACAATTCTCTGTTCGGAACTCTTTCAAACCATCTAGTAAACGGTTGCTAGCCTCTTAAAGGATTTCTCTTACAGACAGGGGCACCAGGATGCCCATTTAAAATCAACAAACAAGGTGGACAAGGTTATGACAGGGTTTTAGTATACTTAGGTACAGGAAAGAGTAGTTGGTTATAGTTTGTGGTGGTTTAGAGCAGTGCATACCCCAGAAAAACATGTTCTTAGACTTACTCCATTCCTTAACTTTAGTTAAGGTGTAGCCCACCTCAGTCAGGATGGGTCTTAATCCTATGTCTGGATTCCTTTATAAGCAGAATAAAATCCAGAGACTCAGAAAGCCACAGAGGGAGCAGCCGGAAGCTGAACATCAACGGAACCCGGAAGAGAAGGGAGAGACCAGGAGATGCCCCATGACAAGCTAAGGACCAAAGATGGCAGGTAGCCAGCCTCAGAACGCCACAGTCTCCCAGGAGAAAGTATCACCTTGATGTTGCCTTGATTTGGACTTCTATCTTAGCCTCAAAACTTTGAGCTAATAAATTCCTCTTGTTTAACCCAACCCATTTCATGGTATTTTCATAGTATTTGCTTGAGCAGCCCAGGAAACTAAAACAGAACATTTTTACTGGTACAGGTCTGATACAGACTGATTATAGATGCATATGCCAAACAATTATATGTTTGGGGTTTTGGGTCCTAAGGGAGTATTTTTTTTCATACCAGGCCATTGTATATTTTTATTTTATTTTTAATTTTTTAGAGAAAATCATTTTTTGTACAAAGAATCTGTGGGACTTGTGCATTAAATAAGCATACGTTATGCATTCTTTAGCATGTAATTTCTTTTATCCCCAAAGCTTACTTTTTTCTTTTTTCTTAATAAAGAATCTGGTGTAGGTTGTACTAGTTCTTTCTTTTTCTTATTCTGTGTATTAAGGGCTTCTGGGGGAAAAATTAAGCTTCCAGTAAAACCTGATTTAAAATGTCATTTAAAGAAGGGAAAGCCCTGCTTACTGCATTATTAAATCTTTTCCTGCCTAATGCGGGGCACTGACAGAAACAATATTCTGTTTGTTCAGATTTAAAAACCTTCGACTTGATACCAGAACAATTACTTTTTCCCTGCATTTAATTTCTCCATCATTTAAGGTTATTTGTAATATATAAAAACAGGTCTTAGAAAATTGATAACTTGCTGGTTTGTTAGTCTGGTTTTTCCCAAGTGTAAATTACTTCCTTCAAGGAATCTATGTATTTATCCTTAATCTGTAAAGATAAATATTATTTATAACTTTCCACTTTAATATGGCCCCCAAGGAAACTCCACGTCCTGTTTTTTCCCCCATTCCTTTATCAGATTGCATCATGAACTTTACCGCATCCCACATCCCTTGAGGCTACAGCTGATGTTAACTGTGAGTCAATGAAGTCACTTGCACCTGTGAAATGATAGTCAAGGAGGGCTCGAGATTTTCTCTGGCCTGGCCATATTGTGCAAAACTAAACTCAAAATTTGCAGGTCTTCCAGATGGGAATTTCTGTCCTGTTGACCTCTTTATTCCCTTCAGAGATGGGGAAGGATTTTTGTTTTAAGCATAATAACACCTTAAAATTAAGCTATCAAAAATAATAAACACATGGAGTTGAAATCTGGAGTATAGGTTTACTAGGAGATAGAATGAGGGCTGAGAAGGGGTACTGATGTTTAATTTGTGTAGAATTTTCAATTAGCTTGACTCTAAAAGTGTGGAAATGGATAGAGTTGATGGCAACACATTATAGTGAGTACAACTAACCCGGCTGGTTTATAAATGGGATCGTGGCTGAAAGGGGTGGTCTAGGGATGTAAATGTCAATTGAAAGAAAGCTAGAGAATAATCTAGGGACTTAATAACATAGTGAACCCGGAGGTGGATGAGGATTGTGGTTAATAATACAAATAAAAGAATGCTCTTCTATGAACTAGAGCATTTGTTCTAGTTCATAGGTGGTAAGAATAAGGTGATGCATGGGGAAAATACAATTAATGTAACCTCCGGACTATAGTTAACAGCAATATTGTAATATTCTTGCATCGGTGTCAAAGCAGGTACTATTTAAATGCTAAGGGTCAATAATAGGGGGGATATGGGATTTTTTCTTTTGGACTAAGGAAAATGTTCAAAAATTTACTGAGGCACAACTCTGTGATGAAAGTGAGAGCCACTAAGTATATACTTTGGAGAGAATGTATAAGGCATGGGACTATATATCACAGTGAACCATGTGGTAGATGATGGACTGTGATTAAGAGTATAAAAATGAGAGCATTCTCTCATGAACTATAACAAATGTATAATGCTAATACATGGTGTTAATAATAGGGGGTGTATGGAAAAAATATAACAAATGTAAGCTCTGAACCTAGTTAGTAGTAATATTTTCATGATATTCTTTCATAATCTGTAACAAATGTTCTACAACAATGCAAGGTTTTGGTGGAGGGATGATATATGGGAATTCTGCATGTTATGCATGCTTCTTTTGTAAGCTCATAACTTCTCTAATGAAAAAAATATTTAAAAATTAAGCTCATTTTTGAAGGATAGCTTTGCTGGATACGGAATCCTTGGGTGGCAGTTTTTCTCTTTCAGGACCTTAAAAGCATCATACCACTTTCTTCGCGCCTCCATGATTTCTGATGAGAGGTTGGCCCTTAATCTTATGAGGGTGAGTTCAGAGTCTTCACAGACAAACAAAAACTGATAGAATATGAGATACTAAAGGGGGTGCTTCAGCCTGAAAGGAAAAAACAAGGGCCAGAGATTCGGAGAAGAGTTTAGAAATGAAGATTATTCAGAATGGTAAACTAAAGGATAAGAAGACAGACAATAAAATGATGTGACAACAGAGAGCCGAAGGACAAAATGCATGAAGTAAGTAATGCCTTTACAGTAATAACACTGAGTGTTAATGGATTGAATTCCCCAATCAAAAAGACATAGTCTGATAGAATGGGAAAAAAAAATGAGCCGTCTATATGTTGTCTACAAGAGACACACCTCAGACGAAAGGATATAACCAGGTTAGAAGTGAACGATTGAAAAAAGGTATTCCATACAAATAGTAACCAAAAAAGAGCCTGAGTAGACAAGATAAATGTAAAATAACAACATTATAATATATGAACAATAATTACTCAGTGCAACTGGCAAATTGTTCCTGTGATCAGTATTCTCTATTTTTTTTCCATACAAAATCAACACTTGTTTTTAATTGTGGAGGGTTGGAGAAGATATATATATATATATATATTTTTTTTTTTAAGATTTTATTTATTTATTCATTTATCCCCCCCTTGCTGCTTGTGCTTGCTGGGTCAGCTAACCACGCCGTGCGGGCGGGCTTGCCTTCACCAGGAGGCCCCGGGAACCGAACCCAGGGCCCCCCATATGGTAAACGGGAGCCCTACTGATTGAGCCACAGCCGCTTCCCGAGATATATTTTTGGATACATCATTTTTCTTTAACCCTTTCTTAGTTATACTCTTTAATTAAAATAATCTGTCTGGATCAATAATGATTTAGCATGACTACTGTTGAAGAAGATTTTGAGTTTTTCTGCCTCATAAAATTATGAATTGGCAAATTATCTACTCTAATTCATTCCAATAAGATGTGAAGAATTCCCAAATAGGAATTTGATTCTCTAGAAAGAATTGTGGCCTAAATTAAAATTAAATAACTAAACCAAGAATTTATTTCATTCTTAGAGCTTATTATGACTGATGGTTAGAGCTGTAATATAAAAATTAGAATTATGTTATAATTAATTTCTATTATATTTGAAATGTTATTTATATTTATAAATGTTTGTTGCTAGGCTATTATAATTGATTATATTAAATCTAACCTGGTCTTGCAAAAGAAAAATAAACATTTCATTTTGAAAGAAACAAAAACAAAAACTTCAATGAGAGAAGCAGATGTGGCTTGAGCAGTTGAGCACCTGCCTCCCACATGGGAGGTCCCAGGTTCTGTTCCTGGTGCCTCCTAAAGGAAAAAAAAACAGACTACCAGCAGACAATGAGCAAAAAACCAACCAAACACATGAGGGAGCCATCTTGGGGGGATGGAAAAATGAGATATCATTTCACATCTATAGAATGGTCACTATTAAAAAGTCAGAAAACTGCAAGTGTTATAGAGGATGTGGAGAGATAAGAATGTTTATTCATTGTTGGTGGGAATGCAGGATGGTACAGCCACTGTGAAAGACTGTTTGGCAGTTCATGAGGAAGTTGAATATAGACTTGCCATGTGACCCGGCAATACCACTACTAGGTATAGACCCAGAAGAACTGAGAGCAGTGACACGAACAGACATCAACACACTGATGTTCATAGCGGCATTATTCACAGTTGCCAAAAGATGGAAACAACCCAGGTGTCTATCAACTGATGAATGGATAAACAAATTGTAGTGTATACACAGGATGGTATATTATACAGCTCTAAGAAGAAATGAAGTCATGAAGCATAGGAAAACATGAATGAACCTGGACGACATTATGTTGAGTGAAGCAAAAGCCAGACACAAAAGGAAAATACTATATGATTGCACTATAATGAACTAAATGTATTGTGTAGACTCATGGAGTTAATAATTAGAATATAGGTCACCAGAAAATAGAATGAGGGTAGAGTATAGCAAAATCAGGCTTAATCTGTACAGAATTGTTAAAACCGTTGTTTGTAAATCTTTGGAAATGAATAGAAATGGTGAACGCACATCATAGTGTTTGTAACTAGCAGAGCTATTACATGGCTATGACAGTGGTTGAAAGGGAAAGTCTAAGGTCATGTATATTACTAGGAGGAAAGCTAAAAAGTGTAACATGGGACTGTATAACATAATAAAACCTCATGTGAAATATGAATATGGGTGATATTGCATATATAAGACTGTTTTTACAAAATATAAATACAAATAAACTAGAGAGGCACAAACAGAATAGCAGCTATGTATGGCAGGGGAAGCATAGAGAGATTAAGAGGTGATGAGTTTTTTGTCTGTTTTTGTTTATTATTATTATTGGAATAATGAAAATGCTGTAATAATGATTGAAGTGATGAATGCGAATGGTATGTGATTTTACTGATTATCATTTGTTGTAACTTTAGATGGATTTATGTTTTATTAATATTAATATTAATATGCATCAATAAAACTGATTTGTTTAATTTTTTTTAAAAAATTAAGCTACTGGAGGTAGTCACTATTAGGACAAGAAAGATGTGTCTTAGAAATGTACCAATCTGTGCCTTAAAGGCAGAGTATCATTCAGTGGTTCAGAGCACAGACTCTCAAAGTAGATTGCCTAGGTTTGAATCTTGGTGCCACTATTTAAATTAGCTGTGCAAGCTTGAACAAGTCATTTCAGCTCTCTGTGCCTCAGTTTTGAAAATCTGTATAATGGGGATATTATTCATAGCAACTACCCCATAGGGTTCCTGGGAGGGATGAATGCATGTGTAAAGGGCATGGACAGTGTCCAGCAGTAGGTAGTGAGCATTCAGAAAGTGTTAGATGTATTTCCTCGTTTTTCTCTGAAAGTCCTGAGCTGACACTGTAAGTGGGCTATAAGCTGGGAACAAAGGTCCCCTGGTTTTGACCATACTGGGCTGGGATCTAGGGAAGAGGGAGGTGGGTAGAGAAGAGAAGAGAAGATAGAGGGAAATCAGGGTGGAAAGAGGACTTCCTTATGCCCAATGAAGGTGTCTCCATTATGACTGAAAGTCATCCAGATGGGAAATGTTTGTCCTTTGTAAATGAGGATGGTTCTGATGTACTAGTAGAAAGATTTTCCTCTTTTTAGTAATGGACCACGTCTAAATACCCTTCCAGATGTGCTGGGATCTGACAGAGTGGTGGCACAAAAAAATCTAGTTTCACCTTGGGATACAAGATACCTACTGGCAGAAGCAGTATGAATGAAGAATTCTAGGAATCATCAGGATAGTTTGATCATTTGTGGCAAGAATGGGAACAAGTACTTGAAATTGAGACTGCCATGAACTACAGGCTGTGGGTTTGGTCTGATCCCTGTAGGGAAAGTTCAGCAAATGCCTAACTGCATTTCTCCTCTCTCTATTGTAGGATGCACCCTGTGGGGATGTGGAAAATTGTCTCTATTTTTTGCTAAGCTTCTTGATATGTGTGGGCACAAAAAACAGTCACTCTTTACTCACTTGGCTTCATCATAAGATTAGGTCAAGCTTTATCACTCAGTATGCACCCATGTGGAAGGTTTATTTAAATTCTGTGAATTATTTTCTTTTGGCCAAGGTGGAGTGATTCGGTGGCTTTTAGTGAAGTGTGAAGTTGCCTGGTTGGAGGAAAGATGGCAGGTTTTTAATAGGATGAAACATGAAAGAATAGTCTGGAAAACAGATTAATTGAAGAGACTACAGACTTCTAGATATGTTGCTCATTAATGCATGCTTGTATCTTTCATTTCCCACCTGACCATGTGCTTTGGAATGCTTTATAGAATAGTCAAACACATAATAAATGAGTTTAAAATTATGTCCATCTTTGTAAATGTCAAAAAAGTACATTGAACATTTCGATTAATTAAAAATTCTATATCTTCTAAATGAATATGAAAAGCTATTTAGAAATGGAAAGCAAAAGTCCCTAAGAGACACGGAAGTATGCGTGCGTGACGCTTGAAAAACAGGAAAAAACATGCTTTATAATCACAGAATGAAAGAGCTAGAGGGAACAGTGACGAGCATCCAGTCTAGCCTTCTCATTTTATAGGTGAGAAAAGTGAGGCCCAGATATGGAAAATGTCTTGTTTGCAATCAGCACAGCTAGTTATTCTTATTAGCTGGTAGTAGAGCCCATATCTTCCAATTTTCGGTGGAAATATCCTTTCTACCTCACCACAGCAGTAAGACCGCTAGTTGGGTATGTCTGCGAAAAGCGATAAGAAGCTAACCTTGTCTGGTTCTGTTTTATAGTAAATCTCAGTTAAAATTGCCTCAAGAAATCTTATGCCTGATTTTAGGAATAAAGAGTGAATTCGATGGTTATATGCAAGTACCTTTATGTTAGAGCTTCGCACATGGTGCCTTACTCTGCTGGTGGCACTTTTAGACTGCCAGCAGTCCTGAGAGTGAGCTTGGGGGTTCTGGGTGACAGTTTTGGGCCATATTCAAGGGATTTGGGGGGAGATGGCAAAGTTGGGAGATTCTGGAAATGAAGTTGCTGCTCTAAACAGGTTTTTAAGACGAGTCACTGGAGAAATCTCAGGATTTTCCCCACCCAGGAGTTTCTTTGGGAACTTTCTCCCCCCAAAATTCTCCTCTGCCCCACATTCCACCTTTTGTGCCAGTAAATATGGGCTATTAGCTACCCATGATTCTGGCAAAAAAAGTGCCTTGTTGCCAAAATAATAGGGGGCCCTAAATATGAAAACTGAAGTTGAAAACGTAGGTCCCCAAAGGCCCTTCTCACATTTTGCAGCCCAACACCTTCCTTTGCAGAAGTGAAAATGGAGGCCTGAGGATGGAGAGAACCTTAATCCAGGTCACCCTGGGAGTTAGTTGTGTTGTGCTGTGTGAGTCATCTATAATCATAGCCATATTTCTCAACATCGCTAAAAATGGCCAGAGTTAAAATCCAAGCTTCGTTTGGAAGAGACAGACATTTGGGGGAAGGGTAATGGATTTTTCTTAAACAGGGGCTCTTGGTGGGTTCTGGGAGCAGAAGCCATGTCAAGAGGCCTTGAAATGAGCTCCATACAATTGTGTTTCAGCAGCTGTCCAGAGTCAAGGCAAATGCAGAAAGGAGTAAAGCTTCCAACATAGACTTTTCCCCAAGTTCTGCAGCTTGGTGGGACAGCCTTTGGGCTCTTTCAGAAGTATTTAAGGAGGCTACATTAATGAAAAAATGCAGGGCTCTTGAAGGTGATAAAAATCCAATAAAACTTCCAACCTCAAGATGGGATAACTAATTAAATATTATTTTCCCCCTTCTTGCTGAATAAGAAATGCTGAACCAGCAGAATATTCTCCCTGCAGGACTATGATTATTTTAGAAAATGTATTAGTGGACAGTTTTGAAAATTGTAATTAGAGAAGGTAGACAGAATTAATGGCTTCTGGTCGGCAGCTGTCTCATCGGGTCCTTCTGTAGGAATTTAAGTCTTTCTGGAAGAGAGTTACTCCAGGATGACTGAGTAATCTGAAAGATGATCACACTCACTTCCTGAGGCATTAAAAATACAGATGAGATAGTATGTCATCTTTCCACCCCACTCCATATTGAACGTCCTTCTCTTATTCTTTTTCTACAAGTTGAAGTTCAAAATTTCTTGATCATAATTTTCAAGGTCCTTATCAATCTGACTGGAGCCTGCCTTTCAAGACTTCTTTCCCAAACCTCTATAAACCCAACAGTCGTACAAAATGGTTTTCCCTTTCTTTGACAAGCAATGGCTTCTTCTTCCTCCATGCCACTTCTCATGCTATTTTTTTCTAATTGGAATACTGCCCACCTTGACCCGTTCATGTTTTCTTCTCCACAAAGACTGCCTGATATGAATAAGTAGCTGCTATTTATGAAGTACCTGCTATACCAGGCATTTGCTAAGTGCTTTCACTCACTGAAGCCTCATTTCTCTCCCATTACACGAATGAGAGGCTTGAGGCACAGAGAAGTTAAGTGTCTTGCCCAGGGTCACACAGCTTGTACATTGAAGAGTCAGAATTCAAACCAAAGTATGTCTGGCTTCGAAGCTCCTGACCTTGATCACTCTGTACACTGCCTTATCCTCCTTCAGTGTTATTAATGATTCCCTCCTCTGAGCCTGCACAGCCCTTTTGTCATCCCGTTTTTTATGCCATGTATCTGTTCATCTGCCTTATTTACATATCTGTCTCCTCTGCTTATCTGTGAGCTCCTCAAAAGCAAAGACTACATCTTATTCATCTTTGTAGTCCCCGGACCCAAAACTGTGTCTGGCACTGACTAGGTGCTCAGAAAACATTTGATAATCTGGGGTTCACAAAGGATGCAACAGATCATATCTCTGCCTAAAGGAAATTTTTATCTATTTAGGGAGACTAAACATACACATATGAAAAACCTTTTTAAAAGAGACATCCATGTTCTTTTGCTGAATGAACACAAAGTTCTTGAGAGATTGTCAGTGTTTCTGGCTCTTTCCATGACTGCATGTATTTGTGCTAGGGATGGGTAGGTGAGTGGGGCTGGTTTGGAAAGCAGTGGGTCTTGCTGCTCCAAAATACAAGTTTGGCTGCCTGGGGTTCTGCCCTGAGGAGGGAGGGCATCATCACTGAGCCTCTGACAGCCCTCTGTGGGGACTTTAAAGAAACCCATGCGAATCTGGTCTGATCAGAGGCAACAAAGTGTGCTAAATACTAGCAGGGACTTTGGAGTCGGTCTGCCTCAGCTTGAATCCCAGCTCTGACTCTTACCAGTTGGGTGACCTTGCGATTTTCACTGGAACTCTTTGCCCTCCCGTTTCCTCACCCAGTAAAGTGGGGATAATATTAAAACCCAGCTCACAGAGTTGTTGAGATGATTAAATGGGTTAATAGATGTAAAACACAGAAAACAGTGCCTGGCATAGAGTAATCACTCTGCGTATGTTTCCTGTTATCACTGAGCTTGAATTCCCCCCCCCCAGGTGTATTCTCATGAGCTGTTGTGTATATCAAAGGTAGGTAATGAAGTCAGGGCTGACAAGGGTCAGGACTAATGCTTTAATACTTAAAAAAAAAATGTTTCCCTCAAATTGGCACTGACTAATTAAAATGTGAGCAAGTGACACTTGCTGTTGTGAAATCCCAGTGTGAATATTGACATAAACGTCAATAAGCTTTAGAGCTAGTCAGGGCATAAGGTTTCATTTGCTAAAACCCCTTCTCTTTACAATGAGGGGAGAAGGTCCAGAGAGGTCGTGTGCCTTGCCCAAGGTCATGCAGGAAGTCAATGGTGGAATTAGGACTAGATATACTCTGCCACTCATCCAAACCTAGAGAAAAAATATGCAAACATGTGGCTCTTAGACATAGTTACAGTAGCCAGTGCAGAGATCTATGGTTTTGAGAATGAAGCAGGATGTACCATGATGCCAGAATCACCTTCTCTTAGGAGAATGTTCAATCTTCCTGTCAATTAAGCAACTTTCTTGGGTGATCCTTCACAACTGAGCTCTTGTGTCTGAATGGGGCGAAAATCAGTATCAATCACTGTAATTATTATTGTGGGCTAATATGCTGATTCTGTTATTTTTGTTACAATGGTTCTCAGGATTATTTATGCCAACTAGATTGGGGTCAGTGATATGCTGAAATAGAGTGACCTAGAAAAGGAGACGTTTTGGATAATTCTAGATGGAGGAATGAGAATACGTACATGTCATTTGAAAGGTGGTTTGCTTCTGAAACAGTCAAATGCTACTGAAAGTAAGCACTTAGATTTTCAATTACTCACCCCTGAAAATATTGTTCAGAAACTTATCATAATAATGCTAAATTCAATATTAAGATAGTATTGCAGCTTTCGTTGCTATGGAGATCATGGCTAAAGTAGACTGTTCTGTTGTTATCAATATGGGAAATGCAAACTTAACCTACATATTGGTTTGTGATGCAATTGGTTAGTGTAATTATAAAATGATATATGCTTATGGTTTAAAATTTAGAAAATGCATACAAATTGTAAAGAAAATAAAAATTCACCTAGAATCTCACCCAGAGGCAACCACTGTTGATATTTTGGTGTATTTCATTCAATAAAGACTTTTTAGTAATTTCCATATGTCAAGCAGGCACTATTCTAGGCACTGGGGATATGGCAGTGAAGAGAACAGATTTCTGCCCTCACTGAGCTTACATTCCAGTGGTAGGAGACAAACAAGGTGGGCAGGTAGATGACAGAGAGATAGATAGATAGATAGATAGATAGATAGATAGATAGATAGATAGA
>JAKSZT010054138.1:10793421-10815470 GCA_026826555.1 Tolypeutes matacus | reverse complement strand
AGATAGATAGATAGATAGATAGATAGATAGATAGATAGATAGATAGATAGATAGATAGATAGATATAGATAGACAGACAGACAGACAGACAAGACAAATTCAGATTATGGCAAAGCTCTAAATAAAATAAAACAGGATAAAGGAGGAGAGCAGTGGTTTTCAAAATAGGGCATCAGAATCACCTGGAGGGCTTTTTAAAACCCAGATTGATGGGCCTTACCTCCAGAGTTGCTAATTCAGTAGGTTTGAGGTGGGCAACAAGAATTTGCATTTCTAACAATTTGCCAGATTATGCTCATGCTGCTGGTCCAAGGACACAGTTTGAGAATCACAGAGATAGAGAAAAATGGTTGTGGAAGGGGAGTTTGCTCTTTTAGATGGAAAGGCCAAGAAAGGATTCAGAGAGGTTGAGCTGAGACATGAAATATGATAAAGACACCAAACAAATAACGAAGAGGAAGAAGAGATTTTGGAGACGGACGGTCTGGTGAGGTCTTGATCCACATTCCTATAGGTGTGAACCCATTGTAAATAGGATCTCTTGAAGATATTATTTTAGTTAAGGTGTGGCACAACCGAATGAGGTAGGGCCTTAATCCGGATTGTTGGAGTCCTTTGTAAGGAGAATGAAGTTCAGGCAGAGAGAGAAAGCCATGGGTGGAGATGGAAACAGGAAGAGAAAGATTAGCCAGAACCAGCCCTGGGAGGAAGCCAGCTTCCAGCTTCTGAAACCACGAACTAATAAATTCCTGTTGTTTAAGCCAAAACCAGTTTGTGATATTTGTCATAACAGCCAGGATCTAAGACAGGTGGGTAAGTATAAAACTGTGAGGACTGAAATGGGCTCGTGGGTTCTTGGAAAAGAGAACAGAAAGTTGGCCAGTATGGCTGGAGCATAACACATGGATGAATGATGGAATAAATGAGTAACTGAGCCAATTTCATGGTTATCTAATAAGTTCTTCTTATTCATTCTGTCACTCTTTGGTCTGATACAACAATGGTTAAGTCCCCTATTTGTTTTTACAACCACATGAATAAGAAATGTGTGAAACCTAGTGTAACTAGTATTCATTTTAATAGTTTTCCGATTTATTTTCTTTTTCTGATCATAAAATCTGTAAAATAATTGTATATTTCCTTTCCCAATAGTTATACTTAGTTTTAACCATTTCATGTGTTATTGCCTTGGTTATATTTTCAAAACAATGTTTTCCTTGTTACTGATTTAAATTTTCACCAAAGTATGATCTTAAAATCCAGTAAGATAGTTGTTCTTCTATATCTTGTTCTCTAATAATTGAGCTCAATAAACATATAAAAGATGTTCAACCTCATGAATAAATAAAGTAATGCAAATTAAAACAATAACAAAACAGTTTTTCACCTATCATATTGGCAAAGATAAAAAAGATTTATATACCCAACGCTGGCATAGCTATGTAAGAACAGATACTCACATTTTGCTATGTTTTAATATTATGAAACTATAATTTTGGTTTTCTCTTTAACTCAATCTTTATTCATTAGGGAGTTTTTCTTCCCCTTCCCAAATATGTATGTAGGTTATGTTTTTGATGTGCTGTTTTTACTTTTATTGCATTATGGTCATAGAATTTGGCCTACCCTTTTGACATTTTTCAAATTACTGAGGTTTTGTTTTGTTTTGTTTTTGGTGGGGATCTAGTAAGTGATTTCCCACTTCATTATATCACAGATGCTCCTATAAAAAGGTATATTTCTTTATATTTGTGATGGTTCAAAGCTGTATGGACCTCAGAAAAGCCTGTTCTTAAATCTAATCCATTCCTGTGGGTGTGGACCAATTGTAAGTAGGAAATTTTGATAAGGGGGTTTCAAAAGCTTGCCACTGAGTTAAGGTGTGGCCCATCTCAATCAGGATGAGTCTTAGTCCTATCACTGGATTCATTTATAAGTAGAGTGAAATTCAGACAGAGAAAAAGTCACAGCAAACAAGAGGCTGGGTATCAATGGAACCCAGAAGAGAAGGGAGAGACCAGGAGGTGCTGCCATGGGCCTTGCCATGTGACAGGCTAAGGGCCAAGGCTGGGTAGCAGCCAGTCCCAGAACACCACAGTCTTTGGGGAGAAAGCATCGCCTTGAGGATGATGCCTTGATTTGGATTTTCTTTCAGCCTCAAAACCATAAGCTAATAAATCCCCCATGTTTATGCAACCCATTTCAAGGTATTTGCTTGGGCAGCTTAGGAAACTAAAACAATACTCTACAAAATAGGCAATGTTGTCACTCTATTTGTCCATAATTATATTATTCAGATTTTCTGTACCTGGGGTCAGCAAACTATGGCCTGCCTGATAAATCTGACTGGCCAGCTGTTTTTATAAACAAAGTTTTACAGGAACTCAGCTATGCCCATTCATTTATGTATTATCTATGGCTGCTTTCATGCTGTAACGGCAGAGCTGAGTGGTGTCCTGCAAAGCTTAAAATATTTACTATCTGGACCCTTACTAGAAAAAGGGTTGCTAACCCGTGTTCGGTATCTTTTATGGTTGGTTGGTTAGTTATTTGTTAGAGTTTTTAAAAACTGTAGTAATTATACTGTCACTTTCTCCTTATTTTTAAATAGATGTTGATTTTACATGTTTGCCATATATGGGTCATCTGCCCTAAAAAATGACCACCTTTGCCACATTTCAACCTTTTGGTCCCGGATTACACTTGGAAACAATTTTGTTGCTCCTGCTTATGATGTGTATTTGCTTGGTAACTCTTTGCCAGCCTTCTTAATTTTCATCTCCAGTTCTCTGATGGTGGAATACAAGGTGTAGGTGGGTGGAAGCTTCTTTTCCTTTCCCTGTGTAGTCTTGCTGCTGTTTCAGAGAGCTACGAATGAGTTGGCTAACTACTAATTATACTATTTCAATTGAGACCATCTGTTCTAAGGGTGATTCTTTCTGGAGATTGGCATGTTATTTTTTGGTGTCCTTTGTTTCCAGAGGTGTTTCCATTTTGCAGCTTTATGTATGTTACCTTGAATTTAATATTTTCAGTGCTAGCATGGACAAATAAGTGAATTAAATACAACTAATTGGCTGCATCACAACTCACAATCCCACGGGAATTTTTAGAAACACCTAAATGTTGAAAATTTTTTATTAATTCACTTCATTCTTTTAAGCTTTTGTACTAAATTTATATAGTGCTGAATGTGGTATTCATGCATTCTTTATGTATGTATTGAGCTCCTACTGTGTGCCAGACACTAAGCTAGGTGCAGGGAATATCACTGAAAAATACTGGATTCCCTGCTTCAGGGAGGTCAGAGTTTAATGTGAGATACAGACGAAAACATTGGCGATTTCAACAGTAGGATTTTAAGGGTATTGCACCAGGTTATAATACCCACTTATTTAATCCTGATTTAAAAAGTAAATTACTTAATATAATGATATACTTAATATATAAAATTACTATCTATCTACCTACTTACCTACCTACCTGCCTAACCTATCATCTATCTATCTAAACTATATTTTTTACTTAGAAAAAAATGCTAAGTGTCATGGCCATGCCTTTAGAGAAGATATTGCCTTATATACATTATTTTTCCTGTTAGTCCTAATTTTCAGAACTGATTAACAGTGTGTGTATTAGTCAGCCGAAGGGGTGCTGATGCAAAATACAAGAAATCTGTTGGCTTTTATAAAGGATATTTATTTGGGGTAGAAGGTTACAGTTATCAGGCCATAAAGCATAAGTTACTTCCCTCACCAAAGTCTCTTGCCATGTGTTGGGGCAAGATGGCTGCTAACGTTCAGCCTTCCTCTTCCTCTTAAGGCTCCATGGTCCCAGCTTCTTCCAAAATCAGCTGTAGGCTGGGATAAGTCTCATCTGTCTCCTGGGGCTCAATTCTCTCTGGGCTCAGCTGCTTTGTTGTCTTCACAAGGTCAGCTGTAAACTCTTAGGCGAAGGGTTCATCTCTCTTTCCGGGGCCTCTGCTATGTCTAACGGAACCTTCTCTCTTTCCTCACATATCTGCTTCTCCTATGTGTTTACTTCCTAGGCTCCAGGATCAAAAACTCCAACACTCTTCTCTGCTGTGTAGTTTTCTCTGTGAGTCCCTGCCCACCAAGGAGGCATCCTACTGACATGGCCCAATCAAAGCCCTAACCATAATTTAATCACGGCCAGGTACAGTTTACAAACATAATCCAATATCTATTTTTGGAATTCAAAAACAAAGCCACACTGCCACAGTGTGTTACAGAAAGAGGTGAACTGGACTGGAAAGCAGTAAACCTGGGTTCAAGTTTTGGCTCTGCCAGTTAGTTAAATTTTTTCCCAGGTTAGCCCAAAATATTTGGGTGCAGAGAAGAGGTACCACTGTCAACATATAATAAAGTCCCCCAAATATTATATATCTCTCCCTGAATGATTTATAAGTTATTTTTTATTACAGAGATAATAATGTTGATTGCAAATAATTTCTTGAAGTCCTTTTAAAAAGTCCAAAGATGAATATAAAAACCATCTGTGTTCTTATAGCACAGAGATAACTATTATAAAATGTTTGGTTTAACCTTTTATTTTTTGTTTACCCTTAAATATGCACATGTATAATTTAAAATCAAAATTGGGGTTATAATATACATCTCTTTTATTATACTTT
Source organism: Tolypeutes matacus (assembly GCA_026826555.1). Taxonomy (NCBI): domain Eukaryota; kingdom Metazoa; phylum Chordata; class Mammalia; order Cingulata; family Chlamyphoridae; genus Tolypeutes; species Tolypeutes matacus. The sequence continues at coordinate 10,810,816 of JAKSZT010054138.1, read as the reverse complement.
ACAGAACATATTTTTTACAGAAACATTTTTATTAATTTTTTCATCCTTATTAGAGAAGTTGTGGGTTTATAGAACAATCATGCGTAAAATACAGGATTCCCATACATCACCCCACCATCAACACCAATGCAATACATTGCATTGGTGTAGAACATTTGTTACAATTGATGATAGCACATTTTTATAATTGCACTAGTCATTAAATTCCATGGTTTATCTTAGAGTTCATTGTTTGTGTAGTGTAGTTCTGTGGATTTTTTTAAATAAAATTTTTATTCCATTACCATATATACAATCAAACATTTCCCTTCTAATCACATTCGTATATATATTTCAGTGCTGTAAATTGCATTCACAATGTTGTGCTACCATCACCACCATCTATTACCAAAACATTTCCATCATTCCAAATAGGAACCCTGTATATTTGAAGCCGTAACTTCCCATTCCCTATCCCCACCCCATTACCTGGGAACCTGTACGCTGGATTCTGACTTGATGAGTTTGCTTATTCTAATTGTTCCAAATCAGTGAGATCATACAATATTTGTCCTTTTGTGTCTGGCTTATTTTTCTCAACATGATGTCTTCAAGGTTCATCCATTTTGTCACATGTATCAGGACTTCATTCCTTTTTACGGCTGAATAGTATTCGATTGTGTGTATATACCACATTTTATTTCTCCATTCAGTGGTTGTTGGACATCTGGGTTGCTTTTACCTTTCAGCAATTGTGAATAATACCACTATGAATATTGGTGTGCAAGTATCTGTTTGAGCCCCTGCTTTCAATTCTTTGGGGTATACAGCTAGAAGTGGGATTGCCTGGTCATATGGTAGTTCTATACTTAGCTTTCTGAGAAACTGCCAAACTGTCTTCCACAGTGGCTGCACCATTTTACATTGCCACCAGCAGTGAATGAGTGTTCTTATTTCTGTGCATCGTCTCCACAACTTATTTTCCATCTTAAAAAAAAAATAACAGCCATTTAAATAGGTGTGAAATTGTATCTCATTGTGGTTTTGATTTACATTCCCCTGATGGTTAATGATGTGGAGAATTTTTTCATGTGCTTTCTGGCCATCTATGTATCTTCTTTGGAGAAATGTCTGTTCAAGTCATTTGCCCATTTTTTAATTGGGTTGTCTGTCTTTTTTGTTATTAAGTTGGAGGGCTTCTTTATATGTACTGGATGTTAATCCTTTATCAGATATGTGGTTACCCAATATTTTCTCCCATTGTGTAAGTTGTCTTTTTACTTTCATGATAATGTCCTTTGGGGAACAATTTTTTAAAAAAATTTTGATGAGGCCCCATTTATCTATTTTTTTGTTGTTGTTGTTGCTACTTATGCTTTGGATGTAAATTAAAGAAACCACTGCCTAACCCAAGGTCCTGAAGGTGCTTCCCTTTCTTTTCTTCTAAGAGTTTGGCAGTTTTTGCTCTTATATTTAGGTCTTTGATCCATTCGAGTTGATTTTTGTATATGCTGTGAGGTAGGGGTCTGTGATAGTTAGGCTATGTGGCAACTCAGCCAGGTAGTTGTGCCCAGTTGTTTGGTCAAACAAGCACTGGGCTAATTGTAATACAAGGACATTTATGGGCTTTAGCCATCAGTGAGTTTACTGCATAGATGGCTGATTACATCTACGATCAACCAGGGAGATTGCCGTCAGCAATGAGTGACGTTTTATACAATCAATTGAATGCCTTAAAAGGGGAAGTGATTTCAGCATTCAGAGAGAATTTCCCAGCGTCCCCCAGAAACTCATCAAGGCCCTTCATTGGACTTTCATCAGAGCCCCTGGTTTGCAGCCTGCCTGCGGAACCTGGACTTGTGTCAGAGACTCTTATAAAATCTCATACTATTTACAGATATCTCCTGTTGATTCTGTTACCCTAGAGAACCCTGACTAATACAGGGTCCTTCTCTTTTTTCAAATGGGGATCCAGTTTTGCCAGCACCATTTGTTGAAAGACAGTTCTTTCCCAATGAGTGGTCTTTACCACCTTGCCAAAAATCAGTTTTCCTTAAATGTGAGGATTGATTTCTTTGAGTCCTTTGGTCTATATGTCTATCCCTGTGTCAGCTCCATGCTGTTTTGATCACTGTGGCTTTGTAATAAGTTATAAGTACGGGAAGTGTGATTCTTCCAGCTTCATTCTTCTTTTTCAAGATGGCTTTAGCTATTCAGGGTCCCTTATCCTTCTATATAAATTTGATGATGGGTTTTTCATTTATGCATAGAAGGTTGTTGGCATTTTGATTGGGATTGCATTGAATCTATAAATTGCTTTGGGAAATATTGACATCTCAATGATGTTTAATCTTCCCATCCATGAACATAGAATATCATTCCATTTATATAGGTGTTCTTTAATTTCTTTTAGCAATGTTTTGTAGTTTTCTGTGTACGAGTCCTTTACATCCTTGGTTAGATTTATTCCTAGATATTTTATTCTTTTAGTTGCCATTTCAGTTTGCTAAAGCTGCCAAAGCAAAATTACCAGAAATGGGTTGGCTTTTGTACAAGGAATCTATTAGGGGTAAAAGCTTACAGTTCTGAGGCCGTGAAATGTACAAATCAAGGCACCATCAGAAATGCTTTCTCACCAAGGTTCAGCTGCTGTCAGAACCTGGAGTCCTGCCACTTGGGAAGGCAAGATGATGGCTGATCTCTGCTGAGGTCCCTGCCTTCCCCTTCAGGCTCACCTTCTCCTCGTGCTCAGTTGTGGGCAATCGGGCATATGGCTCATCTCTTCCTGGGCCTGTCTCTTTTAGCTTCTCCACTGATTCCAGCCTCCAGCACCTCTCTCAGCCTCTCAGGGTTTCTCTATCTTCTTGTATTCCTCTCTCTCATGTGGCAGGGTCAAAATGGCAGCTGTCTCTCTCTCTCTTTCTCTATATGTTTCTACTTCCAGTTTTCAGTTTATATAAAACCCCAGCAAGAGGGCAGAGACCCAACCTGGGTCACGCCTCACTGACATAGTCCAATCAAAGGTCCTAAAGCTATCAAATCAAGTGATCTAATCAAGGCCCCTTAACTGAATCTAATGCAAAGGGTCCCACACCCATAGGAATGGATTAGTTTAAGAACATGATTTTTTCTGGGATTCCCAAAAAAACATCAAACGGTCACAGTTGCTATTGTGAAAGGAACTTTTCTTGATTTCTCCTTCTCATCATTCATTGCTGGTGTATAGAAACCGTACTGATTTTTGGGTGTTGATCTTGTACCCCACCACTTTTCTGGATTCATTTATTAGCTTTAGGAGTTTTGTTGTGGACTTTCCAGGATTTTCTGTATATAGAATCACCATCATCTGCAAATAGGGAAAGTTTTAAATTTTCATTTTCAATTTGGATGCCTTATTTTTCTTGCCTAATTCCTCTGAACAGAACTTCTAGTACAATGTTGAATAGCAGTGGTGACAGTGGGCATTCTTCTATTGTCCTGATCTTAGAGGGAAAGCTTTCAGTCTTTCCCCATTAAGTAGGATGCTAGCTGTGGGCTTTTCACATACGCCCTTTATCATGTTGAGGAAATTTCCTCCTATTCCTAGTATTCTAAATGTTTGGGTTTTTTTCCAAGAAAGGGTGCTGTATTGTGTCAAATGCCCTTTCTGCATCAATTGAGATGATCATGTGTTTTTTTCCCTTCATTCTGTTAATGTGGTATATTACATTAATTGATTTTCTTATGTTGAACCAACCTTTCATACCAGGGATAAATGGGCCATCACAGTGTGTAATTCTTTAAATATGCTGTTAGTTTCGGTTTGCTGGTATTTTGTTGAGACTTCTTTGCATCTATATGCATAAGAAATATTGGTCTGTAGTTTTATATTTTTGTGGTATCTTTATCCAGCTTTGGTATGAGGGTAATGTTGGCCTAGTAGAATGAGTTAGGGAGTGTTCCTTTCTCGCCAATAATGTGGAAGAGTTTGAGCAGAATTGGAGTTATGTCTCTTTGGAATGTTTGGTAAAATTCTCCTTTCAAACCCTGGGCTTTTCTTTGTTGGAAGGTTTTTGATTACTGATTCATTCTGTTTACTAGTAATTGGTTTGTTGAGATCTTCTATTTCGTCTTGAGTCAATGTAAGTAGTTTGTGTGTCACTAAGAATTTGTCTATTTCATCTAGGCTATCTAATTTACTGGAATGCAATTGTTGATAGTATCCACTTATACTCCTTTTAATTTCAGCAGGGTTGGTACTATTATCCTCCTTTTCATATCTGACTTTCGTTATTTGTATCCTCTGTCCTTTTTCTTTCTCTAGCTAAAGGTTTGTCGATTTTATTGATCTTTTCAATAAACCAACTTTTGGTTTTGTTGATTCTCTTTATTGTTTTTCTGTTTTCTGTTTCATTTCTCTCCACTCTAATCTTTATTTCCTGCCTTCTGCTCATTTTGTGTTTAGTTTGCTCCTCTTTTTCTAATTCTTCCAGTTTTGAGGTTAGGTCTCTGATTTGAAGTCTTTCATCTTTTTCAGTGTAAACATGTAAAGCTATAAATTTCCCTTGCAACCCTGCCTTCACTGCATCCCATAAGTTTTGATATGTTATGTCTTCATTTTCATTCACTTTAAGTTATATCCTAATTTCACTTCTGATTTCCTTTTTAACCCATTGGTTGTTTTAGAAAACGTTGTTTAATTTCCACATATCTGTGAATTTACCCTCTCTGATTTCTAGCTTAGTTCCTTTGTGATCAGAGAATATACATTGCATGATTTCAATATTTTTTAAATTTATTGACACCTGTATTGTGACCCAAGATATGGTCTATCCTGGAGAATGATCCATATGCATTTGAGAAGAATGTGTATTCTGTTTTCATTGGGTGCATTGTTCTATATATGTCTTTTAGGTCTAGTTGGTTTAGTGTATTATTCAAGTACTATACTTCCTTAATGATCTTCTGACTAGATGTTCTTTCCATTATTGAGAGTGGTTTTAAAGTTTCCTACTATTTATGTGTAACTATCAATTTCTTCCTTTAAATCTGTCAGTATTTGCTTCATATATTTTGGGACTCTGCTGTTAGGTGCATATATTTTTATAATTCTGACATCTTCCTGTTAAATTGTCCCCTTTATCAGTTTGTAATGACCATCTTTGTTCCTCATACCTGTTTTTTTTTTTTACCTAGTCTATGATTTCCAATATTAGTATAGCCACCCCAGCTCTCTTTTGGTTACTACTTGCATTGTATATTTTGTTCATCCTTTCACTGTCCACCTACTTGTGTCTTTAACTTTAAGGTGAGTGTCTTACAGAGAGCATATAGCATATAGGGTCATGCTTTTTTATCCATCCTACCAATCTGTGTCTTTTGGCTGTAGAGTTTTATCCATTTACCTTTAAAGTCACTATTGATAATACAGATCCTTCTTCTGCCATTTTCCTATTTAGCCATTGTCTCACACATTGTTTTGTCCCTCACTTCTATTAAAGCTTGCTTTTATATTTATTTGCTTTCTTGTCTTGCACCATATTGAGTGTCTTCTCATTTCTATTTGGATTTATTTTTCATCTGTTTCCTTTTGTTAACTTGGGGTTAAAATTTAACATCCTAAATATGAAACAATTACATTTGATTTCATACCAACTTAACTTAAATTGCATGCACATATACTTTTCCCATAGCCCTTTGTCCCCCTGCCATTTTTTGATTTGTTAACACTTATATCTTTGTACATTGTATGTCCAAAAACCTAGATTTATTATTACTTTTCATGCATTTGCATTATAGTACCTGTAGGAAATTAGAAGTGGAGCTACAAACTAAGCAATACAATACAATTATACTGGCATTTATAATTACACAAATGGTTAACTTACCACAGATTTTTATTTCATTTTGCTGCTTTGAAGCACTATCTACAATACTTTCATTTCAGTCTGAAGAACTCCCTTTAGCACTTCTTCTAGGGCAGGTCTAGTGGTGATGAAGTCCCTCAGCTTTTGTTTATCTGAGAATGTCTTAATCTCCCCCTTATTTTTGAAAGAGAGTCTTGCTGGATATAAAATTCTTGTCTGGCAGTTGTTTTCCTTTAACACCTTAAGCATTTCAAATCACTGTCTTCTTGCCTCCATGTTTCTGATGAGACATGGGCACTCAATCTTATTGGGAACCCCTTGTATGCTGCATGTTGTTTTTCTCTTGAAGCTTTCAGAACTGTCATCTTGATCTTTTCATTTGATAGTGTGATCAGTATATGACAGGGTGTGGTTTTCTTAATTTTTATCCTGTTTGCTGTTCTCTGAGCTTCTTGGATGTGCAAATTCATGTCTTTTGCTATGTTTGGGAAGCTCTCTGCCATTATTTCTTTCACTATTACTTCTACCCCTTTCTCTCTTTCTTCTCCTTATGGGACTCCCATAATGCATATATTGATGTGCTTGATGGTGCCCATAGCTGTCTTAGACTATTTTCACTTTTAATATTTCTTGTTTCTTTCTACTTCTCAGCCTGACTCATTTCAAGTGTTTGTCTTCAAGTTCACTGATTCTTTCTTTTGCCTGTTCCAATCTGTTCTTGAAACCCTCTTTGCATTTTTTATTTTAGTTACTGTGGTCTTCAACTCCAGTATTTCTGCTTGGTTCCTTTTTAAAACTTCTGTCTTTTTACTTAGATTCTCATATTGTTAATTCATTGCTTTCCTGATATCCTTTATTGCTTTCTCTGTATGTTCCTTCATCTCCTTGAGCATATTTCAAATCATTTTTTAAAGGCTTTGTTCATTATGTCCACATTCTCATCTATGTCATTGATGTATTCTGTATTTTCACCCTCTTCCTTTGAATGGGTCATCATTTCCTGTTTCTTTGTTTGTCTTGTACAGTTTTGTTGTACACTGTACATTTTAATACTTTAAAATTTTTACTCTGGGATTTACTCCATGTGATTTCTGTTTCTTGGTTTTCTAACCAGATGGTGATAAGACAGAGGTTTGCTTGAGCTTCAGCCTTCCAATCAGGAAGGTCTTCCCAAGGTGAATGCAGTGTGCAGGGTTTTCCCTGTCTTTCTGGGCCTCTGTCTTTTCCTGGGCTTTTGCTTGTTGGTTGTTGTAGCCATTTGGCAATTTGATGTAATTATCAATTCCCAAAATATAATTGGATCATGCTTGTAAACTGATCTGGGCATGATTAATCTGGGCATGATTAAGTTATGATTAGGGCATTGACTGGGCCACGTCAGTAGGGCATTGAGCCCCACTCCTTGGTGGGTGGGGAATCAAATATAAAAGGCAAGGCAAAGGACAGAGGGAGCAGTTTTTTGAGAAGCAGTTTTGATGTTGGAGTTTTGATGTTGGAGAGAAGGCCCCAGGAGAAGAGAAGTGAGCTGTTCACCTGATAGTCTACAGCTGACCTTGTGGAGGAACCAGAAGAGCTAAGCCCGGAGAGAAATGCAGCCCCAGGAAGAGAGGAACCCAAGAAGCCTGAACCCTGGCAAACTTCGGCAGCTGTCTTGCTCCAACACGTGGCAATGGACTTTGGTGAGAGAAGAAACTTACGCTTTATGGCCTGGTAACTGTGGACTTCTACCCCAAATAAATACCCTTTATAAAGACCAACCCATTTCTGGTATTTCGCATTAGCACCCCTTTGGCTGACTAATACAGATGTTTTGGAGTTCTCCTGTTTACAGGAGTTTGGTTGTTCCTTCTGTTTCCCAGGGGACAAATCTCCCTCTCCCTGGTAGTTGAAGCTAGCAGGCCTTTGTTCCAGACTGTCTGTCTCTATATTTTTATACTCCTTTCATTGTCTCACACTGCTTTTGCCTGGAGGGCAAATTCTGGAAGGAAAGTTACCTTGGGGAGGACTTTCCCAATTCAGCCTTTCCCAGCCAAATCAGGGCCTGGGACCCATGAAGTGGGCACAGACTAGCTCCCAAGTGCTCTGTGGAGCGGGTCAGGAAGGGTGCTAAAAGTTTCTTTGATGGCTATCTAAAGCTGAGCTTTCCTGTCCTGCCTGGCATATGCAACCCTTCAGCTAAATTCTTCCCCCTCCCTCACAGCCCTGAGGGAGCCCTGCATATTTATATATCTACCACCTGCCCCCCACCCCCCACCCCTGTCCAGGGAGGGTTGAAACAATGGTTGCCACTGCCTTTTTCCCAGATGGGGTTAAAATGGTGGCTGCTGCCACCTTTGTCTGGGGCAGGTTGAAATAATAGTTGCCCTCAGAGCCAGGACCCAGGGATCTGAATTTGCTAATCAAAAGCTGTGATCAGTGATCAGCTATGCACACCCTTGTTCACAGGGAAGAGGATTTGTAAGTCCCTTTCTGTCAGCAGCAACTAGCCAGGGACTGGACCCCACAACAGCCTCCTGCAAGAGTGGGGGAAGGCTGCTGGTGGCCGCCACGTGGAGAGAGCAATTTTTAGTTCTTTACCATAATATATCTTCTTTATCCTCCTGCTCTTCCCTGTATGCTGTACAGTTTTTTTCTGGCCTCTGGAGTTTCAAAATAGTTATTTTGGTGGAAGGACTGAGTCCTGAAGCTCCATACTCTGCCATCTTTCCTGGAAGTTGCTCTGTATCCTGTAACATATTTAACTGGCTAAGAAATAGTCTTGGGCATGGATGTAGTTGATTGCTTTCATATTGTTATATACTCATTTTGGTTTCAGTTTTTGGCTATTATAAATGATGATGTGATCAATTTGTATGTTAGTTTTTTGGAATTTAGAATGATGTTATTCAGATTCCTAGACATAGAATATGGACAGAGTAGCATAGTTTAATTAATTGGAGGCAAATACAGTTTTAATTAGTTAACTCAAGATTTGTATATCAAAAAACCATAATGGTACAACATAGTGCCTTCTTTTTGAGGACCCATGTTGTGTTTTCTCTTGAGAAGCTAGATTTTATTATGTGGATTCCGTAAATAGTTCACATTGGTGACAATGAATCTTAGGCCCACCCAGGTTATGGATTTCATAATATTGTGTGTATGACCCTCACTCCAGGCTTCAACTTGCTTTCCTACACAGTTAATTTTGCATCATTTTTTTTCCACATAGATTTGATATTGCTCTACTATGTATATTTTTTTATGTCCCCTTAATTCTCTGTGGAACATGGTGAGGTGTAATTTCAGAAAGAAAATAAAAGAATTTAAGTATTTTATAACTGTGAGGGAGTGCAGATTTTGTCAATGATGCTTGGAAATGAGGATCTAATTAGTAATGTGGTTTTTCTTCATTATGCACAGATTGTCTTTTAATTAGTAGCATATTTATTAGACAATGCTCAGCATTGTTTCTAGTTTGCCTTATTATCTTTATGTTTTTCAAGTTTTCAGGCAGGCTTAATGCTATTAATGTTGTAGTATACTGGGATTTATGGGAATAAATGGCATGCACTTGAGAATATACTCTAGAAGTGTAAATAGACAAACATGTATGCCTCTCCTTCTTTTGGCTGATTGTAGGTCATAAAATATTGAAAAAGGTACAAATTTAAACAGGGAAAATTGTTAACTGCTCAAATGTTAGTAGTTAATGTTAAAATTGCATGCATAATGGCATCTGTCAAGAGGGTAATTCTGTAAAGGACAATTAGTCTCACCAGAAAACATTTATTGAAATTTATTTGTAGTGAAATGAACCGAAAGTATCATGTGGATTGTGTTTGACAAATAACCTTGATTGGAAGCTGCTGATCTGAAGAACAGACCGATTATAGGTGTGGAACTAGCAATGCTGATCAAATGCAAACTGTCTAGCACTTTTTGATAATAGAAGTCCCTCGGGGTAAGAAGCACCACATTGATCAAACTTAACAAATGTGTGGAGCAAATGAATTAATTTGAACATCTTATGTACTATATGCCCATCAACTGCTAGACTCATCAGTAAATGTGTTTCATGTTTTAGAAGCATTTACTTTTCACTGCCTCTTTCTTTATCAAAAGATGAAGGAAAAATACTTCTGACTTATTCCTCCAACCCTGATCTGCAGCTTCCTTGAAATAAAATAGGAATTAATAGGAATTTAACAGATCTACCTTGCTCATTTTTTTGAGTTATGAAGGCAAAAATCTGACAATGAGTTTCATTCATGAATGTGATAAGACAGCACTTGGGAAAACATAAGCTCACAAAATGGGGTATAACACCAACAGACAAGAGAATTGTATCAGGTTTTCTTTGGGCTGGGAGAAAGTATAGTTTAATGGGTCAATACATCGTCTCCAGGTTAATGTCTGGGCCCTGCCATATAATCTCTGAGAGAATTTGGGCCAATTGCTTACCTCTCAGAGTCTCAGGTTCCTTATCATTAAAATGAATATAGGTACACTTATTTAGAGGAGTGTCACGAGGATTAAATGATGTGACATCAGGTTTCTGCTTCTATACATAAAACATACCTGAAAACATTGAATGTGAGAGATAAGTAGCAGGCAATATTATAATGTGTGTGTGTGGGGGGGTGGGGATGATGGCTTGGAGCTGTGTACCCCAGAAAAACGTGTTCTTAAACTTAATCCACTTCTGTGGGTGTGAACCCATTGGAAATAGGGCCTTTTGTTGAGGTTACTTCAGTTAGGGCATGGCCCACCTGAATCCTGAATCGGGATGGGCCTTAATCCCATCACTGAAGCCTTCCAGGGAAGGCCACAGAGAGATAAAGCCACGGGAGAAGCAGCCAGAAGTTGTAAGTCAACAGAACCAGGAAGCAAAGGGAGAAGCCGGGAGAGGCAGCCATGTGCATTGCCATGTGACAGAAAACCTAAGGACAAAGGATTGCCGGCAGCCAGCCCTAGAATGCCATGGTTTTCTGGGAGAAAACAGCACCTTGATGATGCCTTGATTTTGGACTTTCCCTACCCTCAAAACTGTGAGCCCAAAATTTCCCCTTGTTTAAGACAACCCATTGCATAGTATTTGTTTTAGCAGCCAGGAAACTAAAGCCAGGTGGGGGTGGGGGAGGATTTTCAGAATGTTACAAAATATATATGTAATAGCGCTAATTATAACTTTACAGTTACAGGTTCAGAGCAGCAGGATCAGACAAAGTCCTTCTCTTATTCTATTCTTTTTTATTTTTTCTTCTTTGTCCATGATCCCCATACCTATTTTCTTCCTCCACAGGAACACTCATTTAAAATTATTTGAAATGTCTATTTGATGTTTTAAAATTTATATAAATGGCACTGTCCTATGGATCTTGCCCTGTTTCTATTTTTCTTTTAATTTAACACTATATTTTTGAGATCTATCCATGTTGGTATTTGCACATCTAAGTTTATTACATCAAAGTGCTCTGTAGCAATCCATTGTATGTATCATCGCACTTCCCTCATCTGTGCTCAGGTGAGAGACACTTAGGTACACCAATATCCCACTATCACAATCAACACAGTGATAAATGTCCTCATGCATGCTCCCAATGAGCATATGTGAAAGGCATGAAAGATTATCGAGGGCATATAACCATGAATGGGATTTCTTAGGCATTTGGCATCTACACATAATTTCACCAAACACTGCCTGCTTGCTCTCCAGCATGACTATTCAAGCTTACGTTCTCACAACATGGCATGATGCTTTTTACTTCCCCACCTGCCCCCCAAGACATAGGATCCTATTTTTAGTTTTAGCCAGCCTGGTAAGTTTAAGTGCTATCTCATTGTTCTGATGATTTTCTCTGTGGTGGAGCATCTTTCCATATAGCTGTTATCCATTCTGTTGTTCCCATCTGGGAATTGTCCTCTCTATTCCTTTCCCATTTTTGGTATTAGGTTTAATGTCTTTCTCTTGTTAATTTGCACAAGTTCCCTGCGTTCATTAAATTTAATCCCTTATCAGTTTCTTAGGCTGCAAACATCTTCTTTCAGTCTGTCATCTATCTGGTAAATTTGTCATTGATTCCTTTCATTGACTAGAAATCCTTCATTTTGATGTAGTTAAATGAAGTGTTTCTTTTTAAATGTTATGGTTTGTGGTTTCTGGATCTTGTATAAAAAGACTTTTTCCATATTAAGAGCAAAATAAAAAATCAGAACCAAAAAGTTACTTCTATTAACATCCCTTTCACATCAATGCCATTTGTCCACAATTTTTGTATTTGAAAAGAGGGGGGGGGGATAACTTTATATTTCTCCATATAATGGGTCAGTTTCTCAACATTATATACTAAACATCCTTTTCCTACTAATTCAAGGTGTCACATTTTTGATGTATCTAACTCTGATTTTTCTTTTCTCTTCCTTTCTATCCAACTATTTTTTCAATCTGTATCAAAACTATATAGTGGGGGGAAGCGGATGTGGCTCAAGTGATTGGGCATCCATCTACCATATGGGAGGACCTGTGTTCAATCCCCGGGGTCTCCTGGTAAAAAAAAAAAAAGGTTAGCAGGCAAGCTGGGCCCGCGCAGCGAGCCATGCAGCAAGACGATGACGCAACAGAAGAGAGATGCAGGGGAGCAAGGTGAGATGCACCAGAAACCAGGAACAAAGTTGGCGCAAGTGATGGGGTGCCTTTCTCCCACATCAGAAGTCCCTAGGATAGAATCCCAGTGAAGCCTGGAGGAGAAGAATGAAAAGAGAAGGCAAGAAACAGATGCAGAAGATCACCCAGTGAATGGACACAGACAGCAAGCGGTGGGGGAGGGGAGAAAAAAAAAAACTATACAGTGGGGCATATGGGAATCCCTTATATTTTTTATGTAACATTTATATAATCTAAAGCTTCTTTTTTTTATTTATTTATTTATGTACTTTTATCCATTTGTAACCCCCCCTACCCCTCCCCCATTTTTTGCTGTTTGTGTGTGTGTGTGTCCATTTGCTGGGCAGTTCTCTCTGTCTGTTTCCTGCCCTCTCTTCTCATCCTTCTCCACCTGTCTTCACCAGGATTCAATCCTGGGAACCTCCGATGTGGGAGAGAGGTGTCCTACCACCAGTGCCACCTTAGTTCCTGGTTTTTCAGCATGTCTCATCTTGGCTCTCCCTTGTGTCACTCTCCTGTTATGTCATCATCTTGCTGCATGGCTTGGCGAGGCCTGGCAGCCCGCGCACCTTCTATATTTTTCTTTATTTTACTAGGAGGTCTCGGGGATCGAACCTAGGTCCCTCCATATGGGAGACAGACACCCAACCGATTTGAGCCACATCTGCCCCCCTAAAGCTTCTTTAAAAATAAAAAAAATTATTAAGGAAAAAACTATACCATATTTGTTACTGTACCATAGTGGCAGTAAAACTAATGATAGCTGATACAGGTAATATTCTAATTCACACAACAACCCTATGAGATAGGTACTATTATTATTCATAGTTGTCTTTTTACTATGGTTGTTTATTCACCTCCTAAGGGTAGGGGTGAGGAGAGAGGGTTGAGTACACTGGGGCAAGTGCAAATGGTGGTCATGGCAGTGAAGTCAATTGACCAATAAAAGAGCAGGAAGGAGTGTGGAAAGTGGGTTGGAGAGAAAATGAGTTGATAGAGAAAGCGAGGCACATCTACACAGTCTCCCAAGCCTGCTCAGCAGCCAGGAATAGCCGCTGTGGGCAAAGCACACTGCACTGCTCTCTTGGTTGGGGATGGGAACGGGAGATGCACTTTTTGCTTGGAATTCCATAGTTACTTTAGCAGTCTTCCGAGGCCTTTCCCATGTTCCTGTGCCTGATAGATTGATGAATGAAATAGTTTGGTACTTGATTTTTGCCTTCTGAAGAAAATGCATTTCCGGCTGCATTGCTTCTGGTAGAGTGATTTATTCTGTTCCTGTCGTCTTTCCTACTCACCATGTTCAAAGAAATGTATAAACTCGAAAGATAAGAAAAAATTCCACAAACACAGTGATTCATAACACTTAGGAATGGGGTGGAGTATGATATAAGGTAGGCATTGGGTAAGAGGGGATGAGAATAACTAAATGTTTTTCCAGATTTGCAACAGATCTTAAAAATTAAAATTCAAACAACATACACTCATATAGAGCACCATGATAAATAAAAATAAGAAAACAAAATTCACACACAATCCCATCAGCTAATAATAACTGCAAACAATTTTATGTGTAATCAAGTTTTTCCTTTGCACTTAAGTTTATACTTACTATTTTCAAACTGCATTTAAACTATTTTTAGTGTCTAACAAATATCATTCCATATATATATATATATATATATATAATTACTTTATGGCTGAATATTATGATATTAATATATATCATTATTTATTCAACCACCTATTATTGAGGTTATAAATTGATTCATTTCAATGTTATAAATTAATTTAATAAGCATCTTCTTACCATATCCACTTGCTCATATTTTATTGTTTCCTTAGGATTAGGAAAAGGGGGATTGCTGGTTTAAAGGATATGAACAATTTTAATGCTCTTTATACAATTGTTGAAAGGCATTCTAGAACAATTGTAACAATTTATGCTCCTATCAGAATGTGAGATTGCTTATCCCCCCAGACTCCAAGCTAGATTTTACAGATTTAAATCTGTTTGTCAGAGACTTCTGGGAAGATGGCTTCAGAGTAAGTAAGCAGGACTCAACTCTCTCTCTCTCACACACACACACACAAATGGAGAAAGGGGTAAAAGCTGTACGAGGGAGCTGCTTTAGGGATCTACAGTCCAGAAGGGTGCCGCAAACCCCCTGGAGGGCGAGGGACAGAGAGACGAAGAAGCTGAAATGAAAACCATGGGTTATTAACTCCTGTGGAAAAAATGGCACCCATCCCCAACCCTCAAGGTGAATAGCCTGGATAAAATTTGTGGCTCACTGCAGCCAATTGAGAGAGGAACAGATTTCTTCCTCCTTGGGAAGAGGGAGGGTGTGGTGGAGAGTGGAGAGTGGTTTCTCTTCAGTGAATTTGGACAGCAAAGCCTGCTTTGAATCTCAGCTCTAGCAAGACCAGACTTACCAGCAAGGGGAAGTTGAAAGGGACACATCCTTGGAAAAATTTCCTGATGAGCACCATCTACTGGCCATCTGGGAAACTGCAAGGAGAAAAACCACTTGTAGGAGTCTCTTGTCCCAGCCCAATTGGAGTGAATAAGTGCCCCATTAGAGAGTCCCTGGTCCTATTTTGATAACTTAAGCTGGGCAATTTTAAATACTTAGAATGAGTTGAACCAAAAATCAAAGTAGAGCTGTGAAACAATACTAGGCAAGAGAGAGAAATTGATCACCAGAGTAAATTCAACAACATATTCAGATGCCTAGATATCAGCAAAAAGTTACTGGCCATACTAAGAACCAGGAAGAGATGGCCCAGGCAAAGGAACAAACCAAAAATCCTGAAGAGACACAGGATTTAAGACAACAAATCAATGATAATCACACAAATCTCCTAAATTAGTTCAAGGAGTTGAAGGAAAATATGGGCTAAAGAGACCAAGGATATTAGGAAGACACTGAGAGAGCATAAAGAACAATTTGAAAGCCTGCAAAGAAAAGTAACAAAACTTATGGGAATGAAAAACACAATGGATTGGATTAAAATACATTAGAGGGGAAGCGGATGTGACTCAAGTGGTTGGGCTCCCATCTACCATATGGGAGGCCCTGGGTTCAGTTCCTGGGACCTCCTGGTGAGGGTAAACTGGCCCATGCCTGCGGAGAGCTATGGCCCATGCCCACAAAGAGCTGACAGCCCACGCCCATGGAGAGCTCGTGCAGCAAGATGATGCAACAAAGGGAGAGAAGCAGACACGGAGAAAATGTGCAGCAAATGGACACAGAAAGCAGACAGTGAGCACAAGCGGCAATGGGGGGGGGCGGGGATAAATAAATAAAAAGTTAAAAAAAAAATCTTAAAAAAATACACTAAAAGCATATACCAGCAGGTTTGAATTGATGGAAGACAGAATTAGTGAACTGGATGAGTGAGTGACTGAGGTTGAAAAGACAGAACAGAAAGAGAAAATAATGGAAAGAATGGAACAAGGCTTCAGGGGATTGAATGACAATGCAGAATGCACAAACATACATGTTTTCAAGTCCCAGAAGGAGAAGAATGGAAAAGGGGCAGAAAGACTATTTGAGGAAATAATGACTGACATAAATATCAATATCCAAGAAGGGCAATGCACCCCAAACAAAATAAATTCGAATAGAACTACTCTGAAACGCCTACTATTCAGATTGCCAAATACCAGAGATAAAGAGAGGATTCTTAAAGCAGCAAGAGGAAAACAATGCATCAATACAAGGGAATCTCAATATGGTTAAATACTTGTCTCATCAGAGACCATGGAGGCGAGAAGAAAGTGGTATGATGCATTTAAGAAGTGAAATGAAAGAGAAAAACTACCAGCCAAGAATTCTTTAGCTGGCAAAACTGTCCTTCAAAAATGAGGGTGAGAGAGGGCCAAGATGGCGTTGGTGTAGGAGGGCGCACACTGCAAGCTCCCAGAGCAAGGCGGATTGGGGACGGGGTCCTGCCCGGGGGTCTGTGCTGTGCATGCGTGGAGTGAGAGGCTTGGGACATCTATCTGCGCGGATCGGCGGCGTGGACCGAACGGTGGAGATTTGTGAGTTTTGAGGCTGCCTGTGGAGGCTGGCACAGGCAGCTGAGCCCCACGGTTAGGGAAAAAAAAATTAAAACGGCCATTTTGAGCCGCAGGCGGGGTGAAAAAGTTTTATTTTCTGGGGATCTGGCTGCCTGGCGCCCCTTGGACCTTGTGTGAACAGAGCAAACGAGCTAATCAGCACCCGGTGAACTGGAGGGGGGATTTTGGTCGGGAAATGCAGCTGATTTCCCTAGCCACCCAGGGATAAGACCCGGGCCGCTGCAGAGCCAGGAGGAAGGGACACTTCCCAAAAAAGGGAGGGTTCGGTTGGAAGACAGGGAAGGGTATTTTATATTTTTAGGCATTGATCTGGCTGCCTGCACTGCCCCATAGCTTTGGGGAGCAGATAAGCTGACCTGAAGCAGCATTAGGCAGAGAGCAGATGCAAATCTGCACTCAAACTGATTTACTGAGCAGCCCGGTGACGCTGGAGCTCGGCGCCGGAAGGGGCGGAATCCGCACTCCTCACTGACTAGCATCAGAGCTTCAGCTAACCTGGGGAGTCCGGAAAGTGGGACATGCTTGATTAATTTCCACGGGCCCAGCTAGGGTCCCTTCCGTAAGGGGGTTGGTCTAGAGGAGGAATTATTTTGGGTCCTGCATTTGGCTAAAAAAAAAAAAAAAAGTGAGGTCACCTCAACAAATGAAAAATAAATTCTTTTTAATTTAGTTTAATAGCTAAAAGCTGCTTCAGGACCTGCATATAGAACCCTGTGGGGAAATTCATTGATAAACACAAGTAGGCAGGAAGGATCCACGTGGACCCTAGGGGAATCATTGACCCCCCTTAGCTCTGTTTGACTGCTTGCCTGTGTGGATCTTTGGTTTCTCTCTGTT